>LPNX010658565.1:126898-237219 GCA_001517045.1 Pseudotsuga menziesii | reverse complement strand
AAGCTCATTTGGCTCTACCGTATCATGGATCAAGGCTTGTTCTGGATGACCCTTCAATTTGTACAAGCCTCCTTCTTGTTCTCCAATCACTACCGCATCATTAAATTTTCTTTCCTTTTGGCCACATGATGACTTGACCATCGATGAATGCAACCCACATTCCTTTTGCATCCAAGGCTGAAATGGATAGAAGATTCTTCTTAAGTCCTGGAACAAACAATACTTCTTTCATTGTTAGAGACTTACCAGAGTCTAGCTTGTATGAAGATTCCCCACTACCTTTTATTGGATATTGGTAGTCATCTCCTAGTTTCACCTTGTGAGGTGATTCATGTTTGACAGTCTTACAAAGGATTCCTTGAATCCCGTCATATTTTTGGAAGCCCCACTGTCTATAAGCCAATCATCATTTCCATGAGTAATGTTACCTGTGAGTGCTGATATCAGAACATATTCATCCTCTCTTGAAGAATCTTCACTTTCATATATGGATCTCTTTCTGGATGGTTCATCATCCTCTGCGGCATGAGCATGATGTCTTCTTTGGCCTCATCTCCCTCTGAAACTGGAACCTCTATACTCATGTAGGTGTCCAATCCAGTTTCTTCAGAGAGATCAAATACTTCTATGCTTGGAAGTTGTCAACTTCACCAAGATTATCATTAATCTATTGTGATAGATCATATTGAAATGAGAACCTCAAATGGAAATACAAAAGATTAGATCTTACCGATTTGAGGTGTCCGTCCTTGTCCCGGAGTTCGCTGATCTAGGGTTTGTTGCAGAAACCCTGATTTTAAAAACTTGGAAACTTTCAAATATGATTGGACAAACAGATAGATCTCTTCAAATGGAGCTGTCCAATGTACTCCTTTTATAAAAAAAATGGAGGGAAGCTCCCGAAACAAGAAGCCCTAAATTACTGATTTCTTCTGCAGAAATTCCTGTTACTGTTTCTGTGATATATCCGAAATTACTGATACTCTGTGTCGAAAATTTTTCACTGAGGTAACCTCTCATGTCCTTGATCCAACACCGCATGTTTCATCAGAATTTATTTCACCATTTGGGATTTATGATCCTTTTCCCAAGGTGACCTGTTACAGGACTGTTCAGAATAGCAAAGTTGTACGGCATGCCACGTGTCACTAGTTCATATTCTGAGTCTAATATTCAGACCACTGAAATTAAATTCTGTGCCCTTTCTGGAAAATCTTCAATAATTCCATTTGGACCTCTGTAGCTCAAGATATTGCAGATCTCCCCAGATGTCATGTTCAGGGATGAATTCTGGAAGAGGCTGGAACCCTAACTTGGAGAGATCATATCTCCTGGAGTACAGCGAATCTAAGTCTTATTTTTGGACACAAGATTCATCAGGATTTTATATTTTTCCCCTAAAATTTTCAGCTTCTAATACTTCACCAATCTCATAATATAGAGACTGTACCAAAACTTAGAAGTTTTAGTATTTAGGGCTTCTCCTAGCTCAGGGTCAAACTAGGGTTTGACTTTCCTGGAGTTTTACCCAACCAAATTTCTTAATCCAGGTCTCTAAACTTTGGTTTTGATGAGGAGAATAACCCTATGCTGGTCTCACTCAAAAAATTCATCTTCTATAGAAAGCCCTAATTTTTGCATCGAAGACTGAAAATACTCGGAATCAAATTTCGCTTCGATAGAAAGATGCACCCTTCAATGGAGAGTCATCCTAGCATACTTTTGCTGAAAGATTGTGGAGAGAGACCCAAAAATTAAGAAGCCCTAGCTTCTACAACTGCACAATGTCTTCTTCTCAGGTTAGCTCTGATACCATGTTAGTTTTTCATCACATTTAAGCTAGCATTATGATCTTAGGATCTTTTCACTGAGAGAATAACAAGCACAGCAATAAAACACAAGCACATCACAAGAGACAAGAGACACAAAGAGTTTTCCTTGGGGAAACCATAAAGGAGAAAACCCCGCAACTTCCTCTAAGATAGAATCAACACCAAAACAGTAAGAGATCTCCCAAAATAGCAGTAGTCTTCTGTCTTCTGTCTAGTCCCAAAATTTCCTTCTCCAGTAGTGCGCCACACTTGGGAGAGCAAGTGATGTATTTCACAAGTGATAAATAGAGAGACTCTCACTCTCTATTTATATTCATCCGTTCACTTGAATTACCTTTTCACACATAGGATCAACCTAATAATTACTACTCGAGCCTACACCTTAATTAGTGTATAATAACTCAAGTGCCCCAAAACTGTGGGGACTTACCTAATGACTTGATATGACTTGATTACATTATTAATCCTCCCGATCAGAACATCGGGGCATGACCACATGACTCAAATACATAATAGAGACATCCCAGAATAAACATCGGGTTACAATATATAAGATACATAGAAGAATACATTTCGAAGTTACATATACATCAACATTTATGTCCAGCATGGTCAGGGTTTAGCATTGGTTATATTCCCATCAAATAATTAAAGACTAAGCCAACTATCATCCAATCCCAAAAATACCCAAATGACTAGGTTTGGAACATACCCGTTATTTTCCATTTCATTGAAAAGTATTAAGGCCTTCATGTACCTCTGTGCTTTTCCTAGTCCAGTAATAATGAGATTATAGGGAGTGGTACCTGGCTTCAAGCAGTGGGTTTTCAATTCCTCAAAAAAGTGAAGGGCATCATCTATCTCTCTCTGCATATAGAGGCTATCTATGAGTACAATGTAAGATTTTAGATCCGGTTTTATGCCTTATGCTACCATTCTGTCAAGAAGTCTGCATGCATCATATATGCCCATTGCCCCCTACCTTCCTAAATGCATTCATAAGACTGAAGTAAGGAGCACAATTGGACATACACCCAACTTTGGTCATCTCCTCAAAGAGATCATTGGCCTCATCATTGTTCCTGCCTTGCTAAGCTCATCAATTAAAGGACGTAAGTAACGGGTCAGGGAGGACATACATTTTCTGTCATGTTATCATACAGACTAAAGGCTTCATCTACTCTATTGGCCTTTAAAAATCCAAAAATTAGTGTTGTAGGTAATTGTGTCCATCTTGCATCAGTAGCCTAAATGAACTTACCTCTACAACTGCCTGTAAGATCAGCCGAAACAAAACAAAAAAAAGAAAAAAACTCATAGTAGATTCTACAGTGACTTGACTCTTAGTCCCATCTTTTTGGGTTAGAAATATTTAAGAACAAAATGGAGTGGTAGCATTCTATGCATATCTATTATAAAAAACTTATAATTTACAATAGCACTTTCTAGTTAAGCTGAAGAATGCTGAAAACTTTTCAACAACTAGAAGTAGAAAATTATTAGGAAAACAAGGGAGAGATGCATATAAAGAGTTTCAGGCTGTTGAGTAGGAACCAAAAGGAATGATGCCTCATTTGAGAGAAAAACTAGGAATGTACAAAATTCATAAAAATGTGAAGTTCAAAGATGCAAGTTTTCAAGATCAATTAGGTAGGTAAGAATATGTCATTGGAGTAGGTTTACAACCACCAGCAATCATGTGTTTAAAGATTTCATATGCACTCTTAACTTGGCCTACTCTGCTAAACCCACGAATCAATGCATTATAAGTCATAACATCTGGTAAGTGCCCATCCGATAGTAGTTCTTTATATAAGTCCTCTACCTGCTTCGCCATACCTATGTTTCCAAGGTGGTTTATCAAGGAATTATAGGTGAAGAGGTTTGGAACAGAACCATTATTTTTCATTTCATTGAAAAGTAGTAAGGCCTTCATATACCTCTGTGCTTTACCTAGTTCATCAATAATGAGATTATAAAGAGTGGTATCTGGCTTCAAGCAGTTGTTTTTCGATTGCTCAAAAAAGTGAAGGGCATCATCTATCCTACCCTTCATACAGAGGCTATCTATGAGAACAGTGTAAGATTTTAGATCTGGTTTTATGCCCTCTGCAACCATTCTGTCAAAGAGTCTGCAAACGTCATGTATGTCCCCTACCCTCTTAAATGCATTCATAAGACTAAGGTAAGAAGCACAATCAGGCATGCACCTAGCTTTGGTCATTTCTTGAAAGAGATTGTCGGCCTCATCTACTCTTCCTGCCTTTCCAAGCCCATCAATTAAAGGACGGTAAGTAAAGGGTGAGGGAGGACATCCATTTTTCATCATGTCATCATACAGATTTAAGGCCTCATCTACTCTATTGGCATTTACAAGGCCCGAAATTAGAGTGTTGTAGGTAATTGTGTCCATCTTGCATCCTCTTGCATGCATCTCACCAAGCAGTCTGAAGGCTTCATCCATATTGCCAGCCTTACCAAGAGCATCAAAGAATGAATTGTAAGTGAAAACATCAGGAGTATGGCCTAATGTCTTCATCTCTTTGAAAAGTTTCCAAGACATATGAAAACAATCAATTTTACAGAGGCCATCAATAAGCGCATTAAATGCTACAGTATCAAAAGTAACGCCTCTGTGTATTGATTCATCAAACAACCTGTGGGCATCAAACACTATCCCTGCCTTACATAGAGAATCGATGAGAGAACATATGATATAAACATCCCGACTGGCACCTTTGTTCAGCATCTGTTCATAGAGCAAGATTGCCTCATCCACCCTGTTGGCTTTTCCCAGACCATCAATTAGAGCTGTACATGTGATATAATCAGGAACCAATCCCCTCACTTGATACAACTCCCTATACAATTCCAAACCATAATCTAGCTACCCAGATTTCACAAGCCCAGGTAGGAGACTACACAAGCTGATAAGTTCTGGAGATATCTTATTCTTCATCTGATTAAACAACTGGAAAGCATCATCTATCCTATCTTCCTTAACCAGACCATCAATTAATATATTGTAAGTAAAATCATCAGGATTGCACCCATTTTCTTCCATTTCTTGCATCATCTTGCAAGCCAAATCTACTTCACCATTCTTACAGAGACCATCCAGGATTGAATTGTATGTAATAACATTCGGAGGGCATCTTATTACCCTCATTTCTTTAAGTAACTCTCTCTCTTCCTTGATTTTACCATCTTTACCAAGCCCATTTATCAAAATATTGTACGTTACAGTGGTAGGAGATAGACCCATCTGCTGCATTTTGTTGAACAATTTCCATGCCTCATCTTCTCTATCTGCTTTGTAAAGAACACTCATCAAACTATTAAATGTCATTTCATCTGGATCACACTCTATTTCCATCATCTAAAAGAGAAGCCCAATGGCCTTATCAATCTTCCCTGCTTGGCCATAGCACCTTATCATCATGTTATATGTAATCGTATCAGGAGAAAGGCCTACTTGTCTCATTTCTTCAAAGAGGACTTTGGCTTCTCTAACTTTGCCTCCTCTTCCAAGACAATCAATATAAAGATTGAAGGAAACAACATCAGGAGCAATGTCCTTCCACTTCATCTGCAGAAAGACCTGATATGCTTCATTGAACTCGCCCTGCTTAACATAGTAATCCATGAAGATATTGTAGGTAAATGAAGTGGGTTTGCATTCATGGGTATGCATTACTTGTAAAATTTTATGAGCTTCTTCCAATCTGTTAGTCTTGAGAAGCCCAATAATCAAAGAATTGTAAGTATACAAATTGGGAGAGCTGCCCTTCTTCACCATCTTATCCAACACTCCAAATGCCTCATCAACTTTTCCTGCTGTGCAAAGGGCACTGATAAGAGTAGTGAAGCTAATCACATCTGGCACACACTCATCACCCTCCATCTCCTTCCAAAGATCCCGAACAGTACTGATGTCTCCGGAATCACCATACTTGTGGATTAGAGTATTGTATGTGACAGAATCAGGCCTACATTTGCTTCTTCTCATCTCATTTAGCAATTCCCTTGCCTCATCCAATCTACCATCATTGCAAAGAGCATTCATCAATGTAGTGAAGGCCACAACATCAGGCTCACAGCCCTCTGCCTTCATTTGTCTCAACATCCCACATGCTTCATCCACTTTCCCAGCTCTACCAAGAACTTTAATGTAGATTGTGAAAGTGTAAACATTGGGCTTCAAGCCCAGTCTTTGCATTTCTATAAAAAGTTCTAATACCTTTCTCGTGTCTCCCTTTTTTCCCCAAGAACCCATAAGTGCAGAATAACATTTGATGCTAGGTCCAATTCCTTTTGATATCATATTCATGTAAACATCCATGGCTTCTCTCTGAAATCTAGATCTTAATAGCAGTGCTATCATGCCATTGTATGATGTGCTATTCAGCACAAACCCAGCTCTTTTCATCTTTTCTAGGGCTAAAGGAGCTTGTTGGATAAATCCTCTTAATCCAAGGGCGTGGAAAATTGTTATAAAAGTCTGGGAATCAGGTTTACAGTGTTGTTTCTCCATCATATCCAAAAATTCTGTCATTGAATTTCTCATGTTTGCTGACCCCAGAATTTCTAGCATGGAATTGTATGCCTTTGTGTGGTGCAGGAATTCTAGTTTATGAGCTGCCGATGTGAAGAAAGTCAGTGCTTGTTTTGGATCTATATATGATTTCAGAAATTGTGCAACATGGTGTGGATCAAGCTCTCCCTGCTGTATCAACATGTGGGAAACACTCGGAGGACTTTCAGAAACCAACCCAAATCTTGAAGTTTTTTGTCTAGTCCTTTGTTTGTTTGAGGCCCCATTGCACACAACACATGGGAGGAAAGTGTTACAGGACTACGTTTATAATATGGGGTTTTATTAGCTTGGTGGGCTTTTGGAATTCCAACCCTTTGAATGGATGCAGCAGTCATTTTCAGGGTTCAGGTAGTTCGGTGGTCTGATTTTCCCTCCATTTCCAGCTTCAATCAATGTTTGTGAATGCTATATGTATAAAATTGATTGGATTTGGGTTATTGGGTGGGGATTTTTGGGGTTGTGTTGATATAAAGATTCAAAGAATCATGGAGAAAAAAAGATGGATACTTTAAAAAAGGACATGGGTGAGTTCATGCTTTCTAAATCCTTACTTAGCGAGATCATTTTGATGAATTTTGTACCATAAGAAAGGTCTATATTTTCAGTTCGAGGCATTTACAAGTTCATAAAACCTTGGTTGGCCTAGATTTATTTTCATTCTCACTCTCATACCAGGTTTAATAGAAACTTTCAATTGAATTTGTCTTCAATATTCAATAAAGTAGTTATCATGTATAGTGTAGGTTGAGATCGGAATCGAACTCAATTTGTTCTTGAGATCTCAACCATGTTGTGCAAAATTCCTCTTGATATCTCAACTTTGTTGTGCACAATTGCATAGCATAGAAAATGTATCACAATAAGAAATGATTCCTTTTTTAAACAGAGTACTGAACATCTTTATGCATTGGTACTTCAACTGACTCTTGAGAAGACTTACATCTTTACTGTTGAGAAGACCTACATCTTTACAAATTTATACAACCCTTCCCTTTGAAGTAAATGAACCAGACTTAGGTTTCATTGTATTTTTAATTAGTGCCTGATTGTAGTTTGCAATTTTCACATTCCATTCACAGGATACCGAATCTAAACATTGGTATGCTCAGAAATGTTCACATTTTATTAACTTATACTAATGAACCCAAACAAAACTGGTCAACCTTTGAGATTATTGCATTTCATTAATATTGAATCCAAACTGATATTAGTGTTTTGAAGTTCATGGATTGCATTAACAATATTGCTCTTTTATTCAATATCTTGAACACTGAATATTCTTCCATTTAATTAATATTGAATCCAAACTGCTATGTTTTGCAATTCTTGGATTTCATTAACAGTATTGCTCTTATATTCAATATCTTGAACACCTAAGCAAGAGTAAAAATCCATATTTTCTAGTCTCGTTCAGAGTTCTTAGGGCTCAAAGGTCATGACAAGGCACTATTACGAGGATTAGTGCACCAAGAATGGGTCTTGAGGCCTTGATCAAGGCTGAGGGAGGAAATCAAGGGACTTATATGCCACATGAAGCTTCTTGGGCTCCTTGCTATTTTCATGTGTCACGTGTTGCATACCTCTCATAATGTGTTATATGTTACATACTTGTGTATGTGTCATATGTTGCATACCTCTCGTCATTAGTGCTTGGATACCTCGAGAAATCCCCCTTACCAATAAGATCTAAAGCAAAGAGAAGATGTTGCTTATGTCATGCATACCACCCTGTCGAAACTTTGCCCTGACTAGAACTTTGCCCTGAAGATAACTCTGCCCCGACTGGAACTCTGCCTGGCTAGAACTCTGCCCCGGCAGGAACTCTGCCCTAGCTAGAAATCTATCCCAGTTGGAACTCTTCCCTGGTTGGAACGTTGCCAGGGGAAAGGTTTCAGTCGAGCCAGAGTTCTAGCAGGGCAGAATTCCAACCATGGCTGGAACTCTGCCCCAGTTGGAACTCTGCCCCGGTTGGAACATTGCCAGGGGCAAGGTTTCGGTTGGAACGTTTTCTAGAGGGAGTTGTGACTTTTCCCCAGCTTGAACTCTGCCTGACATGCATGCCCCAGCTGGAACTCTGCCCGACATGCATGCCCCGGTTGGAACTCTGCCTTCAGTTGGAACTCTGCCCTCAGTTGGAACTCTACCCTAGGCTGGAACTCTGCTTTTGGCCAGAAATCTGCCTCGGTTGGAACTATGCTCTGGCTGGAACTTTTCCCTGGCTGGAACTGTGCCCCAGTTGGAACTCTGCCCCGAGTGGAACTATGCCCTAGTTGGAACTATGCCCCAGCTGGAACTAAGCCCCGGTTGGAACTCTTCCCCAGTTGGAATTTTGCCCCACTGGAACTCTGCTCTGACAAGAACTCTGCCCTGTTGGAACCTCGACTGGAACCTTGCCCCTAGATGGAACTCTACCTCCTTGAGAATCCAAATATCTAAATATTCGCTAGCTCAGTTGGGGCTGGAACTCTACCCCAACTGGAACTATGCCCTGGTTGGGACTATGCCCCAATTGGAACTCTTCATCAGCTGGAACTTTACCCATTCAACATTACCAACGTAGAATTCAGTTTAGAACCCCCCTCGTAGCCATAATAAATCGTAATAAAATAAATATAAATATCAAAGCCTTCATTGCCACAATGCATATAAATATCAAAGCCTTCATTGCCCCGATTAGAACTCTGCCTCGATTAGAACTCTGCTTCAATTGGAAATCTTCCCCGGTTGGAACCCTGCCCTGATTGGAACTCTGCCTCATTTGGAACTCTACCCCAGTTGGAACTTTTCCCTGGCTAGAACTCTGTCCCGCTGGAACTCTGCCCCGGCTGGAACTTTGCCCCGCTGGAACTCTGCTCCAACTGGAACTCTGCCCTTGGCTGGAAACTATATGGTTATCTGAAGTAAAAGATGGTTATGATATCATGACCAATCCATGGAAACTATATGCCTCCAACACAGATATAGAGAAAAAAATAGTGTCTCCTTATCTTGCTTGGATGTTGTGTTACTTTTATCTCCCAACTAGGCCTCTATTTTTGTATGTGGGAATAATGAGTATGGTGAACAAAAGGAAGGGGAAATGCTATCAGGTGGATCCCACAGGGGAGTATAATTTGCACAACGCATCACCAGGATATTTAAACAACCATGCATATAATTATCAAATCCTTCATTGCCACAATGCATGTGGAATGCATCCCCATGCCAAGATTAAGGTAATTAGGCACAAAAGAAGGCCATAAAGTAGTTATATAGAAACTTTCAATTGAATTTGTCTTCAATATTCAATAAAGTAGTTATCATGTATAGTGTAGGTTGAGATCGGAATCGAACTCAATTTGTTCTTGAGATTTCAACCATGTTGTGCTTGGATACCTCGGGAAATCCCCCTTACCAATAAGATCTAAAGCGAAGAGAAGATGTTGCTTATGTCATGCATACCGCCCTGTCGGAACTCCACCCCGACTGGAACTTCGCCCCAAAGAGAACTCTACCCTGACTAGAAATCTGCCCGGCTGGAACTCTGCCCCGGTTGGAACTCTGCCCCAGTTGGAAATATGCCTCAGCTAGAACTCTGCCCCGGTTGGAACGTTGCCAGGGGAAAGGTTCTGATCGGGGAAAAGTTCCAGCAGGGAAGAATTCCAATCAGAGCAGAGTTCCAGCCGGGGCATAGTTCCAGCCAGAGCAGAGTTCCAGCCGAGGGCAAAGTTCCAGCCGAGGCATGCATGCCAGGGCAGAGTTCCAGCTGGAACTCTGCGAAGACATCTATTTGATGGCATAATGGAAATGCTTGAGTTTCTATTTTGTCAATTTCTTCTTGGTATCTGGTTGATCTTTTTGGTTCGTTGATCTCTTTTTTGTTTCACTTATATGGTGGTTTGAAACCTCGTTCATGGCCCATGAACCCTATAAGCTTCAATGAAAGCCTATAGCCCTTGATCTTCAACATGGTGCTATTTTGTAAGACATATCATAATGATCCCGCAAGAGGTCCCTCTATGGAATTGGAACCTGAATGTTGTCCCTTATTTTTCTAGATTGTGCCTGGGTGGACTTCGAAGATGCCTTCATGACTATATTTATGAATATTCATAGACCCTGGATAAATTCCCTCCGAAGTTAATTGCAACCAACACGAAGACTCGACTAATCTCTGCCCTTTATCACCAGTTATTCACTATGCAATAATCCAATGGCTAGGAATACCCTAAAACAACACTGGGATCTGGTAATAGGAACGTCTGCATTATACAAAAGGGTATAGTAGCATTATGAATATGCAGTTGGAAAAATTAAGAAATGCCATAATCAAATGGTTATTTATGTTTCTGTTATCTATTCTAACCTAAGAATTTTATATTTTAATGTTTTAAAAATCTATTAATATCCAAATATCTAAATAAGGTCATATCCACTCAGACTACTTTCTTAGGTCTCCTGAGTAAGAAACAGCGTTGGGTTTATTAGTCTTTTATTAGAATTACAAATGATGCAATCTTGGTGTTAATATTGTTCCTTTCCCCAATTCTTAAAGGGTTCTAGCTCAATGGAAGAGCACCTGCTTTACAAGCAGGAGGTTGAAGGTTCGATTCCTTCGTGCCCTAATGATATTGCAGTAATGATATTTTAAAAAATATATTTTATTACGAATTTACTTGACATGGCCATTATTGTGAAAAAGGTTCAATTCATGCTCTGTTGAATGGTGGCAGGATAAAAGTTGAAGTGAAACCTAGTCAGTTCTTGTAGGTGAAGGCCCTGTGCTTCACAGGGGTTCTTAAGTTCTTATTTTCACATTTCTTACATCTGGTATTAAGTTTCATATAGACATATTTTATTTCTTAGAAAGTAAGGAAATATATGTATCAAACGAGAAATCTTCTTAGGAATCTACAAAGTCCATCATGTGTTGTTCACGCTATTTGTCAAATTGCAGTATGTATTTCAAGACTAAAGATATCCAACATGAGTTTCACGCTATTTTTCAAATTACAGTATGTATTTCAACTTTAAATATGTCAATGCAGAGGCAAAGGAAATTTCATGTAAGGTTTGATCTATTTCTAATGGTGATGATAATGTAAAATCCACAAAAACCAGGCAGGATTATAATTATGCCCAAGGTAAGATAACCCATGTGAGCAATAAGCGGTAGACTGTTTCTGATGAATTTACATTTAATGTACCGAGCTCCATCCCTTTTTCCATAATACCATTGAGAACGTTTGTGGTTTTCCTTGCTTGTAGACATTGCTAGTTAAGTGAGATGTTTAAGTTCATTTGGTAGTTGTTGGGTGGTAGTTGTTGTCATTAGGACTAGTATTTATATTTCTTGGCTTTTGCTGGATCAAACTGTCTATTTATGGCTAGAGACTTGGATTTTGGGCTCTAGTTAGGTGTTTTGGATAGATATATCTTCTAAGAGGCGATGATTTTCCTAATTGATGTTTAGGAGGAGATCTAACTTACATTTTATGTTATGAGCAGTATTTGTGTGGTTTCTTAGAGTCCAAGCAAAAAAAATATCTATGTATATAATTGAAGGCTTCGGATTACAGATATCTTTGGATGTCTTGCACTATTTTCCTCTCATCTAAGCTTTGTGTTTCATAGAATGTGCAAAAGAATGGGTCTCGAGGCCTTGATCAAGGCTGAGGGAGGAAATCAAGGGACTTATATGCCACATGAAGCTTCTTGGGCTCATGGGCCACGATGAAGGCCTTGAATCATCACACATCCTCTAGATGGGATCATTGACTTTTGAATGGGATATAGGTGGCATTAGAAGGTTTTGCATAATAGAGTTCTAGTCGGGGCAGAGAATGGACACACCAAACCAGGAACCCTACATGCATCAACTTGCTTCGTCCCAAACCAAGAATGCCAAGAGACAACTAGGGGCCCTAGGGTACCTTATAGGGTCTTACTCCACCCTAGTTAACTGGATATGGTACCATCCTACTTGAGAATGGGTCTCACATCTACATGAAATTTAACAGTTGTTAGCCCTAATGTTGTCACATACAATGTACTTATAGATGGCCTTTGCAAAGAAGACACCTATGGGGTCGGTTCCAAACCCCCTCTAAAAGTCCTTGTTACAATTCTTTAGGAGAGGTTCTAAGCCCCCCCTAAAATTCCATCTTAGAAACCTTTGAAGGTGGTCTTAACAAAACTGCCCATAATAGCAACGATGCTAAAAGTTTGGACTTTTAAGGGTGGTTCTGGAATAGATAAAAACCAATGCTAAAAGTGACTTTTGAGGGACGTTCCACCCCACCCCCCCTCCCAAAAAAATGACTTTTAGAGGTGATTCTAAAGTCCCCTTGTAGACACCAAAGGAGGTGGTTTAGAACCCCCCTAAAAGTCATTACTACAAACCTTTGGGGGCAGCTACAAACTCCCCTAGTAGGTACCTACGTGGGTAGTTTGAAACCCCCCTCGTAGACACTTACGAGAAAAGTTCAAAATCCCCGTTAAAACTCCATCTTACAAACCTTTGGGGGTGATTATAAACTGTGACAGAGAGGGTTTTGAACCCCCCTTGTTGTAACATACAAGGTCAATTTTGAACCCCCTCATAGTGATGTACAAGGTCAATTTAAATCCCCCTCATAGTGACATATGAAGGCAATGTAGAACCCCCATTGTACCAACATAGAACCCCCCTTATAGTGACATATGAAGGCAATGTAGAACCCCCCTCATAGCAACATACAAAGACGGTTTTAAAACCCCTATAGCCATAATAAATCATAATAAAATATATTTTATAAAAAACCAATATTGTTATATCATTAGGGCATGGAGGAATCGAACCACCAACCTCCTGCTTGTAAAGCAGGCGCTCTTCCATTGAGCTAGAACCCTTTAAAATTGGAGAAATGAGCAATATTAACACCTAAATTGCATCATTTTTAATTCTAAAAAAAGACAATAAGATCTAAATACAACCATGCTTAAAATCCAATTGATATTTCCAAAGACAACCATGCTTAAAATCCAATTTATTTTTCCAAAGAATGTTGTTACATATGCATCTTTGTTATACATTTATGCAAAGGTTGGTGGGAGGGATGAGGTAGCTAGATAGAGGTCAAGAATAGTTTGCATACATTTGTTGTTGAGGATAGGTCACACTTTCAAGCAGAAAAAAAATATGTGCATTGTTTGAAAGTTTGTAAAATAGATGAAGAGAGCAAGGTATGTCCCTGACATGAATTTTGTATCACATGATATGGAGTAGCCTTCTAAGAAAAACACATTCTACCATCACAATGAAATTTGACCATTGCTTTTGGACTTATGGTCTCACCCCTTAGGTAAACCTTATTAGGTGTCTTTAAAGTCTCAAGGAATAATACTGGGGCGAACCTTCAAGGTCCCCTAGCTACATAATAATATTCTGCTGAATGAAAGGAATAGTGAGGGTGGCTGAAGACAGACTAGACCACTAAAAAGAGCACCCCAACAAGAAGTCCAGATTCAGCTGAATAAAGAGAAAGAGCATATACCCTTGTTCTTCTTGAAGGAAGGAATTGACTCGGTTTACAAAATACAAAGGAAGAAGTAAGAAAGGCATCAGCATTTTATTTAAGATATTTCCCATCTGTGTTGTGTGCGATAATGTTGCTATATTCCAATAGGTATTAAATTATCAATAGAATGATTAAGAAAGATATATGTTGACAATTTATCTAGGTTGCTTGGGTTTCTCTCTCTCTACATATTATCCCCAGGCTAGCATTTTAAGCAATACATTTCTTACAAATTAGCACACATACGATAATAAAACACCTACGGAATAATACTATATGTACTTTGCAACAACCACATTATCAAATTTATTAGCTCCATTTCATATTTCCTTCGGAACACACCCTACTAATTTTGCTTTCCTTTGGAAATTAACTTATGTCTCATGAACTTTGTATATGTGGAGCATAGCCCTTTGTATCCAAATCTAAAACCTATAGAACTGAAGCTCATATAATGAGAAAAAACTTTATCACACATAAGATTATATGAACTTTCTCATGAAATTTGTATATGTGGAGCATAGCCCTTTGTATCCAAATCTAAAACCTATAGAACTGAAGCTCATATATAATAAGAAAAAACTTTATCACACATAAGATTATGCAAATGATATATCAAATACAAGAAGATTGGTACATTCTTTAAGGCTATTTCCCAGCACTATTATCAAGTATAGAGATCTATGTTATAGCCAAACCTATAAAGCTTAGCTATACTCTGCATAAAATATTGTATGTCACTTTGATTCTTGATATTGTTCTCTAATGAAGTTTCAACATCAATCTGCAGACCCGATGTAGTCCAAAGGTCTATGAGCTCATTCAACAACTTTATCTCATAGATATCTAATTATAGTTTCCACACACAACTCAAGCCAAGGAAGTGATGAGATATCACTTCCTCTTCCATGACTGATGGTGCTCACTACCTATGATTGTAAATGACGTTACAAAATACGAACTTGACTACTAAGACATGTTTAGACCATAAAGTTCCAATATTTTGTTCCTAAGGTCCAAGAAACTAGAAACAAGTGACGTAGATATACTATTTAGGAAGGATAATTCTATAGCGTCAAAATTATAACAACACTATTGGAATTTTTTTATAGATCCGGTAACAAGCGAAGTGTATACCGGTTCACAATAATATAGATGACTACAATAGGACACACGAAAATGTATATGTAGAAACTACAGGAAAAGAAGAACTGATCTTCAAATGACAGAAATGCAAATAGAAAAGTTGGCCACACAAAAAGCTAAAAACAGAGAGAAACATTGGCAATACCTAGGCACAAGAAAAGAAACCAACAAGAAAAGTTGCAAGTTACCTTTTGTTTCATCTCTTTGAGCATGTCTTCCAATCCTCTTCGTTGTGATCTAAGCATTTCCAGCTGCCTTTGAAATAAAATTAGTTTTCCAACGAGTCAGATAAAAGGATTCCCTGTCAATAAACATGGTAAGGAAAATTGAAACATAAATCCAAAAAACTTTCATATTTTGTAAATTAATGTTCAATATGAATAAAAGACTGTATAATATTTATCAAACATATTTGTTCCATTATGGACTCTATCATTGGCTCAGCCAACACAGTTGTTTCTTTTGAGCATCCAATAACCTTATATGTGCAGAAAAGTAGGATGGTTTCATATTCCATCTATTTTTTTTAATATCGCATGCATGAATCCTAGCCTTTAGGCTTTCACAAACATTGTAACTGTAGGTAGAAATACCTTGATGTGCAGGACAATTCCTATAGTGTAAAATGCAGATCTGAAGACATTCAAATTTTCTAATATTGAACTAGAAGTGGTTGATATTTCATCATGAAATGCATATGATATTATGCAGTAGGCATTAAATGAATCAAGTAAACCAAACGAGTATTTCAGCCATTTCCATAGTAGCTCTATTAAAATTTTTGAGATGTTATTAAATTATGAAATGACTTAGGCAAACGTGACTACAATAAGAGAATGGGATTTCCTATAGCATACCATCTCCTCCTTACCTCACTAAAATGGTCCCCAAATTATAAATGGGAGTGGATTAGGAAAGAAACTTGGATTGTAAAGTCAAGGTGGATTTATGACCAACCAAATAGGTAGCTAAGATGCAGATACATCCCCCCTCTACATGTGAATCAGACTCATTGACATGCCAACTTGCCTTCCTATGAATCTGACACGCTCAGACACATGTCCCATGAATCAGACACGTGGTGCATAAAAAAAGCATGCCCAACAGAGATATAAAGAAGATGATTTTTCCCGATTTCTCACACAATTTTTTGCAGAAACCCTAATCGAGAAGGAGAACATAGAATAAGATTGCTTGCATTTTGTACATCTACATGCTACCATTATTTTGCTGTGTCTATCATTTCAAAACAGCAGTGTTCTTTTACAGTGATCTTATGCAAAAATGTACATCTCTATGTCTATTTAATTGTGTCTATCATTTCAAAACAGCAGTGTTCTTTTACAGTGATCTTATCCAAAAATGTACATCTCTATGTCTATTTAATTGTATTTTATTCTGTAATATAAAAAACTATTATATATATAAATATATAAATAATTTGTTCATGTACCCTATTGTCCCATTGCAGGGGTCTACATGTCCTGTATCAGATACTCAAATCCCTATATTGCAATTATCAGGTAACTTAGATAGTAGTAGTCCTAGTGTTGACATTTTGCAACGTAATCAAGTAAAAGCTAAGCCATTGGTATATTCAATATTGTCTTGATGATGGATAATTTGTAGAGCATCTTCCAGTAACGGTGTCATATAAATTAAGCTGATTGATGGTACAACTCATCACATTATGGATACCATGTACCAATATAAGCTTGAAGATCCAAGCAAAAAACGCAAGACCCTGCAGCTAGAATGATGGTGTAACGATAATATTGAATAGGCTCCAACTTGCGAAGATGTGTTGTTTGAATCAAAGTTTGTCCAAGCATAACCATACTTTGTCACCATGCTCAAATTGATGTGGGACTCAATGTTTTCCATGCATTGCTTTATATTTGGACCGTGTTTTTCATAGAGCATCCCTGACTTTAGCATCAACTTTGTCTATGTGCTCAAAGTTTTGTGTAGGTACATTCATGAATCAACCTTTAAGCAATCTTCCATCAAAGTCATGTATTCTTCATCAAGTTAACCCTCAACCATCACTATATTTATCCAAGGTGGTGACCGTATGAATGTAATCTAAGTACCAAATCATAGTAAGAGTGCTCATATTTCATTTTTATTGCCTTTCATAGTCCATAGATTGCATAGGAGTGGCTCAAATTGAAAAATGGCATGTTGATTGTCCTTAGAGATCAGATTTGGAGGATTTAGCGTCGTTGCAGCTTGCTACTTTACCAATAGAAACGGAATTAGGGGAGGCTCTGTCACAACCCAGATTTTTGTTTGACCTGGCCCCAACCTCACAAAAGTATGTTTTATGCTGCTGACTCTTAGTTACAATTGGGATGCTATTCAACTTACAGACGATCTAAATAAATATTTAGGCTTCTGCAAGGTGACTAGTTATATGAGTAGTTTGCAAACATTTTGATAAATAACATTTCTTTTCCTGTTCATCTTCCTTCATGCCTGTAATATTTGTTCATACACCTATTGTAATCCTATGTTTCCTCTCAAATGGTCTTTGTGCTAACAACCGATAATTGTTGAAGCAGTATGCCCCATTCGAATTCTATTTTATAATATTTATAAAATAATTACATATAAAACATTGTACTTCCCCTCTTTTTCCATTTCACTCTAATACTTTATTTAGGTTCCATCTTTTCCATTTATTTGGTATGCTCAGTTATGATTTAGCAACATGTTGCATGGCTCAATATTACCTGTATATGGGATGTGAATGAGACTCTTAAAATAAGTATAAACTATATTAAAAGCAGTTTCTATCAAATAAATCTGCATAGGGGCATTTCAAGTAATTTGGGGTGGGGACAGTTTGAGGGAGCATTTGATACTTCATCTTGGAAAAGAGCATGCAGCATGCATTTCCAGTGGCAAAATAATAAACATTAAGATGAGCCACTGTGTGGCTGTTCCTTTGAAACATTGATACAATCACAACAATTTCTTAATTTCTATAATTCATATTTATTCAGTTAATTAAAAATGTGAGACAATATGTACTGGAGTGATTCTGGGCTGTGGTAGGAGCAACTTTAATCTCATACTACTTCTGCTGATGTACTTGAATCATAATCTAAACACTATGTTTCTTGAATCTCCTCATTGTTCCCCAATTAGACTATCTGTGCACATATGAAATCTGTGATCTCTTTCTATCAGCAAGTTGGAGTTCTGCAAGCCATTTTGTTTCAAGCTCTATGGCTTGCTCTAGCTGATCCTGCTCCTCCAACTGCCTTCTTGTCACTAGCTCTAAGCTGCTTTCAACAAATCTGGGAGGGCCTGCAATGCTCAAACCAGGTCCCTGCATCAATCCCAGCTCTACAACAGGTGCTGGAGAATCAAATGGGTCATCATGAACTACAACAAAAACATACCAAGTTGCAAATTGTTGTCCTTAATATCCAGATTGTGAGCTGAAAAATATACTGAATACTCGCCTCTGCAGTCGGTATACTTCATTCTAAAATGCCACGGTCAGTTCATAGATTTGTCAACAACACATCAAATCACTAATCTTACTTCCACAGTAGACCAATTAATTTTGTTTTAAAAACAAAACGAAACATTATACATTTGATATTATACCTCTCTGTGGGTTTCGACCCCTTTTCTCTGTATGGTTTGACAAGAACACGGGCATCATAGACATAATGAGGATTGCCTTTTGCCAAAATAATTTTAACAGTCTCTTGGTATACAAACGTCACAAACCCAAACATCCTCTTCTGCTGATAAGGAATCCTTACATCCTGCACGGGTCCAAAAATGCTGACAGAAACACCACATGACGTCCCATAATCAGCAGCCATTGACAAGTAATGTTAGCTCGACTTATTCTACAATCCTTACTCAATACTAGCAGTGTAATGCTCAATCTGCTGCAACAATATATTACCTGAAATAATTTGATACGTCCTCCCTGAAGGTACTTTCTGCAGGAAAAGTAGTATATTTGGCGAGATCCAGAATTGGATGTAGAACTAGCCAACTGATCAGAAGAATCTTGTTCACTTCTATTCCCAAGCCTCTTACTGTAGAGCTGAGGTAGAGAAGCAACTAAAACCAGTGACCTTCCTCTGAGCAATTCCTTTAATTCTGACTCCAGTTTTTCCAATGGCCCACTACTGGATCCGATGAACTTTTCAATATGATCACTATTGGTGTCTGACCTTACATGACCACCGTAGTTACCATGAAGAAACCTGCAATTGCTCCCATTCTTGCAGTAACCCCGAGCAAAGTACATGCATGGCTTCCATGCCAAGGCTGATCCAACTGCAGATTCCGAAGTTAGATTGTAAATATCAGCAATCGAACTAGGCTGCTTAGATACATGATTAGTTCCAGGATAGCAATTATTAGCCCCTGTTGGGCTTACATGGTCCATGCTTAAAGGCTGATTTCCGTTGCAATATGAAAAGCTGTAACTGCAAACACATACTCTTCCTCGTGTTGAACGTCTTGAAACTCCCCATGGACGACCTGCGTGTGTGTGGCAGAAGGACCGGCTGACTTTCGAGTTAGCTGAGCTACTACAAATTGGAATGACAAACACGCAGGGAAGATCGGAGAGAAGAGGCAGGGAAGGTCGGAGCGCGGGATCGCGGTTTGAATTCGAGATCATCAGGTTGATAACCAATTAAATGAATGGACGGCAGAAGATGGAGGGAGACGGCAATGGAAGTTGACGGAAACGGAAAGGGGATGAACGGGGCCAGCAAAATTAAATGACTTTGTGACTTTGTGGGTTTTGAGGAAAAATCAAGGCAACTTGCAAAATAGAAAGATATGTATGATGATAGATTTTTTTTTTCAATAAAAATATTCTTAAAAGTTGGAAAATATAATTTTATAAAGTAATAATCAGATAAAAGTATTAATACTATTAATATTAATATAATGATATTTATTAATATTGTTTCTATTAATATAATGAAGTTTTTAAAATTTTATTGCCCTTCAAAAATAAGTTTAATTGGTAAATCTACCTTCACAAAACACTGTTTAAAAAAATATTCAACAACTTCCTTCAGAGATTTAAACAATTCAACAACTTCCTTCACAGATCGCCACACCTATTTCGGAGCCCTCCATTGCCTGCAGTCCGCCCTCCGCCATCCTCGGGTGACGGATTGGTATACATATCTATCAAGGAAGCTGCTATATATAACTTTCCTGTATATATACCAGCTTTCCTGTATATGAAAATTTCACATTTTCTTAATAATTTAAAATTATGAAAGCAGTGGATATAAAACTATTGAGATTATTTTATTTTTAGTTAATTAATTTAAAATTCTGAATCCATGGTGGTTAACTCTGGCGGCGACGTTCATTCGATCTTTCAAATTATTGAGCCTTGCGATTTATTCCCTTTTTCCAAAATATTTTCTTTGTAGGCTGAAAATTAAAGATACAAACGATTTTGTAATCAATTTTTTTCTCTGGATTTAAAATTATGACCCCAGCGAAACTTTCGCATTTTCTAAGTCAAAAGAGTAACGTCATTTAATTCGCATTTTCTAACTCTAAAGAGGAATGGCATTTAAGTTGAATGGATATAAATATAAATGGTAAAATGTACTGAATTTCATATAAATATCGTATTTTAGTTTGAATGGATATCTTAATATTAAGGTAAATTTATAAGATATTTTTTAATTAAGTTTAAATAAATTATTTGATTTTAGAAATAAATAATTTGTTTAAATATATAATAAGAATAATCAGCATAGATTTATTTAAAAAAATTAACAAAAGTAGAAAGAAATCAAATATTTTGAAGTGCAAATCTTTATTAACATTTATCTTAAAATAACTTGTTCCAAACAAAAAAAATCTAAATTATAATTCTTTATATTATAAGATTAATCAACATAGATATATCTTACAAAAATTAACAAAAATAAAGAGAAATCAAATATTTTGAAGTGCAAATCCTTATCAACATTTATCTAAAATAACTTATTCAAAACAAAAAAATCCAAATTATAAATTTTTAAAAAAATCACACAAACATCATATTATTATCAATATTATGCTTTTATTATTATTAATATGCTTTTATTTTAAAATAATAAATCTACAATCCAGATATCCGCCTATCATAATTTATGAGAATTTGAATGACATATATTGAATGAAATATTACTTTGGTAAAAACATTGAGATGAAATTACTTGAAATGCATTATTTGACCTTATACTTTGAAGAGTTGAAATTGGAATTTTTAAAGTTAAAAAATTTAATTATAAATATTTTAATAAATTAAATATCATATTCACATATATTAATTAAAATACACTTTTTCATATTAAAAAAATACACTTTTCCTCTCTTTCACAAATATTAAAAAAAATTACACTCTTCCTAATTTATCTCAAATTGGAACTTTAGCACAATACGAAGTGACACTGAAATCAAACATTGTTTCGCAAATTAAATCTCAAATTGGAACTTTGGCACAATACGAAGTGACACTGAAATCAAACATTGTTTCGCAATTTAATATGATTCAAAACATTCCACACGATTAACATCCACATCCAAATGGCAGATTATTTCCTAAGTGAATCAATGTTCGAAATTATTAATTATCACTCCAGGACTCCGACCATATTTGTGAAAACGGATAATCTGTTCGAAATTATTAATAATCACTCCAATAATCCGACCATATTTGTGAAAACGGATAATCTGTGTCTTATTATATGTAAGTGGATACATGGTCCATGTTTTGTTTGTAATATTTGTGAAAACAGATATCTGTGTCTTATTATATGTAAGTGGATACATGGTCCATGTTTTGTTTGTAATATTTGTGAAAACAGATATCTGTGTCTTATTATATGTAAGTGGACATATTGTCCGTGTTTTGTTTTTAATCAAAATTTAGCTCCGGCCATAACAATTGTGAAAGACGGATAATTTTGTTTTATCAGTCGATATTTTGTGAAAAACGAATAAATTTTGTCTTATTATGTAAGTGGAGGCAATATATTTTGTTTTTAATCATGTTTAGTTATCAACAAATGTAATCAAATTTAATATGATAAAAACATTTAATGACATATTAGATCACAGGTTAACCTTTATAATTACATCCAAATGGCAGATTATTGTATAATTTAATTAAACTCCAAAATTACTTATCATCACTCCACTACTCCGACCATATTTACGAAAGACAGAAAATTTTGTCTTGAAGTGGATGGGTCATATTTTGTTCTTTTATTAAAATTTAGCCATCAACCAAGTCAAAACTTTCTAAATATGTGAGTCTCGATGAAAAATGAGAAATTTTCAATGTATAATGAACTTTCAACATATTTACATCAATTTAGATTGTTTCAAACTCTTCTTCTTTTTATTTTACAAAGTGCTATCATGCATAAAATAAAATAAACCTAAACATAAAAATCTAATTTATGTTTTCTCTTAATATTGAAAATTCAAAAGTTCTAACCACGCCCGCTATCGTAGGCCTATATATAGAAGCAAGCAATTGAGATTATATCCAGAGGTTAGTTTTAGAATAAGCAAGCAGAGTGTTGTTGCAATATCTGAAGTTATGGCCCAGCAACTTTCTGAATCTTTGTCAGCGGCCACCGATTTGAACAACAGAGATGTAATTTAAAAAGAAATTTTAATTTTTGAATTGGTTGTTGGACTATCGGTACAACCTCCACATGGTATAATCGCCTCACCTCTGGGAATATAAAATAAGTGGACTAACCACCACTTTTGGTGATAGGGCATTGTGTTGGGTTTCAAATGTTCATCAACATCTGCAGGTTTTGGTGCAATGACAAAACTTACATGGTATCAAAGCATAGGTCTCAGGTTCAATTCCCCCGAGCTACGCCGAACGTGGGGTGTTGGAGTATCTGTACAACCTCCACATGGTATAACCGCCGCACCTATGAGAATATAAAACAAGTGGACTAACCACCACTCTTTGTGATATGGAGTCCAAATGGTTAACTCCATATGTCTAATCAAGTCACACAATCAATAATAAACAGTTAACTCAGCCTAACTGAAGTGGTAGGTGAGGAAAAGCGCCTTATCCTTATGCAATCATGTCTAACTAGCGCTAACTAAGCTGAATGTGATCTAACTGAAAGGAGGATTATAAATCCTAACACCCCCCCTCAATTCTAACTTAGACAACTGTGGGCCTTGACAACAAGGCCAAAAGTCACCCATGTACAATCTAAAAGATAAAAATGTTGCTTAATAAACCGAGGTAATAGGGGAAAACCTCATGGGAAACCTCCCCCTTCAAAATAAGCAAATATAGGAAAATGCAAGCTATTTTTAGAAGAAATAAGCTTCCTCCTTAAAAAATAATTTGAACAAAACACTGCTGCAAAATTGTAACTCTATGCAGTAGCACGGTCCATCTGTGTTGTAGCATCCTGAAGTTGTGCATGTGAACCTCTCAATGTTCTTCTGAACCGATGACTTTGTGAGTTTCTTCTGGATGGTGAAGGTAGGGAATGATCAAGTTTCTTCTTCTATGGGCCATGTAGATCATTCGCCATCATCAAGTAGCACCGACCTGGAATTTTGTTGCACTACTATGTAGGGAGCAAATCTGTGAGAGGCAATGCAACATGTTCATTCTGATACTAGGATCTAGTTCTTCTTCTATCTTCTGGATTTCCAGCACCGTTTTCAGATGCATCTATGAGCTTGTGAGCCCATCTGGGCTTAGGATTTTGGTTTGGAATGGATACTAGATCTGGATCTAAAATCTCATGAGATTCAGTCTCAATAACAGGATCATGGTGGATTTGATCTTCTTCATCTTAATCTGAAACCTGTAGCAAATCATCATCGTCAAAAAATGGCGGAGAAATTGTTATACCTTCTTGTGTTGCTGATGGCGGTGTGTCATACAACTGATCTTCTTCAAACTGAACACTCCGTTCAATGAAGCATATCTTGGTTGCAAACAAAGAGTATACAAATAAGAAAAAAAAACATATGCAATAAAATGAAAAAAATAAATTATATGGACATAACAATAATAATTACCTTGATGAAGACATGCCAATCATGTGTTTTGACCCCCGCAAAATCACCTTTTTTTTGTTATGATATTCTTCAAGTTCGGACAAAATCCAGTGGGAAATTTAATTTTCTGCATTACTTATTTCAAAACATTGCTTTGCTGCTCTATAAACATCCATGGAATTGAGTTTATATTATCTTGGTCTCCATTGCTATGAAATTGGATGACGTCTTTCATTGCATGGTTTCCTTCTTGAATATCTTTGCAAGCTTTCACAATTTTTTCTTTCTCTCTCCTTAGCTCCAGTAGTCACCATAATGTTTCAATCACATTATTTCCAATATGCATTGTATGAAACAAATGAGCAATTTGTGCGTGCTCATAGTAGGGCAACCTGTTGAATTGTATAGGATAACTTTTCATTCGTCGCGGAAGCCCATTAATGCCTTCATGATCACAATGGACATCATGAATATTACTTTATAAATAAATTACATCATAAATAAAATTGGCCACTACAGTAAACAACTCACAATAAAAATTAAAATACATAACAATTCATATACGATGATCCATATGTACCATGATGACGATTTCTATTATATTGCATCTTCCAAAAGTGAGGTGTTATTTTCCGTGGTTTTAATACAGTCTCCTGCTTCCCATTGAAAATATTTTTCTAGTTGTTCTATACCTATGATTCTTAGAGAGGAAATGCATATACTCATCAAACACCTCCTTTCTTAAGCTTTTTGAGCGATGAGATTTTATCTTAGGACCACAAACTGAACATGCAAATTTACCCTTTGTCTGAAGACCTACAATATATAGATATGGGATATCTATGTCAATTATAATTATATATAAACAATATTAACTACTTCATATAATTAAATGCAATTAAAGTGGAACTTAGAAATAAAAACCACAAAATTGGGTTAACCCAGGGGCATCGTGTATTGTCCATACAACCATTGCATGGAATTGAAATTGCCTTTGTCGTATTGGTCTAGATATGTCATACATAGTGATGCCATTCCATAACTTCAGTAGCTCATCTATAAGAGGTTCGATATATACATTCATATCTTTGGCTTGGAACTTACCTAAGTGATTTGAAGTACATATAAAATATATCATTATGAGAACCATTAAGATATATAAACTATGAACAAGAGTAAAATACAAAAATATACAAATGAAATTAGGAAACATAATTTATGACAAATGAGATGCCACAACTACATTCGAAATAAAATAGTTGTAGACACAAAATACCTAGAATAATCATCGACAACATTATGTGCTCCCTCTTTATTAACAACCATGGAGGAATGTTATTGTTGATAACAAAAATAGGCCACACTGTGTAAATGGATTTCATCTGTGAAAATGGATTAACACCATATGTTTCCAAAGAAATCCTAAGATTAAGTGGTTCTTCTTTAAAGTGAGGCCACTTTTCCTCCATATCTCTAAAATCATAACCATTTGTAGGCATTCGAATAACATCATCTTGACTTATGTTCCTGGCATGTTAATCCATAAATTGTGCTATGTTTTTGCACATGAACAGTCGTTGCAAACGTGGAATGATGGGAATATAACGAAGAACCTTCTGAGGCACCTTTTTTGTTGCTCGATCTATTTGATATCTACTTATATGACATTTTAGACATTATGTTGCAAATTCATGTTGATTATAATATATAACATGGTCATTAGGGCATGCATGAATTGCTTCATAATGCATTCCGAATCTCTTTCATGATGGAAGATAAATCTCGATATGTGCGAGGTAAAATATTTGATGGTGGTAACAAAAATTCAGCTATCAAGCTACAACAACAAAAAAAGTTAATGTAGTAAATAAATAATATTAACGAAACACACTTCATCCGTATGATGATCAATAATGAGTTAACAATACAATTATTAGAGGAATACAGATAAACTTTATCACGATCGTATATATGTGATGGATTATTTTACATACCTTAGCATCGATGTGATTGATATGTTTGAAATACCATTCATAACCTTCAAGTTCATCATCAACAATACAGTAGAAAGAAGATTTGTTTTTTATCCTTCACAAAGGGGTTCATATTCCTTATCGAGAAGAGGTATATTGCGAACATCATCAAAGTCATCATCATTTTCATTATCATCTTCATCGTCATAATCCATTCTAACATTAAATGAATCATGGATCAATGTATTTGTACCATCATCCTCAACTATGTTATTAGTATGATCATGTTGTTCAATATGATCATTCACTTGTTCTCCATTAAACATAGACGCTCCATGATCCTGATCCGAAACTTGTTTTGAAAGCACTTCCTCTGGATGATATGTCGTAGGGTGTCTTTCCTTTATAAATACATGAAAACATCAATAGATATAATTTAATATAGGAAATATTAAAATAATACATACATTTACCAAAGCAAAAAATATAAATAACTTTATAATGCTAAACCTACAAGTGGACAATACTCATTCCCCCCCTTAGTGTGTCCATGTTCCCTGCGATGTTTTGTGGCTGTTGATATCAATATTCTTCTCCTCTTAAATCCCCTGCATTGAGTACATGGACAATAACATTTTCCATCACCCCTTCATTTCGCTGCATCCCATAGTTTAGCAAGCAATTCTCGATTGTGTTCGTTTGGATCAGGATTATTTCTATTTGACATTTTGTCACAAACTTCATGAATGAATACTATCAACAATATTAAAAAATTAAGTTCCACACATCACAATTTTCTCAAACGGAGGTTTGTTGAAGAATAAAAAAATTCTCGCAAACTATCTATCGAAGAAAAAAAATATTCTTGCAACCGCCCATTGAAGAATGAAACAATTCCTCAAATCGTTCATCGAGGAATAAATAATTTTTGCAAACAGTCCATCGCTTCTATAGAAAACATGTCGGAATGTTTAAAAATGTTTATATTTATAATTCGACAGTCATCGAATATCTGACGATATGGGGCCTAGTTACCGTTGGAAATATGGGTTTAAATTATTTGCGATATGTCTTTAAATTATTTCAAAAAATATCCCAATGACTTCAAATATCCAACGACTCATCCTTATAATGTCATCGAAAATTTGGCACACTGTCGTCGAATATCTAACGACTCACCCTCCACGTGTCATCACAAATTCGACACCACCCATTGCAAATTCGACACCTTCCCATTGCATATTCGACGATATAGTGTTGTAGCATGTCATCGAAAAACCTATGCGAAGGATGTCGGATATCCAACGACTAGTAAATGGAATCAAAAGGTACAGTACTTTTCATCATTGCAATCTGACACACTCGTACTTTACGTCAGATGTCGTCGGATTTTTGGTTCAAATCCTGTTGTGAATAATGAGCATACATAATGATTCAATCATTCTGGTACTATTACTCAAACATAATTTTATATATTCTTGTACTAGAGTACGTCATTTCGGTGAGAGGAAAAATACAAGAGATAATTTATCTTCATTTCTCTATCAATCAGTTTCTATGCAAATTTACTAAATCCCATAATCATTGAATAGCTATCCATTAACTATAACCTCATTTTAAACAAATTATAGCTTTCTTAAATAGAAGTAAAAAAATTTCATAATACAGATTTAGAGTTGGAACCTGGATGTGTTGCAGTAAAGGGATTAACACCCAAGGGACACTGTTTGACCCAATATTTTCCTGAAGTAGCCAAATCACTTTCTTAGGACCACCAAGATTGTTCACTGAACCATTAGGACAAATATATCTACCACACAGTAGAATTATGCAACTTATCACTCAGTAGCAGACTTAACTCAGCAAATCACTTTAGCTATCCCCTCATCAAATTCTTTGTGTGCCTAACTTTTCAGTTTGCAGTAGTCACAAAGTTCATTCTTTAAGAAATCAGAATGAGAAGTCAGCCTCCTACTCAATTTGATGGTTTAAATAATATTTCCTAGGTCTTTGGGTCAATTTTTGAATTTAATGAGCCACCACCTCAGTTCCCCCTCTCAGGGAACATGACCACTTTTTTAGGGATTATACTCCTGCAATAGCTAGAAACTGAATGCTAGTGCTAGCACTTGTCAACTAGTCTTCTACAGTTGCTCCTTCCTCCTAGTCGGTCAATGAACACTCATTTTAGAGTCTCCCTTAAATAGGTGTCTCCTTTTATTAATTATTAAAATAAATAGTTCTTCAATTACAGTCATCCTTGACCCACTTGGTCCTAAACTTTACAATAAAAATTAACATAATGTTTTTGCTGAAATAAATTATAAATATTTATTTTTTCAGTTCTAGGTATGTTACAACAAGAATAAAATTAATTGTACAGACAATGTATATACATATATCATAGTATTATATATTTATTGTTTATTCCATAAACCATTATCTCCCAAACTTGATTCATAAAAACATAAACAACTAAATTATACTTTTCAATCATTCCAGTTTAGGAGAAGTCACATATATAAACTACTTAACATTTAAGTCAAAAAGCAAAACCAGTCAAGGGTTCAAACCCTATAACCTTCGATAAACAAAGGGCTAATACACTACAGCTAGGGTTTAAGACATCAACACTAAACTATAATTCAAACATAAAAATTTACTAAGTTATATATGTTAAATATATATATAAATTGCAAATAATGACAGAACTACAAATTCAGAGGCCTCACGACCCAACTAAAAATACAGTATTTACTCAAAAGGAAAAACGCTAATTCAAGAATGTTGACAAGACGCAACCCTTGTTGCAGGCCGAAGGCTTTCATGCTATTATACTTTGGAATCCATTAAGATAAAACAAACGATAGTAAAAACCTTTAAGGAGGATTCACAACTATGCCTACGACATCATCAAATATTTTGTCTATGCCTCATGGCTTAAATCCTTTCTCTTTTACCTCACGATACATAAACAGAGAATTACTCTTTCTTTTAAGAATGAACTAAGCATTACAACAGCCATACGTCCCTAAGAACATTTAAAGGAAAACCTATAGTATTTACATCATAGTGCACGTAGAACAACAAACAACATTATACTGCAAATCCAAAGTCAATATTGAAGGGAAGAAATGACTTTTAGTAAATGCTTTCAAAAATATCATCACTGTGTAATTAAAATGAGAAACCCTCACGAGTTTTCCTTTAAGAAAACAAAACAATTACAAATTTCAGAGCAACAGGAAACTATGTCTTAAATTCATAGCAATGCTAAAATTGTTTACATTGCAATCCCCTTAAGACTCCACGGTCGATGGGTGATTGTCTGATAAAATCAAAATAAGGCCATAGGGCCAAATAACTAGAAGATTACCTAATTTTTAAGAAAAATTGCATAAACGACTCCAACCATGATGGCATGGCCTAGTTGTAGAGCCACAAGTCTCATAGTCCAAGGAGAAAAGGACGAGGGTATTAGGTATTACCAGGACCAGATACCACACCTTGAGACAGGTTCCTTGCCTTCAGATGCAGCGACCCCAACGTGAACACCTGCAAACAACACGAAAAGGTTAAACACAGTTTTTGTTATTATGATGGGGAAAAACTATCAAAAAATTATAAAGAAAAAAAAAATGCACCTTCAACTACACAGAGGCAACATTATCAACAAAGGCCACAACAAACACTAAAGGACATTAAGAGCGATGTCACCTGCATTTACAACACTGCTGAAAAATAAACCATTACCATTTAAAACTGATGGATGATCATGGCTGAGAGCCTTGGCTCATCCATCATCGCTCACCCATACTATAGACCCAATAACACATAGCATTAGTCAAATAATGCGTAGGAGAGATAATTATTGTAATGAGTTAAAACCCTTAGGGTTTTACGACTTGACCGCATTTCCTTCCAACTGGAAATTGTAAGGATGTCACGTGGTTTCTTAAATTCCAAATGCCACTTGGGATATATTTCACCCAAAACCCAAAAATCCGTAGTTTTAAAACCCTTGAATCTTATCATGTTTTCCATCGTATGTTTTGGGTATGAATGTTAAGACTTAGATCAAGCGCTTAGGTTATTTTCTCTACCTAGGGATAGTGCCTTGCTTAGTATGTTATGGATTTAACTTACGTGTGTTGATTTAGATCCTTTGGAGGATACTCTGGTAAGTTAAAACTCCTCTTCAATGTACCTACAATAATTAAATGGAGTATGCTTTAGCTACAACACTAAGTAAGACCTTAATGCCATCCTCCTAGCACCAGCTTAAGGCTATCTTTTATTCTAGAGCATAACCAGTAAAATACATCAACTGTAACTGTCGTAAAATAAGTATGACGCTCTTTCATGTTTTCACGACAAGTAATGTAATTTAGCATAACGATCAATTACACATCAATATTATCGCATTTGAGTCATTTATTGTTCATGGTTGAAAACACTAAGAACAACTTGAGGATAGCACGAATTTAATTATCCTTATAGATGCAGTTGGACCTTATTAAAAAAAAATTTAACAAAATTTGGAGATGTTACACATGGTATCAAAGTGAGTTTCCAAACACTAGGCCTAAATATTGGCTCACTCGCATGCAAAAACATGAAAACAAAATATAGTGATCATGTTTTCAAACTATTTCTGTACAGAAATATAAATTTATTTTGCAAGGGATGGAGGGAGTTGAAACATATGTTGAAGATGGATCCCATCAAAATAATCTATATAACATATATATGTCATGGGGGCTTCACTTATTGACCAATATCCTATCACGTTAGTTCATATTGTGGGTTTTAAAATTATCAAAAATTGAACCAATATATTGCAAGTATTGGGGGGGATAAGGGGTTTAAGGTGGGGATGGGTAGGGTGATTTATAAGGATTGAGGTATAAAAAGGGGCGGGGAGGAGGTTTTAAGTATTGGGAGGGGGTTTCAACAAAAATACATTGGGGAAATATCTCTAGAAATTAAGGGTATTCTTTAATATCCCATGATCGCACATGCTATGTGAGAGGTTCACTAAGTGAAGTCCCCGTGATATATGTGGAGTTAAATAATCAACCCTCGGAACTACTTCAAACAGTAAAAGATTTAAGAAATGAACTACAAACAGTAAAGGAAGATAATGAAATAATTATAAGAGCTCAGGACGAACTAAATCAGATATTACTAGATAAAATACACAATAGAGGCAAAGATGAAAGAAAGGAACGTGAAACTGAATGAACACTATCATACAAACATAAAGGTAAGAAATTAAATTTTTTTGATAGTGAAAGTAAATCTTCTTTAGGAATTAAAGTCAGGTCCCACAAAGGAAAGTATAAATACTCAAGTGAAATTAGTTACATCAACAGTGGTCCTAGAAAGAGGAAATATAAACCATATGAAGATATTTTAGGAGAATTTAAAAAGGTAAAACCTCCTATGTTTAATGGAGAAGTGGAAAAGGGCGAAGAAGCCGAAACTTGGCTATCGAGTATGAAAAAATACTTTCATATTTAGAATTACTCAGATAGATTGAAATACCGGATGGCTATATACAACCTAACCAAAAAGGATGACATCTGGTGGCAGGACATAAAAAGAGTTAAAAACCTTAAAGAAAAAATGTAACCTGGAGAGTCTTTAAAAAGCACTTCAAAAGGAAATTCTTAACTGAGCAGTATTATGAAGAAAGAGCTAAAGAGTTTTATAAAGTTAAACTAGGCTCAATGTCCATGAAAGAGTTAAGTAGTAAATTTTTAAGTTTACTAAGATATGTACCGTGTATAATTGACGAAAAACCTAAGATACAGAGGTTTCTGAGCTGTTCGCCTACTAGTTTCAAAGAAAAAAATGAATTTGATACTCTAAAGACTCTTGAAGAGGAAATGATAAAAGCTAAATTATGTTATGAACAGAGTAAAAATAGGAAATAAAGCATACCTACTTGGAAAAATAAAAGAACAAGTAACTTTGATCATTAAAGAAAAGGTTTTAAGTCTAATAAAAGCTTCAGAAGTAATTCTCAGAAATTTTCCAAGAATAATTATCAAGGAACATATTTTAAAGGTAAAAAACAACAAAACATTACAACACCAAAAGGCAGAGATATTCCTAATAATTATTTTAAAAACAATGAACATAAAGAACTTGTAAAGTGTTGGGAATGCCAAGGACCTCATTACACAAACGACCATTCAAACAAAAGGAGAAATTACAACAATGTACATACTATTTAGGAGGAAGAAACAGTTGGTGACGTAGCAAATGAAATTCCCAGAATTAATGCAGCCTTGAAGAATCGGCATCCTAATCATCAAACCTCCATGGTGGAAATACAAGGTATGATAAAAAAAAAAAGTCTATTTCTATTCTGATTGACTTAGGTTCTAGTTTAAGCTATGTGTCACCAAGCATAACAGAAAAATGCAATTGACCTTTGAAAAAGTTTGAAAAGTCTTGGTTGGTTCAGTTAGCTACAAGAACCAAAAGAAAAGTATATAATTATGTTGAATGTATTACCGTTAGGGTCTTATGATGTTTTAATAGGTATGGATTGGCTGAAAAAACATCAAGTAGTTTTAAATTGTTTTGAGAAAAAATTTACTTGCTTAAATGATAAAGGAGAAAGAATCATAGTCAAAGGGATACTTAGGAAAGATTCAGTTAGCAAATCTCAGCATTACAAATGAAAAAGGCTGTAAGGAAAGGTTGTAAATTTTTTGTTGTACATATAATAAATAATGAACACATGGATAAAGAAGATAACCTGAAATTCGATGATATTCCAATCTTACAAGATTTCTCAAATGTTTTCCAGGAATAAATTCCAGGATTACCTCCAAAGAGAGATATGGATTTTACTATTGAGTTAGTACCAAGAGTTGTACCTAATTCAAAGGATCCTTATCAAATAAACATATTAGAACTTAATGAATTAAAACTTCAACTACAAGAATTGATAAACAAGAATTATATAAGACCAAATGTATCCCCTTGGGGGGCACCTGTCTTATTCGTTAAAAAGAAAGACTATACATTATGTTTATGTATAGACTACCATCTGTTGAAAAAAATGACAATTAAAAACATATATCATTTTCCCCACATCGATGATCTGTTGGATCAGATACGTGGAGCAGCGATATTTTCAAAAATAGACTTGAGATTTGGATATCATCAAGTCAGAATTAAGGTTGAAGATATTTTTAAAACTGCATTCAGAACCCGATACTGGCATTATGAGTTTGTAGTTATGCCCTTTGGGATAACAAATGCTCCAACATCTTTTATGTTCTTAATGAACAGTTTCTTAAGTAAATACTTAGATAAATTTGTAGTCGTCTTCATAGATGCCATATTAATTTATTCGAAAATGAAAAAGAAACATGATGAACACTTGCAGATAATACTACAGGTTCTGAGAGAACATAAACTGTATGTTAAATTCAGTAAATGTGAATTATTTAAAGATAGAATACAATATCTAGGTCATGTGATATCCAAGGAAGGAATATCAGTAGACCTGGATACGATAAAAGCAATAATTGAGTGTTATGTTTCCAAAGATGTAATGAATGTACGATCATTCATGGTAATTACGGGTTATTACCGGAAATTCATAGAAGTATTCTCGAAGATCGTGAATCCCATAACATATTTGCAGAAAAAAAGGAAAAAACAGATTCGTATGGGATCAAATGTGTGAAGAGAATTTTAATAAATTAAAAGAATTGTTAACTATTGCACCTATATTAAAAATAGTATATCCAAACAAGGATTTCGTTGTGTGCACAGATGCATGCAATGAAGGCTTGGGTGGAGTACTAACACAAGAAGGTCATGTAATCCCTTATGAATCAAGGAAGTTAAAACCAAACGAAAAGAATTATGCCACTTATGATTTAGACCTAGCTGCCCATAAATCCCTCTCTAAAAATGTGGCACCATCATCTAATTGGTAAAATATTTCTGTTAATGTCTGATAACATAAGCTTGAAATATTTATTTGATCTACAAAATCTGAATGCAATGCAAGCTAGATGGTTAGCTTTCCTTAGCGTATACAATTTCAAGATCAAAGACATCAAAGGGAAGGAAATAAAAAGTGGTTGATGCCTTAAGCAAAAATGCAAGAATGAATTTTATAGTTGTAATTAGCAGTTACAAAACAGAATTAGATGATAAATTGGAAGAAGGGATAAAAATGGACAAAGAATACCAAAATCTAACAAAAAGAGTAACTAATAACGAATTTGAAAATGTAAAAATGGATAATTTACAATTTAAATGAAAAATGCTTAATGCCGCTGTATAAAAACAGACTTTGTGTACCTAACATACTAGAAATTAAATTGTTGATTTTAAATGAAGTACATAAAAGTCTTTATTTCGGACATCCGGGGTATCAAAAGATGATAACAATGTTAAGAAAAGAGTATTTTTGGCCTAATATGAAGAACGAAGTTGCTGAATAAATAGCTAGGTGTATAGAATGTCAGCAAGTTAAAGCTAAGGATCAACACCCAACATGGATTTCACAACCATTGCCAACTCCAAATTGAAAATGGGAAGTTATCAGTATTGATTTTATAACTAGATTGCCTAAAAATCAGAAACAAATGATTCTATAATGGTAGAGGTAGAAAAACTAGGCAAGGAAGCACATTTTATACCTGTTAAAACAACTCATAAGGCTTTTAACATTGCTCACATCTTTATGAAGGAAATTTTTTCAGTTGCATGGAATTCCAAAGGTAATAATTTATGACAGAGATCCTAAGTTTACTGGTAATTTTTAGAAGTCATTGTTTAAAGGACTAGATACTAAATTGAATTTCAATACCACTTAACATCCGCAAACGGATGGACAAACAGAAAGAGTCAATCATGTTCTAGAAGACATGTTATGAATGTATGTTAGAAACTATCCCAAGAAATGGGAAGATTATTTGCACTTAGTCGAATTTGATATAATAATCATTATCAAGCTTCAGCTAAACTTAGTACTTTTGAAATATTGTATGATAGGAAATGTAATACTCCCATTTCAAGGAGTAATCTGATTGATAGGTTGATGTTAGGACCTAACTTGTTAAGAGAATTGGAACTAACAGTGAAATAGGTACAAAGCAATTTGAAAACTACACATGACAGACAAAAGAGTCATGCAAACCTTGAAAGAACTCAGAAAGAATTCCAAGTAGGTGGGCATGTATTTGTCAAGGTAAAACCCATAAACATCTCCTTTAAGTTGGGGAGTTGTGATAAATTAGCATCCAAGTATTGTGGACCATTCGAAATATTGGCAAGAGTTGGACCAATGGCATATTAGTTAGTTTTTCCACCTAATCTTAGAATATATAATGTATTTCATATTTCCATATTAAAAAATTATGTGCACTATTCTACTCATGTGATCGACTAAAATGTTATTCAGGTAGAACCCAAAGGATATTTTTAGGTGGAACCAAATTGTATCCTAGACATGAGAGAAATTTTTCTCCGAAATTGCACCACTGGACAGGTAAAAGAGCAATGGGAGCACCTAAGTCCAAATGAAGCAACCTGTGAATTAGAGAGTCATATGCAGGAGGCATATCCAATTCTGTTCCAGGAAGACTCATAAGAAACTTAAGCAATATTGAGGACAATGTTGAACTTAAGGGGGGGTGTTTGTAACCCACCTATAACTGAAAAAAAATAAATATATTTTTATTTATTTTGAGAAAACATTATGCTAAAATTTATTGTAAGTTCTTATGACCAAGTTGGTCAAGGATGACTGTAATTGAATATTTATTTATTAAAATAATTAAATGGAGAGACACCTATCCAAAGGAGACTATTGAAAGAGTGTTCACTGACCCACTAGGAGGAATGAGAAGCTATAGAAGGCTAAATGACAAGTGGCAGCACTAACATTTCACTTTTTAGCTATTGCAAGAAGAAAAATCCCTAAAATTGTGGTCATATTCCCTAAGAGGAGGAATTGAGTAGGCGGATCATTTAATTACAAAACTAACCCAAAGACCTAGGCAATCTTATAAATACTATTGAAATGAGCAGGAGGCTCATTACATTCTAATATAAGTGATAGAGCTTTGTGAATTGATGCAAACTAAAAAGTTAGGCACACAAGGAATTCAATGAGGGGATAGCTAAAGTGAAATTGTTGAGAGATAAGTCTGCTGGTGAGTTGCTAAGTTGCAAATATTTTTCTGCGTAGGATTTTATACAACTTTCTTCACCCTAGTGGTTCAGTGAACATGCTCAGGGGTCCTAAAGCAAGTGATCTTAGCTGCTTTCAGGAGACGATTGGGAGGAACGTTCTCCTTTGGGTGGTTTTCCCCCTTCTACGATTTTCCAGGTTCTAAGTTGTTTTGTTTATTATCTACGATTTATTCTAAATATGTATTTGGAAGTTTATGAATGTTGATGGATTCTATAAATTAGTGACTATTTTTTAGTAGAACAAGTTAAAAAGATTATAATTCTTTATAATTTTTTTATGAAGTATGCCTTAGTCTCTACATAGGTTAATGGTAACTGTAGATATTTTTCCTATGATGTTATAAACAGTTTTCTTAGTTTATTACCCTAAGTTTCCCTTCAGTTCAATCACTATAGTCATAGAATAGGATAGCCACTATTAAGTGAACAATGCATTTTCTTTTCATCTAGTTTCTTACTTAATATACATCTAAATCCAATTAAAATTATTGAGTTTCTAACTTGGGTTTGAAACCGTCACTTATCACTTAGTATAATCGAGTTCTTTCAAATAGTATTTATTGTCATTTTCTTTACTAGTTTCCTGCAAATCAAAGAAATGTTAATATCAGAGTTTTTATTCATATAACTTCCATTGCAATCGAAAGGGCTAGTTTTATACAAAAGCTAAACTATGGATTAAATAATTTAAACAATTTTATGCAAGAATAAATTTAATTCTATAGAGAATGTATATACATATATCATAGTATTATATACTTATTGTTTATTCCATAAACCATTATCTCCCAAGCTTCATTCGTAAAAACATAAACAACTAAACTATAGTTTTCAATCATTCTAGTTTAGGAGAATTCACATATATAAACTACTTAACATTTAAGTTAAAAAGAAAAACCAGTTGAGGGTTCAAACCCTATAACCTTCGATAACCAAAGGGCTTATACACTACAGGTAGGGTTTAAGAATCAACGCTAAACTAGAATTCAAACATAAAAATTTACTCAGTTATATATATATATATATATATTGCAAACAATGATAGAGCTACAAATTCAGAGGCCTCATGGCCCAACTAAAAATACATCATTTACTCAAAAGGAAAAAACACTAATTCAAGAATGTTGACAGGCCGCAACCCTTGTTGCAGGCTGAAGGCTATCATAGTATTTTAATTTGGAATCCATTAAAATAAAACAAATTATAGTAAAAGCCTTTAAGGAGGATTCACAACTATGCCTACGACATCATCAAATCTTTTGTCGACGCCTCATAGCTTAAACCCTTTATCTTTTATCACACGATACATAAACAGAGAATTACTCTTTCTTTTAAAAAAGGAACTAAGCATTACAACAACCATATGGCCCTAAGAAATTTTAAAGGAAAACCTACAATATTTACATCACAGTGGGTGAAGCACAACAAACATCATTATACTACAAATCTGAAGTGGAGATCGAAGGGAATAAATGACTTTTAGTAAATGCTTTCACAAATATCATAACTATGTAATTACAATGAGAAACCCTCACGGGATTTCCTTTAAGAAAACAAAACAATTACAAATTTCAGAGTGACAGACAAATTTTTCTTAAATCCACAGAAATGCTAAAATTGTTTACATTGTAATCCCCTTCAAACTCCATGGTCGATAGGTGATTGTATGATAAAATCAAAATAAGGCCATAGGGCCAAATAACCATAATATTAACGAAGTTTTAAGAAAAAATGCATAAACAACTACAACCATGAGGGCATGGCCTAGTTGCAGAGCCGCAAGTCTCATAGTCCAAGGAGCAAAGGACGAGGGTATCAGGTCTTACCAGGACCGGATACTACACATTGATACGGGTTACTTGTCTTCAGACACAGCGACCCCAACGTGAACACATGCAAACAACATGAAAAGGTTAAACACAGTTTTTGTTATGATATAGGGAAAAACAATCAAAAACTTATTAAAAAAAACCAAATGCACCTTCAACTACACAGGGGTAGTGTTAACAACAAAGGCCATGACAAACACTAAAGGCCATTAAGAGTGACGTCACTTGCATTTACAGTACTACTGAAAAATAAACCATTACCATTTAAAAACTGATGGATGATGAGGGCCAAGAGCCTCGGCTCCTCCATCATCACTCACCCATAGTAAAAGACCCAATAAAACAAAGTAGAAGTTGAATAACCTGGAGGAGAGAAAATGATTGCAATGAGTTAAAACCCTTAGGGTTTTACGACTTGGCCACATTGCCTTCCAGTTGGAAATTGTAAGGATGTCACGTGGCTTCTTAAATTCCAAATGCAACTTGGTATATATTTCATCCAAAACCAAAAAGTCTATAGTTTTAAAACCCTCAAATCTTATCATGGCTACCATCATATGTTTTGGGTATGAATGTCAAGACTTATATCAAGAGCTTAGGTTATTTTCTTTTCCTAGGGATAGTGTCTTGCTTAGTATGTTAAGGCTTTGACTTGCGTGTGTTGATTTAGATCCCTTGGAGAATACTATATTAAGTTAAACCTCCTCTTCAATGTACCTGCAAGAATTAAATGGAGTATGCTTTAGATACAAAGATAAGTAAGACCTTAATCCCATCCTCCTAGTATGAGATTAAGGATATCTTTTATTCTAGAGCATAACAACCAAAATACATCAACTGTAACTGTCGTAAAATAAGTATGACGTTCTTTCATGTTTTGACGACAAGTAATGTAATTCAGTGTAACGATAAATCACACATTAATATTGTCACATTTGAGTCATTTATTGTTCATTGTTGAAAACACTAAGCACAAGTTGAGGATACCATGAATTTAATTATCCTTATAGATGTAGTTAGACCTTATTAATTTTTTTTTATGAAATTTGGAGATGTTACATCCCTAATTTCACTAATCATTGGAAAATGCCTCCTAAAATTGTATTGTTGAACCCCCCACCCAATATACCTTTCCAATTTAAAAAAACCCTAGTTTCACCATATATTGTAGGTATCCATTTTTATCAACCCATTTTTAATACCCCTTTATATCATATTATCAAGTTGTAACAAGCATGAGCATTAATGCATCTTTAGTATAAGCAAATAATATGTTAAATAAAATAATAGGATAATGCTAATAATGATCCCACCAAGATTGTAGGGGAAACTGATCAATTTGTAGCGTTGGATAGTAGAAGACCCAACAAAATAGTAATGGGGAGTAAAATAAAACCCAATAAAGAGATCAATGTAACAAAGAATGTAAAATACTGTTAATCTAATAGTTAGTGAAATTATTAGAAAATATGAGAATTGCAAATGTTTCACACCATATCCTACCAATCTACCTTTTTTATATCATGTAAATACAAGTATAGTGATAGAGAGCTCATGTTCTCTATAAGCTTAATAAATTAAATTCCATAAAAATGAAAAATTGAAACCCTTTCGTGGATGGACTTCCCTACCTTCCTATCAAAACATACATAATTGATTTTTGAACTAAAATGAACAGATAAAAATTTATCTTAATTTTCAATAACACCATATGATCATGTGCATAACTTGGATTAGGTCATTCACAAGATGCAATGAATTGCCTCCACTTCCTCCACATTTATTCTTGTAATCAAGGGAATTAACAACATTCAATTACCTTTTCTTGGGTTATATCTACTTTGTTTACATTTATAGGAGAGGGAAAAATATCCATTGTTAAGTTTCAAGCATGCAATAGTATAAAGATACACAAATGGTGAAACTTAAATTATACCATTTCATGGTAGCGATAACACATAGGGTATGTAAATAAGGATTTAGATTTCCACATATGTTCATGTTAGTTCTAATACAATATTAAGATGGATGCCTTGCATATAAGACTTGAACTTACAATTATGAATGTGACAAATATAACTCAATCTAACAACTATTCCTAACTAGAAATGTGAAAATTCAAAGAATAATACAAAAAGTTGAAATAAATAATTAGTTAAGAGATATTGATCTAGACTTTTCTTGGTACTATTGAGCCAAGAAAAAATGATCTAAATTTTCTTGGTTGTCATAGAGCAAGGTTTGATTGAATCTTAATACCCACCTAAACCCCAACCTAAAAAATTATTCTAAAACAAAAGACTTCGTACATTTAATGATTTGGAGATATAAATCCAGCCCATGATTTAGAGGTTATTCCTTAGCAAAAGTTAGGACTGATATGAATCCATCCCATGATTTGGAGGTCATTCATTAGCAAAAACTAGGCCCTAATATGGATCCAATACACAATTTGGAGGTATGAATCCATCCCACGATTTGGAGGTTATTCCTCAACCCACCCAAATAAAATAACCCCCAATATTTATATTACTATGTCAAATTAAAAATCCTCCCTTGAACCCTTAATATGAGGAAATATATTTTTGAGGTTTTTAGGAGTATTCAAACCCCAATATGAATGGAGGTGATATGATATTACCTTACTAATAAACCCCTTGTATATATACAACTTATGCTTTCTCTTTGGAGTTCAAAATTGTATCCTCAAGTATTTTGGTTTTATAGCTCACAACAATTGTGATGTCAACCAACAGTCAAGACACCAAACCAATCACTTTATTAGGAAATCCTATCTTGTGATCCATAAATGCTAAATGGAGTCCTTGATATGTGGGAGTCTCATTGTTGTATCCCACATCCACTATCACTAAGAGGGGAAAATGATCTATCAACTCACCATGCCTACTAATTGTGTTGTTGTTTGTTATTAGTTAATTACACCCTTGGAACAAGTGAGCCTTTACCATACACGTGGTTGATCATGGATACCACCTACTCGTTACAATTATTGCACCTAAATGATGTATTGTTCTATGTGTAAGGGACTCATTCCCTCCTTTTAATAATTTGACATTCAATATAAATGAGGGGTGTGCATAAGAAAGCTTAATAAAGGAGAATGGAATTTGAAGTTGGCTGATGACTTAGGCACTTATGGAAGACCTCAAACAGACATGGAGTCTGCCATTCTACCCTACAGGGCTTAGTACCAATCATGAGAAAAAAATGGGAATTGGTTTTTTTTTTCGGTTTTATCCTTTCTCATCTATTTGAGTGACTTGACCAGGGTTTGGGTACTGTGTCTAGTCTTGGATTTCTCGGTCATCGTCCTCGCCATTATTTCTAGGGGTTCAGTTTGGGACTCTTAGTATTTAGTTTCTTTAGTGGTGGGTGTGGTCATGTGACTTCCTGCTCGGTTAGGATGGTGCTATTCAGATATCCCCATATTTCACGATGGTGACTTCTTTGGGCATGATGTTCAGTTAGGTACCGGTTTGGGAGGGAAATATATCCACTGTCCCACTGGGTGGTACTTGTGAGTTGCTGGTCAAACTAGAAAAAGCCCATAGAAAGGCTCAGGTTTATAAAGCCCTAGAGTACAAAAGGTGTTATGTGGGCCAAGATGTTTTCATGGAAAAGGTGGATTCTCTTTGTCTTAGAGCACTAGTGGGAAGAATGGAGTATGCTGAGATGGAAAATGATGGTCTATTGAGGTGGGTTACATAGCACTGGAAACCTCTCCTCAACTACATTTTGATGGTGAGTCTCCTATCAAACGAGTGGCTGGTTTTCCTTTTCTTATATTACTCTAATGCTATGCTGATACTTGGCGGCTTGTGGACTATTGGTTCTAGATCATTGGTTCTCAATAGATGGCATGTGGATTTTGATCCAGTCACAGAAAGGGTTACTAAGCATCATTTATGGTTTCCCCTTTGAACTTTCCCACTATTTCTTTGGTCACGAGAGGTCCTAGTGATATTGGTGAATACTATGGTAAGGTTTGTGTCTATTTACGAGAAAATGTTTCATGCCTTTGACAAGTGTATTGCATGTGTCCTAGTGGAATTATATGTTGCGCAGGGTTTACACGTTGATATGGAAGTACAATGGGGTGAAAGGGTTTTTGTTCAACATCTAGATTATCAAAAAGTCCCATTTAGATCCCATTATTTCCATAGCACAAGACACCTAAAGAGCCACTTCCCTTCTCTAATTCGGGGGAAATATTTCCCTTCATCTGACTCTAACGAAGAGGAATTTGGTGTGCGACTGATGGAAAATACTTGAGAGGTACCTTCTTCTCCTCAAATTCATCTCTTGCATAAGGTATGTACTCTTCGACTTCACCTACTGTTAATGAGGGTTTAACTAAGGGTGAGTTAGAATAAATTCATAATGTGGAAAAAGAGGCCTATCTTCGGTAGTTGTCCACCTCCGATAGTTTAGTTAGAGGATTATCTGGAGGTATAAACCCCATTAGTGGTTGGAAGGTTAGTTTTACCTATTGGGAGGGGTTGAAACTGCATCCTTTGGCTCATGATAACAATTGTGCACGTTTCCTTAGAGGGTCGGGCTCAAGGGAGGGTATTTTGGACTCTTTGAATGCTTTCCCTAGGGTTTCATTGACTAATTCCAGAACAATTGAGTCCCCAGGAGCCACTCTTTTCTCACTTAAGGTGTTCCCTCCTTTAGTTTTGATCGCTTCCAGTAATTTGGCTCAGCCTTTGTATTGGAATCCCTCTCCTTTTATCCCGACGAAGGATCCTTCTTTTAAAGACCTTTCTCTCATTTGCGCCCTTCCTATTTTCACTAATGTTCTGCCTCTGTCCCCTTCTGTTATCCCTCTGGCATCTATTTACCATTGAAATGTTACTATTAGAAATGCCAGAAAGGTCAAGAACTCCTTTGTCCCTTAAGGTGATGGGGTAGTGGTTGGATCTGGTAAGTATATTCCTCTCTCCACCAGAATTAAGGAGGTTGTTAGGGAAGGTCTCTCCCTCAGTTGTCCCCCTCATACTAAGCTTCTTAGAGCATTGATGCCCTTTGAGACAGTTACTTGATTTTTTTTCTTCTCTTTCAATATCCAAGGGTTTGGAGGGCCTCCCAAACAAAAGGCCCTCAAGAGGTTGGTGGATGAAATCAATCTCGATATGATTTTCCTACAAGAAACCATGTGTTCCTGTGACCAGGAATTACTCTTCTTTGCTAAGATAAAATTTGGTTGGGAAATTTGTGCATCTGATGCTGTTGGACTGTCGAGGGTCTTATTGACGGGATGGAACCCTAATATGGTCCACTAAAAGAATTTTCTCTCACAGGCTAGTATCTTGGTGAAGGAGAGGTTTAAGGGGTCTGACATTCCACTGTCTTTTCTAAATTGTTATGGACCCTATCATAATAGAGAAGTATTTTGGAATGCAATTGTGGATGGGGGTATTTTTAATAACCCTAACCTCATAATTGCAAGTGATCTTAACTTCACCTTATTGGATTCGGAGATATGGGGGGGGGGGACTCATATATACCCTTTATCTGACTACTTTTCACAGTTACTTTTTCGTGCTCATATGGTGGACATTGCTCCAATCAAGTTTGGGCCGACATGGAGGAATGATAGAGTGGGTGAAGAGGGGACTAGTAAGAGGTTGGATAGATTTATTGCAGTTGAATTGGTGGTCACCTTATTTTATTGAGACCGAGTATGGATGATACCTTTAGTTATTTCAGACCACTTTCCTATATGTTTCAAATGGGAGGATCCAGTTTCTAGATCTAAGTATCCTTTCAAGTTCAATCACTCATAGTTGAGAGGATGATTTTACTCTCCTAGTTCATAATGGTTGGTCAATTTTTTTGTTTCCTAGGGAATATCATGCAATGAAGTGCCTTGTTTTTAAGTTGAAAAGGTTGAAGCAGACTGTGGCTGAGTGGGAGAAGTTGATGAAGAAGAGGATGTGACTTGAACTGGATTCAATCGATAAGGATATTCAACTTATTTTTCTACAACCCCCCACTAGTATTTTATCGTAGGAGGATACTCTTATCCTTTCAAACTTGAAGGATCGAAAGGAAAATTTGTTGGCACATGATGTCTTGTCATGGCGATTGAAGACCATGGTTGTTTGGATTGAACTGGGTGATGCGAATACCAAATTTTTTCATAGCTATGCCATCTCTAGGCGTAATGGCAATTCAATTTGAAAAAATTCATGATGAGGAAGGTAATTGGTATCATGAGCAGGAGAAATTGAAAAGTGAAGCTATAAAATATTTTTCTAAACACTTTAAGGAGGAAGGAGGAGCTCTCATCTTGGATCAAATTCAGGTCATTCAACACTTCCCCTCTTTCTTCTCTATGGAGGATGCCTCGAATGTTGGGAGGGAGGTTACTGTAATATCCCAAATCCCGATATTTTCTAATTCTATGCAAATGTAATGAAACAATCGGGCATGCAAACTACCATGCAAAATTCCCTATTTTATAGAAAAAATTAGGGTTAGGGTTTGTAGGTTAGAATGAACACTTACCACTGATAAGCTCGCTAGAATGCTCTTGAGAGAAGATGCATGCATCAAGAGTTGAATCGAAGATGACCTGGTATCTTTTGCTTCCGGTGATACCCCAGCAGCACAAACCCCAAATTAGCTAAGGGTGACATTTTTAGTGAAGGGGGTGTCTGATGAAGCTGATGATTTGCAGGACTAATAGCCTTCTCATGCCGGAGAGAATTCCTATCACATGCAAAAATTCTGAGGTCTCTAGGCAGGCTAGCGAATTGTTCTAGAGGTGCAGCTGCTCACGCTCCCCTGATCCCAAACTGGATGATAAGAATGGTGCCTAGAGTAAGATACCGGGTATTGGAGTAAGATACCGATGATGAGAATGGTGCCTAGGTTTCGAAGGTAAATTGAGATCTAAATAACCAGCGAATGATTTGGGCTTTCTGGCTGAAAACCCCTTACGGCTGCATACATGTCCCTGCAACAATCTCTGCTGTATATTGGATAACTATGAATAAATTGAAGAGTGATTGGTGAACTTGTATGGCTTACCCTGGATGAGACTAGGGCAGATATCTCACTTTCAAAACCCTGCTAGTTGAATATGTTGTCTCCAACCCCAACTGCTGTACCACACAATGTGTTGCTACTCAAGAGCTCCAAAATCAATAATCATCAAAAAGTAAGTCTCCTTTCACTTTATCTCCCTTTTATAACTTTCAACTATGAAAACCCTAACTTTTGACCTAATTAGGTCACTTTAATTTCTAATTTGCAGTTGACTTGCATGCATGCACATGGAGACTTAAATGGGTGCATGCATCATTAAATAATGCTTAGATGGCATGCATGACGGTGGCCTTTGGCCCTGGTGGCCCTTCTTGACCTAATGGTGATAACATATTGATGCCCTATATTTTCTAAAGATGGCATTAGTCTTTAGATGATTCCCTGACTGTCAGTAACCGCTCGAACCCACAGGAATCACATAGGTTAGCGGTTTTGGTCCTTAATGCCTAATCAGATGAGGACATTATATTCCTCCTCGCTTGAGATTGCTTGTCCTCAAGCAACTGCAAACTGGGATGCTGCAATACCTGTTCACCTTCCCATGTGGCATCCTCTGGTGGTAGTTCTTTCCATTGAACCAAGTATTCCCTAATTACCATGTTCCTGAGTTTCCTTTCTCTAGTCTGTATGATCCATTCAGGAATCAGTATCAGTAGTCCTTCATCATCTAAAGGAGGTAATTCTGTTGATGGAGCAATGTGTTGCCCAAGGGTCTTTTTTAGTTTGGACACATGGAATACATTATGAATTTCACTTTCCTGTGGTAGTTCTAGTTTATATGCTACCTATCCCACCTTCCTGATTATTCTGTAGGGTCCATAGAAGCAAGGTTTTAACTTTTCTGCTCCTTTCTTCTTAAGCGAAGACTGTCTGTAAGGTTGGAGCCTTAAGTATACCAAATCCCCTACCTCAAAGCTCCGCTCAACCCTGTGTTTGTCTGCATATAACTTCTGCTGATTCTGGGCTGTCTGTAAGTTTTCCTTCAAGATTTTAAGAATATCTTGACTGTCCTGTATCCAATCCTTTGCCTTCGGATCCCTACTGTCTCCAAATTCTAAATATGCATAGTCTAAGGCCTCGTAGCCATATAATGCCTTAAAATATTTCCTCTTAATAGACATGTGATAGGTAGTATTGTAGCAGTACTCCCCTAAGTGTATACATTTGATCCAAGTTCATTGCTGCCCTATTACGTAGTTCCTCAGATATCCTTCAATCCACTAGTTGAAAATTTTAGTTTGTCCATCGGTCTGGGGATGATAACTCATGCTAGTAGCCAGTTTGGTCCCCACTAATCTGAATAGTTCCTTCCAAAAGGCACCTGTGAATCTACTATCCCGATCACTGATAATGGTCTTAGGTAACCCGTGTAACTTGAAGACCTCCCTGAAGAATAACTCAGCTACTTGAGCTGTAGAGTAATATGATGATATAGAAAAGAAATGTGCAAACTTGGTCAATCTATCAACTACAACATATAAACAAATCCCGCCCTTGTAATGAAGTCCATGGAGACACTGTCCCACTTTTGTTCTGGAATTGGTAGTGGCTGAAGCAACCTTGTTGGAGGGATGTTCTCAATCTTGTTTTGTTGACAGATGCTACATTCCCGTATGTGCTGCATAACTTCCCCTTTGAGGCCCTTCCATGAGAACCTCTCTCAGATCTGTCGGTAGGTCTTCAAGAAACCCTGATGTCCTGATAATGGAGAGTCGTGTGCTGCTTGTATGATCTTTTTCCTCAAAGTGGATTCTGGGATGAGGTATATCCTGTTCTTGTAATAGATGATGTCATCAATAATTCTGTACATGTCATCCTAAATTTTTCCATCCAATAATTCACAAGTGAATTTATTTTTGGAGTATTCTACTAAGAGAAGTGCCCTCCAATCTGTGGATATACTCCTAAGAGATAGTGAGGCGGGATGCCTGGATAATGCATCAAATACTACATTATTCTTACCTTTTACATACTCAATCTCGAAATAGTAGGCTTGTACTTTACTGACCCATTTCTGTTGGCGCTCATTCAATTCCTTCTACTCCAGGAAATACTTGAGGCTATTATGATATGTTTTGATTTGGACTTACTGCCCACCAGGTACTATCTGAACTTTGTGAGAACATGTAATATGGATAGCATCTCTTTGCCATATATGGAGTAGTGGCGGTCATAGTTCTTCAGTTTACAGCTCTCAAATGTAACAGGGTGATGATTTTGCATTAATACTGCTCCTAACCCTTCCCTTGAGGCATCACATTCTACTACAAATGGTTGTGAGAAGTCTGGTAATGCTAAAAATGGATAGGAACTCATAATAACTTTCATCTCCTTGAAAGTTTTATGTGCTAATTTTTTCCATGTGAACACTCCCTTCTTTGTGAGATTTGTGAGGGGTGCTGCAAATTGGGAGAATCCCTTAACATACCGTCGGTAATAAGTGCACAGACCTAAGAAACCTCTCATTTCTGTGACTATTTTTGGCATGGGCCAATCTCTGATAGCTCATATTTTCTCCATGTCAACCTATACTCCTCCCTCATTGATTATGTGCCATAGGTACATCATTTCCTTCATGCCAAATTCACACTTGGACATTTTCGCATAAAGCGAGTGTTCTTCTAGAATGCTTAGTACTTAGTCCAGGTGTTTTAGATGCTCCTCCCATGTTTTGTTGTAAATCAGGATGTCATCAAAGAATACTAACAAAAACTTACGTAGCTAAACTCTGAAGGTATGGTTCATGTATGAATGAAAATTGGCTGGAGCATTGGTGAGTCCAAAAGGCATGACCAAAAACTCATAGTGACCATAGTGACAATGAAAAGCTGTTTTGGAGATGTCTTGGTCCCTTACTCGAATCTGATGGTACCCCGAGCGAAGATCAATCTTGGAGAAGTATTTGGCTCCCTGAAGTTCATCCATGAGTTCATCAATTCTAGGCATGGGATACCTGTTCTTAATGGTCTTTTTGTTGAGTGCTCGATAGTCGATGCACATTTGCAGTGTACCATCCTTCTTCTTGACCAAGACTACTAAGGATGTAAAGGGGCTAGAACTGGGCCGAATGTATCCAAGCTCCAGTAATTATTTGATTGTTTTCTCGATCTCATCCTTGTATATTTTGGGATGTCGATAAGGAGTGGTGATGACTTCTTGTGTCCCCTCTAGCTCAATAATGTGTTCAAATCCCTGGTCTGGTAGTCTACCTGATGGAAGGTCCCAAAAATCCTTTTTGTGCTTCTGTAGCAAGGCCTAAATGTCATTTGGGTGTTGTATGCTAGTTTCCAGGGGTTTCCTAAAGGTGAAAAAACATTCTTCATCCCATTCTATATCATCCCGTCGGAGTACTTCCTCCATTCTCTGTGACGAGACCGGTTTTGGGGGATAAGTGTTCGTGCCCCTCAAAACTACTCATTTGTCGTATGGCCCCTGGAATTCCATTTCCATTGCTCGGTAGTCTGTAGTGTATTTCCCTATTGAATAAATCCACTGAACACCCAACACTACATGATTATTTGATACATCTACTACATAGAATGAATCTGTCATCTGATAGTTCCCTAATGCGACATTCAATTTTGGAATCCAGTAGTTGCACTCCATGCTGGAGTTCTCAGGTACTGCTACAGTGAATCCTTCGAACTTCTCGGTCTGAATGCCTCTCTTGGCTACCCAAGCGGAGTCAATGAAATTGTGGGTTTCTCCCCCATCAATCAATACTCCTACTCTATGACCTTGTACTACTCCTCTGACCCTGAGATAATGGAATCTTGGTACCCCAGATAGTGTAGCAATGACTCCCTTTGGTGTATCACCCTAGAGTGATTCTTCCTTAGTTGACCGTGGTTCTTCTGTGGCTTCCTGCTCATAGTCATCCTCATCACTGTCCGAATATACTTCAATGTAGTGAGCCTTTGCCTTCCCTACACACCTATGTCCTGGCACCCATGGTTCCTGACAAGTGAAACATAGTTTCTTCCTCCTCAAGTATTTTCTAGTGTCCTCATATAACCATGTTTTCTTAGGAACATCCTACTGGAAAGGTTTCTTGTCCTTGTCCCTAATAGGGAAGTTGGTTTTGAGCGGGAACCTATTCTTTGGGACTGAATCCTGTAGATCTCGGGCTCTGCTAATGGCATCCTGCAGAGTGGGAGGTTTGTAGGATTTCAGCCATCCCCGTAGTGTCTCTATTAGGGCCTCAGTGAATAACATAGTCAACCTGCTCTTTGACACATCTGTTACCATGACTACTATCCTCTGGAATTTTGAGATGAAGGCTTCTGCACTACCTATCTATTTGAGTTGAGCCAACTCCCTAAAATGTATCTCTGGATCCTTTCTGTCAAACCATGCCATGAGCTTTTGAGTGAACTCACCGTAAGAGTGTATGGTATTGTGACCCAATGTCACCAATCCATGGTACCACCACTCGTAAGCCTCTACGTCCAGGTGGAGTGTAGCCAATTTAATGGTATTTGTATTTGTCATGGGATTGAGTTGGAAATAGGTATCCAACTTTTGAACCCATATCCTCACTAAACCTACGCGAGTCCCATCAAAGTTTGGGATGGTGAACCTGCCCAAGGTCTTCTGCAACTCATAGTTGTGATTGAATCCCTTGTTGAAATTCCTGGGGTTGTTCCTACTCTTCATGTTGCAAAAATATAAGAAATACATGGCAGCATGAAACTCATCCCCTAAGTCCCTATATTCCTGCAAATAAGCCCCAAAAGGTTCGCTAGGCTCTACCTGCATGACTGGACCACCTACTGCATCTGCCAAGAAGTGAGGCGTGGTAGGCCTGTTGGAAGGTCTGCTGTAGATGTACAGTGTATTATGTATATTAGTGTATGCAACCTTTCCACTGCTACTTGTAGATCCTCGATCTATCGATGAGGGAGGTGTACTGTTGTTACCTATTTTTGGTTTCATAGATAATCTATTGATTGCATTGAGTACATATTTTTTCCCTTTGGCTGAGTCTTGCAATGCAGATACTAAGTCTCAAAACTCCATCCTGTCCTCCTCTTCTCTCGTTCCCTTTCCCTTATCAGAGTGTATACTTGTTTGTTCCATGTCTGAGCTGATATCCTCTAGTTGGATATCCTCAAATTCCCATGTGTATCTACTCCTTCTTTTCCTATAGGCTACAAAAGGGTCTCCTTCTGTATTCATCTATTTCTCATTTCTTAAGCCCACAGCTAGCCAAGAAGATAGCTCTGATACCACTGTAATATCCAAAATCCCGATATTTTCTAGTTCTATGCAAATATACTGAAACAACCAAGCATGCAAACTGCCATGAAAAATTCCCTATTTTATAGAAAAAAATAGGGTTAGGGTTTGTAGGTTAGAATGAACACTTACCACTGATAAGCTGGTTGGAATGCTCCTGAGAGAAGATGCATGCATCAAGAGCTGAATCAGAGATGACCTGGTATCTTTTGCTTTTGGTGATACCCCAGCAGCACGAACCCCAAATCAGCTAAGGGTGACATTTTCATTGAAGGAGGTGTTCGATGAAGCTGATGATTTGCAGGACTGATAGCCTTCCCATACCAGAGAGAATGCCTATCACATGTGAAAATTTTGAGGTCTCTAGGCATGCTAGCGAATTGTTCTAGAGGTGCAGCTGCTCACGTCCCCTTGATCCCAAATTGGATGATAACTGCTCAGGAAGAGCACGATCGAATCTGATAATCACCGGGTACTGGAGTAAGATATTGATGTGAGAATGGTGCCTGGGTTTCGAAGGTAAACTGAAATCTAAAGACCCAGCGAATGATTTGGGCTTTCTAGTTGAAAACCCTTTACGGCTGCACACGTGCCCCTACAACAATCTCTGTTGTATACTAGATAAATATGAATAAATTGAAGAGCGAATGGTGAACATGTATGGATTAACCTGGATGAGACTAGGGCATATATCTCACTACCGAAACCCCGCTAGTTGAAGCCGCCGTCTCCAACCCTAATTGTTGTGCCGCACGTTGTGATGCTACTCAAGAGCTCCAAAATCAATAATCATCAAAAAGTAAGTCTCCTTTCACTTTATCTCCCTTTTATAATTTTCAACTACGAAAACCCTAACTTTTGACCTAATTAGGTCACTTTAATTTCTAATTTGCGGTTGACTTGTATGCATGCGCATGGAGACTTAAATGGGTGCATGCATCATTAAATAATGCTTAGATGGCATGCATGACGGTGGCCTTTGGCCTCGGTGGCCCTTCTTGACCTAATGGTGATAACATATCGATGCCCTAGATTTTCTATAGATGGCATCAGTCTTTAGTTGATTCCCTAACTGTTAGTAACCACTTGAACCCACAGGAATCACATAGGTTAGCGGTTTTGGTCCTCAATACCTAATCAGATGAGGACATTACAGTTACACTTAGGGAAGTTGAGTCTGTTCTTAAGGGGTTTGCTAAGGACAAAATTCCTGGTCTAGATGGTTGGATGGTGTAATTTTTTCTGGACTTTTTAAATTTGGTTGGAGCTGATTTACTGGTAGCAGTGGAACAATCCCATTCTAAAGGGTATGTATCTAGAGATTTCAATGCGAGCTTTCTTACATTCATTCCTAAATGTGAGAAACCTGATAATTTCTCCGATTTTAGGACCATATAACTTTGTAACCTTGTCTATAAGGTGATTACCAAGATTACTTCTAAAAGGTTGAAGTTGGTGCTAGCTAAGGTTCTCACCAAAGAGCAGTTTGGATTTCTTGGAAATTGCCAAATAATTGAGGTTATGGGCATTACATAGAAAGTACTTCACTCCATAAAAGCTAAGAAGTTGGATGCTCTTGTTGTGAACATGGATCTTATTAAAGACTTCAACAAGGTCAATTGGGTGTTTTTGAGGGTTATCCTCCTACAGGTGGGGATGAAAGTGGATACTGTAAATTGGATTATGGAATGTGTCTCATCGACAAATTTTTATGTGCTGATTAATGGGTCCCCGACTATTTTTTTCAATGTGTCTTGAGGCTTAAGACAGGGATGCTCTCTCCCCTCGTTGCTCTTTTTACTAGTTATTGAAGGACTAAATCTATTTATCGATGAAGCTAAAAAGGAATGTAAGTTAGAAGGAATTAATTTTTCATCTACATTATCCATTACACATCTCCTCTTTGTAGATGATGTGGTTTTGTTTGGGACTGGTTCAGAGGTCAAATGGATGACTTTCAAATCCATTCTTAAGTTGTTATGTTCGGTATCGGGTATGAGAATAAGTCATGAGAATTCTTCTTTCTTGTGTAACGGGTTTAAGAAGGAGGTGGTCTCTCGAATTGGTTCTATTTTTTGTTATAAAATGGAACCAATTGAGACGGGTTTCAAATACCCGGGGTATTGGTTTAAACCTTTAAATTATTGCGTTAATGATTGGAGGTTGATCATTAATAAATTTGAGAAAAGAATTAGCAATTGGTATTATCGGCTGCTATATTTAGGAGGTATATTGATCCTCATCCACTCGGTCTTGATTGGTATTCCAATATATTGGATTTAACTGGCAAGGATACTTGTTTCTATACTAAATACTCTTCAACAAAAGATGTTCCATTTCTTGTGGAGTTGGTTGAATTCCAGGTGAAAAATGCACCTGGAAAGCTGGGAGATCATTGCAAGACCTTCTCATTATGGGGGAGGGAATGTTAAAAATTTAGAATGGTTCAGCATTTAAGTACGACTAAAAAGAATGTGGTTGGATCTCTTTGGTAAGGGTCTATGGAACCATGTTATTCTTGCTAAATATGTGTTTAACGCATCCTTTTTGGGGTGGCTTATAGATGTAGAGAAGACTGTTGACACGACATATTACTTTTGGAAAGGTTACGTCAGGGTTTTTATTTGAATCAGCAAAGCCTTAAGCTAAATGGTGGGAAATGGAAAATTGATCATGTTGGGGGTGGACCCGATAGTTGGTTTGGAGGACTCCTATATTTTTGCTCCGTAGCTTGTGGCTTATTTGAATGATTATGGATTGCTTACTCTCAACCATGTCCATAACGCATGTGGGTGGTCAAATTCGAATGCTTATTGGTTGGAAGCTGATGATTTGGAATTGGATGGTGAGTGGAAGGAAGAATGGTCTTGGTATATTGTCAATATCAATCAAGATGGTATTAGATTGAAGTACTGTGAGGATAAGTTAGTGCGGCCTATTAATGAAGCATCGGGTCAGGTTACTACCAAAAATACATACAATTTCATTGCTAAATCACTTTCGGTTCCTATGGTGGGGTGGTGGCAGTGTCATTTATGGAAATAGAAGATCCCTTTCAAAATTAAATGCTTCTCTTGACTTTGTGCATAAAAGAGAATTAACACTTGGGACAATTTAACTAGAAGGGATTGGGAGGGGCCCAGTAGATGTTGCTTGTGCATTGCAGGTGAAGAAACTGTGGATCATTTATTCATTGGTTGCTCTTTCAGATGGGCTGTGAGAAACTCTGTGGCCGATATCTTGGATATGACTTTCAGGTGGGAGGATATGTCCTTGAATACTAATATTTCAATGGATAAAAACTGATCATGATTATTTATATCTCCCACTCCTATGTAATTGGATCTTTTGGAAATATAGAAACGGTCTGATATTTGATGATAAGTGGCCTAATATTAGAAGATGTTATGTTGGTATCACCGACTTGCGCATAGACTATCCAGTAGCCAGCCATACTAAAACTCTCAGAAAGATTGGTTCAACACTGGAGTTCTCTTTTGCAGCAGGTTTCTTCAATGGGGCAGCGACTCATGGTACTGGTGGTGTGGATATCATTTTATTTATCAGTACTAATCGTTTCTATCATGTGAAACTTGGATGTGGTAAAAGCACTAATACTCATGTTGAATTATTGGTGCTTTGGACTTTGTTATTATTTTCCACTTATATTCGTATGCCAATATTGAATATCTTTGGAAATTCCAAAGTTATCATTGATTGGGCCAATCACTCTTCTCATCTATAGGTGTTGGATCTTGACCAATGGTGTGCTCGTATTAAAGATTTGAATAGGTCCTTCCTTGCCCTCATTTTTCGGCTTATTTACAAGGAACATAATACTACTGCAGATAGATTATCGAAGGAGGCATTAAACATTGAGATATGATCCTTAACTTTCTCTGAATTTTCGGAAGGTGAAAAGATATTTGAAGGCACTATCCATGTCTTCCATTAATCCTTGTCTATTATGGTTTATGTCTTGATCTTTCACTATAATTCCAGTTTTGAACTTGGGGTAGTGTAGGTTGGAACCTCTTTCTTGGGCTATCACTGTAGGATGATTTTTGGGCTATGTATTTTTCAGCAATGCCTTGAAGTTTCGACATTTGTGCAATAATCATGATGATAGATGGATAGTGTTACTATGCATCACAACAATGTACATTTGTTACCTTTAATTCTTTGGAATATTAAGAAATTGTTTTTTTTTCTACTTGAAAGGAAGGACATTTAGTGTGGAAAACCTTTTTTAATTGGGAATAATGGAAGTTCGAATATAATGGACACGAGAGGGAAGGGACTTTTCCTTTTTATTTACATTGGGAAAAAATTTCTAAGCTTTGCTTTGGGGGTAATCAATGGGGAATCAAAATAAAAAAAGGATGGATCATTTCAATGTTGATGAATGATTGTCATGGTAAGGTTATGGAGAGTTTTTTTTTAAATGGAGAGTTTCATATATATATATATGTGTGTGTCTGTGTGTGTGTCTTTGAGTTAGGATAAAATTTTATTGTATGATAATTATGAGAAAATATGTTGAGTTGAAGTGTTGGAGGGAAGGTTTTTTTTTGGGAATGACAATGATGATAAGACTCAGAAAAGGGAGGGAGTTTTTTGTTTTTGTTTTTTTCTTCTTTGAAAGGTAGGCGCTGACTTGACGACCAAATGGACCAAAAAAAACTCATCAACTCAAATTGATGGACACATGACGGAATAAATTTGGCGAACATTGTTGATGATGATGCACCAAACATCTTACATGACACAACTTCACATGAGCGATGTCGGGGTCAAATGATGATGCCTTTTGCAAAACAAAATATGCATGTGACGAGCGTTTTGGCTGCGCCTCAACATTATATAAATGTTAGCATGATGACCCTAATGAGAAGAATAAGAGAAATTTAAAAGTTCACTTAATTTTATCGGCAAAACATATGTGATGGACCCTCTCATAAGATGTGTAAAGGCTAAATGACCGCACACATGGAAAAACTGAGTATGGACAAGGAGAGGACATTGTTTAGGACTCCATGGTTGAGACGAAAAGAGATGACGACATCATTAAGGATATTCACCTTTAATATTATATTACCAAGATTCATAGTCATGCCAATGTTGGACATAATTAGGTATAAAGTATTCATAAAAGTAAATTACAAGAAAATGTCTAATCTTATAATAAACTTGTATCTGGTTAAGTAAATGCAAAAAAAAATATATAAGTTCCTTAGGTGTGAAGTTTAAAATTTGAAAATTTTAATTAATTTAAAATTTGGCAAAACAAAAGAAGATTACAAACTTGAATCAGGGTAAAACTATAAAATCCCAATAATTTAATTTTAAACGTGCATTACATATATTTTTATTGAGACAACAACGTTACTGTATATATATCCTATCGTGCACATTGTATAATGTTTAATTAAATTGACCACGCATTGTAATATGTTTAATTAAATTGACCAGGGTACTTATCGGTGGGCATTCAAAACACAGCGTTCCTATAACTTTTAAATGACAAAATCTGGTCGAGGGATGTAACAAATGACAAAATATATGAATAAAGAGGAGTCATTTGGATTGTTTGTTCAACTCAACTCTATTTTTGCACAGTAAATGTGTCTGGTCAGGTTTTGTAAGTGTATTTTTGCACACTAAATGTGTCTGGTCTGGTTTTGTACAAGTGTATTTTCGCACAGTAAATGTGTCTGGTCAGGTTTTGTACTAGTGTATTTTTCCAGGATAAATGTGTGGGGTTCTGTTGGTGGGTTATTATTTTTTTTCTATGAAAAATAATTATTTTTTATTGAAGTATATGAACAAGGTAAAAAATAATATACACAACATCAGTATAAACAAGATGAATCACATGATTCATGAACATGGTGCAATATAGTATACTAGCAGTAACCATATTACTAAGATTGATATGTTTGAAATAGGATGCACCTGTATATATTTGACATATAGATAATGTTTTTTTTTACAAAAAAATGTGTCAATTACTTGTATCTAATAGTTAAGCTAATATAACAACCACTTAATTTATGGTTGTTAAACTCATAGTTAAAGTTAGACTCATAGTTATATCATCATTGGAGTCAAGTTAATAGTTGTATCTAATAGTTAATTTAAAAGTTAATATAAAGCTTAGACTAATCCTTATGCACATTAACTCACTCCCAACTGCCACATGGAGTTCAAATTCTCATGCTAAGAGATGGAGTTCATTTAAATTTAATTTAATAGTTATGTAACTATTGGAATAATCTAATAGTTATCTAAAAGTTATCTGGCGATTAGAGTTGAAGTTAAGGTAATGGTTGTATAATCATTGGAGTTAAGCTAATAGTTGTATTTAATAGTTAATCTAATATGTATCTATTATAACTGTGATTAGAGTGGAAGTTAAACTAATAATTGTAAAATCATTGGAGTTAAGCAGCAAACTAATAGTTGTATCTAATACTTAATTTAAAAGTTAATATATTGGCAATTAGAATTCAAGTAAAAGTCATGAATGGAGTTGAACTTAAACTAATAGTTATATCATCAATGTATTTAAGCTAATAATTAAATAGTTGTATCTAATAATCGGATAGTTGAAGCATATTAGCTAGATACCCAACTATGACATGCATTAATTTATTAGTAGTTTGAGGAATTTATTAGGAGTTTGAAATGTTTTATTAGGAGTTCGACTCTTACATGAGTGCACATTAGCTGCACTCCTAGATGCCAAATGTAGTTGAACTAAGCCTTAAGTGATCAGAGTTGAATTCAAGCTAATAGTTATAAAATCATTGGAGTTAAGCTAATAGTTGTATCTAATAGTGAAGCTAATAGTTATCCAATATAATTGTAGTTAGAGTTGAAGTTAAGCTAATAGTTCTAGAATCATTGGAGTTAAGCTAATAGTTGTATCTAATAATGGATGGACTTAAGCTAGTAGTTGTATCTAATAATCGAATAGTTGAAGATTAATTTTAATTTTTACAACTATCACTAACTCTACTTATCACATGTTAATTAAGCTATTTTTATGTTTTTGAAATTATTAATTTTAAACGATGCCCATTGAATCAATAGTACACTTGTCTCATTCTCCTTTAATATTGGACGACACCCACAAAATCATTTGGACAGTACACTTGTCTGGTTCTCATACATATAAGCTTATAGACATAAATATGGTAGGGTTTTTTTTTCACATTGGTTGAGCCTTACTTCTTATGTAAAGATCATGTGAAAATCAAAATAATTCTACTAAATTACATACTTCCGCCAAAATCAAAGATAAATCTAACATAAACCTACTAAATTACATACTTCAGCATGATCACACACCATCCCTTTTTGACCTGGCAGGTTATTGTTTGACCATTATAATTTGGAGTAGTCTAACGGGTCGACGATTTCGCCCGGCATTAGACTACTCCGTTTACCCACTCCGTTAACTATCCTGTTCTCCGAGTCCGGAAAATCCATCTAGCCAAGGGTCCCACATGAATCTTTTTCTAAAAGCTATCGATCTATTCCTGCAAAATCAAGAAAATCAAGTTCTATTTTCTACATTCTTCAATCATTTCAACTCTGTCGAAACCTTAATGAAAACGAAAGAAAGAGGTATGGATTGCAGTATGGAGCTCTCATTAGGTTTGAGTATTGGTACTAGACTTTGCTTCTTCAAAGTCATAAGTTAAGGCAAGTGGGCTGCCTACCTAGGTCAATGGACAAATCGATTGTATTCATACCCAGACAATGTTACACTACTTTGAAAAGATTTTCCATGGAATTGCTGTAGAGACAAGATTGCTGTAAAGACCAACAGTGAAATAAAGAATGGATTCCACCGAGTCTAGCACCTTAACGACCTCTCTACACAAAACAAGGCACTGAAAATCGCTCCCACAATTACTGTGTAAAGATTTAACAAGTTGTATATACCAGCTGTATGGTTCTGATCATTCGCTATGTTCCCCGCAAGAACCTGATTATTGTCATTATTAATTTGCAGCAGCTAATTTTTATAACGAAGAAGTTGAATCTGCTGAAGTTGAAGCTCCAGAGCAGCAATAGGAATGGATGTTGACTATTTGGAAGTTGCGGACACTCGTTGCGGACTGGACTTCTAGTACTGAGAACGGTCAACTTGTCTTTGTTATCTATTTATTTGTTTTTCTATTTACGTTAATTAAGATTATAAAAGTGAAGTAGCAAAAGGTTAGGTATATATTTTTTATAATGTGGCATAGAGACCTTTATCAAAAAACTTAAACATCCCCTAGCTTCTAATATTATTGTGCCATTTGCAGATGGGATCTTTCGATGATAGATTGCCTTCCACAGTACATGAAAATTGCACTGAGGTTCTTCTTCAACACATTGAATGAATTGACTGCTGAAGTTGTGAAAAATCAAGGGCGAGATATGTCTGCTACATAAGAAAAAATGCTGTATGTATGTATGGTTTATGAATATAGACAAAGGGGAAAGTAATTAATTTTTCATTGAAATCATTGTTAATATTCTGAAGTGATTGCTTGTTTAGTGGGAGCGATTTCTCGAGTCATCTCTGCAAGATGCGGAATGGATAACGAGTGGACATGTCCCTACGTTTAACGAGTACATAGAGAATGCCAAAACGACCACTGGTATGTGTGGGATAAATTTGATTCCGCTCCTGTTAATGGGTCAACTTTTACTGGACAACATTCTGGAACAAATATATTATCCATCCAGATCCACCATCTTGTAGAATTGACGACCAGACTCACGGATGACGCAAGAGATTTCTAGGTATAATTTGACATTGAATTTACAATTTATTTTCAAAGCGTTTACATCAGAAGAACCATTCCTAAATTTCATTTTCCACTTTGCATTGCAAGAAAAGGAACGCAAAGAATTAGCTTCCAGTGTACAATGTTATCTGAAAGACAATCCAGAATCTACTGGAGAGAATGCTGTAAATAGTATAATGGACATCGTCTATCTTTCTCTGAAGGAACTGAATTGGGAGTTTATACAGCAGGACAATGTGACGCTGTGTTGCAATAAGTTTACTTTCAATTTTGCAAGAGCCATGCAGTTTTTCTTCAAAGACAGGGATGGTTTCTCTATTTCTAACCAGGAGATAAAGGACCAAATATTCAAAGTTCTTATTGACCAAGTGCCCGTTTGAATTGTGTCGCTCATATTATAAATAAGAATAGTTTAGTTTACAGTATGTTACCTGGTCTACGGTGTAGTCAGTGATGGTAAGTAGGGTTTGACTGTCATTAAGAAGTGTAAGGTAACTAGGGTTTGACTCTGATTAATAAGTTTAAGGGATAAGCATAGTTGTGTTGTATAAATATATTGCTTTGTTTTTCCATTCAGGCCTGGCTAAAGTATATTTTTGTATTTAATCGTGGCATTTGGGGTTTTATGAAAAGACCTAGATTTTGACTTTTACAATAGTCTTGGTAGAAGATGCTAAGGGCATTATGGCTTTCTTTGTATTTTATAATTTCATAAATAAAATAAAATAAAATCAGTTTATAGTTTTTTGAAAAGTAAGTATTTATTTGTTTAATATTAAAATTGAAGTTAAAACAATCACTCATTCCCGCCATTCCTGTCCCCATAATTGAAGTCTCGTTGGAGTAGCGTGGTCTTAGTCAATCCAAAGATCCACATATTTAATGTGCGGGAGGATCTAAACAAAATGTCAACCATGAGTCAATCAGCCGTAGCGGCCTGATATCTGTCGCGAGTCGCGACAAATTGACAATTTATTTTTGGAGACAGGGTGGTCTGTAGAGACGTAGGGTCCAAGATTTTTACCTACGCAATCACGTGATAATTGAATAATGATTAAAGAGCGTATTATTTTTTACGGTTTTTATTCAATTAAATGAATTATGTAGGAGTAGGGCTCCGGCTGAATTTTAGTTTATGAACAGAATCCATAAAAGTACACTGAGGATTGGTAATATTTAATATTATTCTAATGAAGAAACAGAGGAGGAAAAAGATGGAAGAGCGTAAGACCAACCAGAGTGAAGAAATAGAACATCGGATAAAATAATTTGACGAAGAAAAGAGAAAGTGAAGAAATATGATGAGAAAAACAAATAATGCGAAGAGAATAAAAATAGGTCAGAGTTTGAAGAATGATAAAAAAAAAGAGAAGAGAGTCATGGAGAATAAGAGGACATAGACAAAGACAGGAGCTAAAGAAAATTCCGAATATTTATTCGACTGAATATTTATAGTTTTTCAGCCGAATAACTAATCCTTTATTCGACCGAATAAACTTTAACCATAACTGTTTAATTTGACGGAACAGATTGTCGACCGGTAATTTTTTTCGGCAATTCAATAATTATTCAGCCGAATAGTTATTCGGCCGAACAATTATTCGACTGAATCATTATTCGGTCGAATAGTTGTTCGGTTGAATAATTTTTTATTATATAAGCTCAGCTACGGGCTCATTTTCGTTGTTTGGCCCGCAGCGAGTTGTCATTGTCTGGCCACCCATCGCCCCGCCCATCGTCCTACTCGTCTCGTTTCGCCACACAGCTTTCCACCTATCTCATCCCTGTCCACGTCACCCATCTGTCTGACGTGTGTATCCGCCATCTTGGCACCCTGCATCATGGAGTTCTATTCGACGTTTCGGTCTGTTCGGTGTGGAGGGCATGGAGGTCTGTTCGGTGTGGAGGTCGTGGAGGTTTGTCCCGCGTGGAGATCTTTCCGTCGACGTGTATGTGGTCTTCTTGTGTTGGCTCTTGGCTGTGAGGTAAGCCATTCGAACTATTATACTATTATTATTAAGGGATTGTATAAATTGTTATGTGCTTGTTTCATATCATTTTAGTAATGACATAATTACAATGGTAGTAAAGGTAGAGTTGAATAGCTCTGCCCTGTTGGGTAGAGTTGAACAACTCTGTCCATTTGCGCAGAGTTGAGCTCTGCCAATTTGGGTAGTTTGCCTACTTTAAATGATTTTATCTAAACAAAATTTAACATAAAAGTTGAAATCTGTTAATGTGTTTTCTGTTAATATATTTCTTGATTAGCTTATACTTATTATAATTTTTACTCAGCTATGAACAAATGGATAGAGCTGGTCTGCTTTTTTCATTTGGACAGAGTTGATTGGCTCTGTCCATATAGATAGAGTTGAACAGCTTTGTCCAGATGGATAGAGCTGATCAACTCTGTTCATATGGACAGAGCTCATCAAGGCCCTATGTAAACAATTTATATAATAGTTGAAAGCAATATATATGGCAGTTGAATAGCTCTGTACATTTGGACGTAGTTGAACAGATCTATCCATTTGGATAGAGTTGAACAGCTCTGCCCATTTAGACAACTCTACTTATTTTATACGATTTTAAATAAAATAAAATTCAATATAAAACTTTAAATTGTTAATGTTTTTTTTTGTTTCTATATTTTTTTAATTAGCTTATTCTTGTTCCCAATGTACATGAAATTTTACAGAATATTTAGACAACTCAGTTTAAAAAAAGCCCATAATTTTTTAATTAGCTTAGTTTTATTTTCTATGTACATAAAAATTTATAGAATATTTAGAGAGCTCTATCCAAAAAAATCCATGGTTATGTAGGCTTAAATAACTACACCAGTATGTATCATCTTTAAATGATATTTGAGACATATAGACATTTAAGACTGTAAAGGTTGCAGCTCTGTTCAAATGGACAGTTCTGATCAGCTTTGTCCAAATGGATAGTTCTGATCAGCTCTGTACAAATAGACAAAGCTGATCTGCTCTGTCCATTTGGACAGAGTTGATGAGCTCTGTCCATATGGACAGAGTTGAACAGCTCTGTCCAAATGGATAGAGTTGATCAAGCCCCTAAGTAAAAAATTTATTTCTGTATGTTTTTTCGTTGGTAGGGAACATGATTTCAAAAAAATTTCATTTTACTACCCTGTGTTACAACTTCAGCTATAGTGTAATAACTATATAGTTTTGTTCTTAACCTCTACTATTTTCTCTAGCCCATACAACTAATAGCTGAAGTATAAGTCTCATGGCACATTATGAGTATCTTAGTCCATGATGCATTGTATTAAGTAACATTGCCATTTCATGCTTTTCTGAAACATGGAGAGAAAATGTTAGATAGATAAAGGAAAGTTTATGTGTATGTAGTCAGTCCCTAGACACTTCATTGCTTTATACAACTAGAGGCACTAGGATATATAATTCATTGTAAACACTCTAGAGCTTAGAAGAAGGGAAGTGGAAGTATTTAAAGATGATAAACGAAGAGAAGGCAAGGAATAATCTAGAAATACTTTCTCCCTATGAGATTCAAGGATGAGCTAGCTGATTCACCTAAGATTTAAGTTTAGTTGAAGAAAAAAAAGCTCTATGTATATTTAATAGTGATGCTTTCACTAACAAGTCTATAATGACTAGGTAGCTAGTAGCCAGTAGTAGTGTGTTTCCTTAGAGTAGGTAAGTACTTGCACTTTCCTTAGACTATATTTTATACTTAGCAAAATGTAGTTCGTGCACATGTAGTTAAAGGACTATTAAATAATATTAGTGATATCTAGGTTTTTATTGAAATATTAGTTTTTAAAGTTGCTAGGTCATTGAAGTTGATTAATTAACATGTAGAAGGTTAGGCCCTTAGTGATTGACATGTGTTGGAGTCAAAATGTTATACAACATGCTTAGCAACCATCATATACCATTGTATTTAGTGGATTTAGGGATCTTTCTTATCACGAAGAAGCTTCATTATCTTTATATATGTTATTTTTTCATACTACCTTTTTATTTTCTATTTATATTACATTGAAAGCTTAATTTTAATAGTAGCTAGATCTTTGAAGTTGATTAATTAACATATAGAAATTGATATATGTGTAAATTTGTAGATATCATATCCAATGGAGAGAGAGCCACCTTTGAGACAGAAGCATATGAGGTCATCACATTCTTCGGGAGTCGGTGTCCAAAATGAAAATCAAAGATTGTTGACTTCACCTCGAGAATCAAGCCTATTGTACAGTTCGCATTCATCTAATCATCGACGTAGTGATAGTGGTAGAGATGATTCCCTTTTATCATCTATGGGTGAACGTGGATCTCGACCTTCTATGCGGGAGACAAGTGTGGAAGCAGAGCAAGGCTCGCAAGAGGCTCGTCATCATACACAGGGTGATGAAGATCGAGCAAGGATGCAATATGTCCAGCTAGCTAAGGGTTGTATACCCATTACAACCTATCCATCAGATTTACCTGATGAGATTCCATGGGAAAGTGGGCTTCAACAAACAACTCTTGAAAGTTGTAGGGCTCACTATGATAAGCTGCAAAATGATCTTTCTACTTTGGATCTCACTTCAGAGAACAAGCAAAGTATAGAGATGGTTTTGTTATCTTTACAAAAATTCATTGAGGTATATGAGGATCTTGGACCAACAACAGATGGTTTTGTTGCCTTGATGCAAAGAAGAAAGGTAGAAGTGATGGGTCCAGATAAGTGGGTTGTTGTGAAGGAAAGGGTGACTAAAGAACATGCCAACTCAATGTTCAACTTCAAACAGGGCCTAAAGCGGAAAGCATTGAAAGTGCAATATTTTAAGCACCCTAAACTTGCACATTTTTTATATGATCGGTTTCTTGCGGCCTATGGTCGGTTGCCATGGAACGATGAGGTTCTTAATTATTTTTCTAGGTTTTTTTATGTTGAGTTTTTTTTAGGAATGAATCCAAACTATACTCATATTGATTCCGAGTTTTATGGAGTTGGAAAGGGGAGGATATACAATCGAAAAGGTGCCCTTAGAGATCCTAGTACTCTTCGACCCCCACCTCCGATATCTCGTCCACTTAGGCTTGTGACTTACAAATCAGAGATGGAGTCCACATCACAAGTTGGGACATCTGCAAGGCATAATGTTGCCGAAGGTTTGACTTCGGCTTTTGTAGGAGTTGATGTTGGATTGAGTCGAGAGAAGGCTCGTATCACTATTCAACAAAATTTTGTATACAAAATGGATGATGAGTTGGATTGTACGGCCATTGAAGATTTAAAGGCATATGCGAAGCTTTGTCGTAATATAGCTTCAGATAGAATATCTAATGACACCTCAAGCATAGGAGAGGTTTGTGTACTTTCAATCCATTATTTTTTTAATTCATTATGAATTAAACTTTTAGTTACATTATATCTATGTATGATAAATTATTCTTTGATGTATAGTAATAAATACATTACATAAATGTTTATTGTTTTTAGTTTTCCCAATTGTTAAATGAACATAATTTTAGAGTCTCCACTAGTCAAAATGCTGAAAATGAAGAAGAGCATATTGGAGAGGTATATTTAAAATTTACACATTTATATTTAAGTTTGAAAGATATATATATATATATATATATATATATATAGTTTTTAAATTTAACTATGTATCTTATTGTTAATTTGACTTATTTATGCAGGTTTCATTAGATTCAAATTTTTTAGATGATTTTCCATCTATCGTGAGCTAATGTTTGATTTTTTTTGTTTTTTAAGTTAATTGCTAAGCTTAATATTTTTTACTTTTAATATGAATTATTTATTAACAAAATTTAAATTTTAAGGGAAGAGAACATATTGAAATTGGAGGTGAAGATATAGGTTCTTTGATGGATGTGGATATTGGCACCGAGGTAATTTTGTTCATAATTGAATTGTTTTTTGATATATATGTTTAAATAGTTTAAATAATGTTTGACATTTGTACATGGCTTTTATATATGTTGAAGCTTGGGTCTCTTCGATCTTTTCGAGGCAAAGAAAAGACTCCATTGGACGGTAGTGTTTGAATTGTAAGTTTAATATTTTTTTTTTTTATATCCTTTAAAATAGTCTAAATAATTTGTAAGATTTATAAATTGTTTTTATATATGTTGTAGCTTGGGTCTACTCCACCTTTTAGAGGCAAAGAGAAGACTTTGTTGGATGATAGAGAATTGGAGGTAATTTTGTTGATAATTGAATTGTTCTTCGATATATTAGTTTAATGTTTTAATGTTTTGATTTTGTTTTAAAGTTTTTTAAATAATTTATGTTATTCATAATCTATTTTTATACATGTTGCAGATTGTTACGAGTCCAAGGGAAGACCCTGGCCGAGGATAGTGGTGGACTTCTATTTAGAGAATTATTTACATTGTTTTTTTTATAAAGATATATATGTTGTATTTGACTGGGACATGGAGGAGCTTAATTTTTGGATTATATACATGTATATTGAACTCACATGTACATGATTGTTTCTTGGATTATATACATGTACATTTATATTACATGTTCATGATTGTTTTTTTGGATTATATAAATGTGCATTAACCTTATATATTTTTTTTGGGATTATACACATGTATATGTAAAAGTTAGGAATGCTAAGAAGTTTTGATAGATGCAAATATATGAATGTATGTAATTTATTAAATTAATGTTTTTTGTTGAGAAGTTGAGAGTGATAGATATGTAATGAAGTTCTGATAGGTGCAATCTAATGTTAGGAGTGAATGCTTTGATAAGTGCAATCTAAAGTTAAGAATGCATATATGGAAGATGGATATGAAAATGTTAATGTTATGAATGTTAGGAAGTTTTGATAGGTGCAATGTTAGGGGTAAATGTAGGAATGGGGGAATGTTAGGAGTGAATGTGGAAATAGGGGAATGTTAGGAGTGAATGCTTTGATAAGTGCAATCTAATATTAAGAATGAATATATGGGGAATGGATATGGAAATGTTAATGTTATGAATGTTAGGAAGTTTTGATAGGTGCAATGTTAGGGGTGAATGTAGGAATATGTTAGGAGTGAATGTAGGAATGTTAAGAGTGAATGTTTTGATAGGTGCAATGTTAGGATTAATTGTAGAAATAGGGGAATGTTAGGAGTGACTCACTTTGATAAGTGCAATCTAATGTTAAGAATGAATATATGGAGAATGGATATGGAAATGTTAATGTTATGAATGTTAGGAAGTTTTGATAGGTGCAATGTTAGGGGTGAATGTAGGAATAGGGGAATGTTAGGAGTGAATGTTTTGATAGGTGTAATATTAGGAGTGAATGTTGAAATATGGGAATGTTAGGAGTGAATGTGGAAATAGGGGAATGTTAGGAGTGAATGTGGAAGTAAGGCGAATGTTAGGAGTGAATGCTTTGATAAATGCAATCTAATGTTAATAATGAATATATGAGGAATGAATATGGAAATGTTAATGTTAGGAATGAATGCTTTGATAAGTGCAATCTAATTTATGAATGAATATAGTCAGAATGAATATGGAAATGTTAATGTTAGGAATGTTAGGAAGTTAAAGTTAGGAATGTTAGGAAGTTTTGATAGGTGTAAATATATGAATGTTTGAAATGAATGTTAGAAAATGTTAGGTGCAAATATATGAATGAATCTTAAGAAAGGTTAGGAATGTTATGAAGTTTTCATAGGTGCAAATATTTGAATGTAACAATGAATGTAGGGGAACGTTAATTTTAAGAATGAATATATGGGGAATGTCATGTTAGGAGTGAATGTGGAAATGGGGGAATTTTAGGAGAGAATGTTTTGATAGGTGCAAATATATGAATGAATGTCAGGTAGTTTTAATAGGTGTAAATATATGAATGAATGTTATGAAATGTTCGAAATGTTAAGAAGTTTTGATAGGTGCAAATATATAAAAGTTAGTTAATGTATGATTGTAGATGTAGTGTTGAGAACTTGAGAATGTTAGAATTGTAAGAAAGTTTTGATAGAAATATTTTTTATTATTAAGGTAAAATTAGCAACTTGATTCTGAATTTTAATATTTTTTATACTAAGGTAATATTATCATTTTAATTATTATATTTATTTTATGTTTCTTACAAGAAAAGAAAATGAGCACTACAAAAAAACAAACTACAAATAACATTTCTATATAACCCCCTAGGAGTTAAAGGAAGGTGATGAAATGGATAATGAAAAACAAAAAGAAAGACGTGTAGAGTTACAGGGAGAATTCAAAAAGTTAAGGCCTTTCATGTTTGATGGAGAATTTGAGGAAGCGATAAAATCTTGGTTGTTAAATCTGCTCCATGGTCAAAGGAGGTTAAAAGTGTCAGTAGCATATGTAGTAAAGAGTTGAGTTGAATTTTTTTTTTTAAATTATTGAAAAAATGTATATGTCAGAACGATATTATGATGAGAAAGCTCAATAATTCAATGATTTGAGACTAAGTTTGTTAACCATGGAAGAATTTGTAACTGAGTTTATAAATTTACAATGCTATGTACCATATCTAAGAGTTGAAAAAACTAAGGTATACAATTTAATCAGTGGTTTACCCCTAGTGTATAAGGAAAAGATTGGGTTTGAAATTCTTCAACAATGGATGAAGCAATTAGAAAGGCCTAGTTGTGCTACCATTTGTTTAAACAAATATCCAAATTGAGTAGAAGTTGGAAAAATAAAAAAAACTGAAAAGATCGATCAACGTAGGAGAGGATTTAAACCCACACCTTTTGGAAAAGGAAAAAGAGGTCATACTGATAAAAATTACAACAGGCGAGGTTCAACCAATAGCAATGGGGTAAAGAGTATCGAAACTTCCATTAGAGGATGGAATAGTAACCTGTAAGCACGTTGCAGGACGCTTGTACTGTGAATGACATAGCCAGGAATATCCATATAGTTAATGTTTCTTTGGAATATCGGTAGGTGGACCATCAATCCACCGTTTAAGTTACATTGCATCAAAAGTAGTTGAAAAGTGTAAAATTAGTAAGGAAAAACAAAAAATGCATGGTTGGTATAGCTGGCGACAAAGGTAAAAATGAAATTTACGGAGATAGTTAAAGATTTGTTATTAGGTTTTAATGACTTGGATATCTTAGTTAATTTAAATATACTTCTCCTATGATCCTGTGAAATTTTGATAGGTATGGATTGGCTATAATCTCATAAAGATGTTATCAACTATTTGCATTAAAATTTTAGTAGTGTGGATGAAGAAGATAAGTGTCATACAATGAATGAAATTTATAGACCTTTATCTACATGACAAATTTCAGCACTACAATGTAAAAAGTGTATTAGGAAAGGGTGTCAACTTTATGGCATCAAAATTAAAGAATTTGAGCCCGAAAAATAAAAAAATGGAATTAGAACAATTTCCTATTTTAAAGGAATTTGAAGTTGTATTTTGTGATAAGATATTAGTATTACCACCTAAACGATATTTATATTTTAATATAGATCTAATGTCATTTTAAACACTAGTATCATGAGCTCCATATCATAAAAGTATCCCAGAATTAATGAAATGAACAATACAATTACACAAGTTGCTATAAACAAGGGATATATTAAGCCTAATGTATCTTCTTGAAGAGTACATGTTTTGTTCATGGGTGTGTTAGTAATATGATAAATTGTAATGTATTATTATTGTTTACTATCGTGAATGGATAACTTATAGTTGATGAATAGATAACAAACCATTGATGGTAGATAATTAGAAAAATGTGAGCTAAAAAAAAATTCGGCACACGAAAGTTTTTCCGGTCGACGATTTTTTTTTCGTTTGCGTTGTAAATAATGGTTCCGTAACGGAAAAACATTGTTCGGACGAATAATTGTTCGGCTGAACCATTATTCAGCCGAATAACCTCTGAGACCAAAAACCTGTAAAATTTTCAGGTTTCTCCATTTTCAGAAGGTAAAATGGATGCCTTACACTACAAATCGGCTGTCGGACTTGATACCATTAGTTTCGTCATTGAATCTACTTTCCGTAGGTATAGATTTTGTTGTGTATAGGTGATATCCGCTATTTTTATTTATTTTTGTTTCTTAACATGTGTCGAGTTTTGTTTCATCTCTTTTAACATGCGCCGAAATTAAAAATATATAACTTTACAAATACACCACCTAAAAACTTGAAAAAAATATGGTGCGCTTATTTGGAGTGTCTACTTCAAAATGGTATTCGTAGATTTTTAATTTATATAGTCAATTGCGAGAAAAGTGGCGCAACCAAACACATGTTGAAAATCGACAAGGTTTCCCTATTGATCGAATTCAAATAAATATTATAATTACTGTATAGATTCGTTGGTTACAAATTTATAGTCATGGCAATAGTATATTGTGTGTAGATTGTCGTAACATATTTTGTTTTTGCAAAACACAAGTTTAACAATGATTTTAGTGGCACAACCAAACATGTCTATTTTTTTGTCCTTTCATTTTATAAGGACACACTATCAAACATTTTCTGAAATGACATATCAAATCTCAATAAAAAAATTGAAAAAATTATGAATAGAAAGCTAACATAATTCTCTAAAAGTTTTGTTTTTACTTAAAAGTGAAATTCTAAACGAAAATATCATTTTCGTTTGTCCAAAGTTGAAAAACATGAAAAAAAAAATTTATTTTCTCATAAGACCCCCCAAAATAGACACCCATCTTCATGGATTCACCCTGAAGTTGTAGGTTTATGAAAAGTGTAATATAAATTATTGTTATGGTTTACCAAAAATATTAGTTATTTCAGCAAAGAGTTTTAAAAAGACTGGAAAAGAGTTTTAAAACATCTCAACATAGTGTTTAAAAAAATCTCTACTTAGAGTTGGATTTTTTTGTCTACATTTTTCAGTATGAGCATTTACTAGAGGAGCCCCAATGTTGGGAAAAGAGAATTACCATGAATGCAATGTGTTTTTATGTGTTTTCCACTAATGCATTAGGATATTTCCCAAAGTGATGTCCATTCTTTCCTATCTCATAGTGAATCGAACTATCCTCAAATTTCAATCAAGTTGAATTAACATGGGCGCCCCTTGGGATGATTAGCATACTAGCTATATCTCTTAAAGTTTTTTCATGTTTCAATTAATATAACAATATGTACTGGTTTGCAAAAACAAAAGGCCGCTATCATGAGGTCATAAAGAAGCAACAAGTTCATGAGAGTTATTGCAAGAAAGGAGATATGACTCATATGATGTTGCAAATTCTTTAGAAAAATAATAGCTTTAAGAATCATGAGAAAATATATGAATTGAGTGAGAAAAATTGGAATGAAAACCCTAATTGTGATAGTGATGTTGGGATTATTGATTGCGGAAAAAAAGATGCTCACAAAGTAGCAATAAGTTGCCTCCCCTTTTAATTGCAACAAGAACATTCACTAGTTTAATTTCAAAATGTGTGTATGCTTCTAAGAACATGTACCCTTTATTTTGAGAATAGCTTTACCTCAGCCACCCTACTAACCTCCATGCAACCATATATCTTGTTCGATATCAATTCCACGTCATATTTTAAAATTAAAAGAACATGCACGTGTGTGCATTCTTTAAAGCATGCACACACTTCTAAGAACACACACACTAGGAACATGTGTGCATTCTTCTAGGTATAAACAAAAGAAAATGTAAAGAATGGCCAGTGTTTGCTTGTTTTTTCCTTTTGTAAACTCGTTTCCATAAATCATAACACCATCAAGGATTGGTGGAGATGGAGGGTTTTGCTGCTCCGAGGGAGGTCTCAGCTCATCACCATGGCCAGGGTTTCTGGTTTCTTTTTTGTTTCTCCTGAGCTTATTTGTGGCATTCCTGCCACCCTGGCTCCCCTGACGATACCCATTATTTCCTTACCACCTGTCATGATTTTGTTTTCTCCTAGTGCGGGTTCTCTATGCCCCTTTAGGCTGCTTTATTTCTTCACGCTATATTCCCCTTCTCAGTGTGGTTCTTGGACTTTCTTCTTTCTTAGGCACTAGGTTTATCTGTGACCACCTTCTTTCGACCCTTCTGCCTTTTTGGTTTTCCTTGTCTTCTCCTCTGCGGCTACTTTCATGCTACTGTGCTGGTTTTTCAGCACTATGGGTGTCGTCTTGGAGTCCCTCCCATGTCTAAGGGGACTAGTACAAACCAAGAGAAAAAGTGGGAATTACTTATCATTTTTTGTAGTTACCTGGTTATAGGGTTTATGTGTTTATCCAAGGCTATCTTTCTGCATGGTATTTACGTCACCCGTATTGGTATTTTGGTTCGCTCCCGTCATCCTTCTGGGTTGAATTTTGGGGTTTTGGTTGGTCACATGTCTGTTTCGGGGTCTGTCCACTTCGCTGCTGGTCGTGTGGTTTTTAGGCTATGGCCTTGTCCTTTTCCCATTTACCACAGTTTCTGTTTTTGTTTCTTTTAGGGGTTTTGTCTGTGAGCCTATGTTATGGTGGGTTTGTATTTTCCAGCATTGGGTTGATTCCTCCATCTGGATTTATTTACGAGCTAGGGTTTTACTTCCTTCCCGGAGGTTTCCAATTTACGGGTTTGTTTTCCCTGACACTCCTTGTCTGTCAGCAAGTTTTCTTGTTGCTTTTGGCGTATTGGGTACTGTGTTTACTCCATTTTCCTTTGGGGTTTGGCTTGAGTGATTTTCTGGTGGGGGGGTTCCATCTGAGTTGGTTCCAGTAGTGATTGATACCGGGGATATCATCACGGTGTGTTGTGGTTGACTTCCCGTGATTCTCTCCATGGGTGACAAGAAAGGCCTGACTCATCACAGGCATAAGTGAAATGCTAAAAGTATGAAAAACTTGGAAGGGAAATTTCGCTATGTGCTCAGTCATGATGTCTATATGGACCGTGTCTTTGCTCTCGGGCTTTGGTTGGCAGATTGGAATATGTTCATTTGAATAAGAAATCCTGGGTGGAATGGGCATAGGTACATTGGAAGCTGCTTATCTCATACATCCTGACTATTAGCCTACTTGCCAATGGCTGGATAATTTTTGTCTTTCTGGAAGATGACCACGCCTCGGTTATATTGAACTCTATTTGGAGAGTGGGTCTCGGGTCCCTAGTTCTGGATAGATGGCATGCTCACTTCGACCCTCTGAAGGAGAGAGTGACTAAACACCATTTATGGGTTCTCCTACCTTCTCTTCCTTTCCCCTTCTGGCACAAGAGTATTCTTGAAGGCATTGCCAATACGGTGGGTCGCTTTGTAGCGGTTGATGAGGATTTTCATCTCACCTTCGACAAAAGGCTTGCAAGGGTGCTTGTGGAGATGGATGTTTCGCATGGATTACTGGCAGAGGCTGAAATCCTTTGCAAGGAGCGGCTATTGGTTCAAAAATTGGATTACCTATACGTTCCTTTTAGCTACAACAAGTGCCATGAAACGAGACACCTTCGCAAGTCTTGTCCTTGGCTCGTGATGGATAGTCCAGACTCTAGACATGGTAGCTCTCCTGTCTCATGTGGCCCCTCCTTAGTTCACACACCAGCTCATCCAAAATTCAGTAATTACTCTCAGTCTCTATCTCTCTTTGAAGATTTCCCTGATTCTGTGCTAGAGGCCATAAATGAGTTGGATTATGACCGATCTTTGGTTACTCCTATTGTCCCAGCTACTATTTTGAACTCTCCATTGGATTCTATCTTTCCTCCCCCTTATCACAACTACTCACCTGCTCCCATACCTTTTCCGCCTAACCCTTCACCCTTAATTCCCTCACCTTCCCTTGTCTCCTTACCCTCTCCCCCTGTCCCTCCCCTTTCCTCATTTGAGGATTTTTTTCCCCTTCCTTCTCAGAGCATTCCCCCTCCACTTAGTCCCATATTTCCTAGCCCCATATCTTCTCCTTCCTTTTCAGACCCATCGCTTCAGAAGTCCTTATTTATCTTTTCGGCCAAAACACCTACTTCTCCTTTGACCTTACACTTGAATTCTATCATATTTGAGAATGTAACTGTAAGGAAAAAAAAAGGATCCTCGTGTTTCAACTGTTTTCCTGTCTTCGGACTCTCCTCCATACACGCCACTCTTTGTCTGTATAAAAAATCAAGCCAGGGGTAACCCTCGTCAGGGACTTAGAGAAATGTCTCCCCCCCCCCCCATGTTCCTTGATGAAGATTCTATCCCTAAACATTAGAGGCCTAGGAGGCAAGGCCAAGCACTGTAGCCTTCATTCACTTTTTTGCACTATTTCCCTTGATATGGTCCTCCTCCAGGAGACCGTGTGTAGTTCCTTTCCTGCACTCCATGCTTTCTCAAAAATCCTACCTAATTGGGAGTTCTGTGCAACTGATGCTTCTAGCCTCTTGGGTGGGCTGCTTACAGCTTGGAACCCTACGATGGTTAGATGTCGAGCCTTTGAGACTGTCACGGGTATCCTTGTAAAGACTTCCTTTCGGGGTATGGCTTCCCCTATCTTTGTCCTTAACTGTTATGGTCCCTATAGGAATATAGAGATTTTCTGGGACAGGATGCTCTCGGGGGGCTTGCTCTCTATCCCTAACCTGATTTTGGGTGGTGATCTCAATTTGACCTTGTCAGCCTCCGAAACTTGGGGTTCTAAGGTGATCCTTGATCCTTTGGCTTCTCATTTTACACACCCGTTTGACTTTGTGAATTTAGTTGATGTTGCTCAGTCTGATCCGGTTCCCACTTGGAGAAATGGGAGAGCTAGCGAAGTTGGGATTAGTAAAAGACTTAATCGATTCTTAATCTCCTCCTCGCTGATCCCTACCCTCTTTCTGCACCATGCTTGGGTCATTCCATCGGACATTTCTGATCATTTTCCGATCTTCTTTGAATGGAATAAACATGTTGGATCATTTACCTTTTCCTTTAAGTTCAATAGATATTGAATCACTGATCCGAATTTCAACCCTTAGGTTTCTCATTTATGGCCTAATCTCTCTCCTGCCGCCCTTGAGAATGAGCTTGATCTCCTATCCCACAAGCTTCGATTATTAAAAAAAGAGGTTAAGGTTTGGACCAAAGAAAAATCAGCTTCTCTAGAGTCAGATTCTCTTAAGGTCGATAAGGACATCTGCGACATCCTCTCGAATTCCCCATCTGGCATCCTCTCTCAGGATTTGCAGAACAATTTGAATCATCTTAGATCTTTGAAAAAAAAGATATTGGATCACTTCCTTCTCACCTGGCAGCTTAAAAGTAGGGCTAAGTGGGCTTTACAAGGTGATTCCAATACTAAGTATTTCCACTCTATTGCTTCTGGCAGAAGGAACCAAAATGCTATCTGGTCTCTTGAGGATTCTGATGGGAACCTTATCGATGAGGAGGGTGCACTGAGAATGTTAGGCCATAACCATTTCTCCAAGGTTTTTAGTGATGATAAACAAACATGCCTTCTTGCTCAACTCAAAGTTGTGATGATTTTTCCCTCTATGATTTCTCCTGAGGAGGCTCACTGTCTTGTGGATCCTATCTCTTTATTTGAGATAGAGGGATCTCTCAAATCCTTCAAGAAGGACAGAAGCCTGGGTCCTGATGGTTGGCCTATGGAGTTTTTTCTTCACTTTTATGAGTTACTGGGGAAGGATCTACTCTCAGCTATTGAATATGCTAGAATTTATGTTCACATCACTCCTTCCATAAACTCTACCTTTCTGGCACTTATCCCCAAAAAGGATATGCCTGTCACCTTCATGGATTTTTGTCCTATTTCTCTATGCAATTTGGTGTATAAGCTGATATCGAAGGTCATTGCTGTTAGATTGAAGCCTTTCTTGGACAATCACATTTCCAGAGAACAATTTAGGTTCCTTAAGAATAGATAGATTGTTGAGCCTATTGGCATCACTCAAGAGATCCTCCACTTTGTTAAGACCAGGAATACATGTGCTCTCATCCTCAAATTGGACCTAGTGAAGACCTTTGACAAGGTTAACTGGTCATACATCAGGCTTATATTTATCTAGATTGGGGTTCCTCTTCTTGGATTTAATTAGATTATGGGGTGCCTAACCTCAGCTAATTTTGCAGTATTGATAAATGGTACACCTTCTAGTTTTTTTAAAGCTTCCAGAGGAATCAAGCAAGGCTGTCCCCTCTCACCTTTGCTATTCATTCTTGTGATTGAAGGACTCAGTCTTTTGATCAATGATGCTAGGGTGAAAGGTCTTATCAGAGGTATCAAAATCTCCCCTACAGTGGCTCTCACCCACCTTCTCTTTGTGGACAATGTAATCCTTCTTGGTACAGGTACTTTGAGGGAATGGTTGGATTTTGATGTTATTCTCAATACTTTCTGCCAAGCCTTTGGGATGAATATCATTCTAGAAAAATCAATCTTCCTTTTTAATAATGTTGATGATGATGTCCTCCTTAATATCTCCCGGTTCATGCCTTATAAGATGGATCCTCTAACCACAGGATTCAAGTACCTTGGATACTTTCTCAAGCCCCTGGGCTACAAGAGTAATAACTGGTATTGGTTAATTCAGAAGTTTAAAAAGAGGATATCGCATTGGTCTTATAAATTCCTATCTCTTGGAGGTCGTCTGGTCTTGGTTCAAGCTATCCTTTCCAGTCTCCCTGTATACTGGTTTGGTTTGGCCCCCATACCTAAATCAGTCTTAAGCAAAATCAGAAGCCTTACCTTTTCTTTTTTGTGGGGCACGACTACTGCTAAGAGAAGGTATCATCTTGTGAGTTCTAATATCATCACCATACCAAAATATTTTGGTGGGTGCGGCATAAAAAATTTCCTTTGGTTTAGCATAGCACTAAGAGCAAAGAATTTTTGGATGGTCCTTTACAATAATGGTCGCTGGCATCAGGTTCTTTTTAGCAAATATCTGAAGAACCTTTCTATTGTGACTTGGATCAGGGTGAAGAATTTCTCTACTCAGAAAGTATCAGTGTTTTGGAAAGGCTTCATACACACCCTCCCTTGGATTGGGAAGTACCTTACCTGACATGTGGGGAATGGTAAGGATATTCAACTTGGCATAGATCCAATCATTGGCACTCAGTCCTATCCTGAACATCCTTCTGACTTCAGAGACTATCTTGAAGACGTAGGCATTACAAATCTTTCTCAGGCTCACAACATTTTGCATGGACAACACCCTTATTGGTATACTGCGGAAGATTTAAATGTTTCTGGTGTTTGGAAGGATCAGTGGGAGGTGTTTACTAGTAATTTGGAAAAAGCTCGTATTAGATTCAATTCAAGCTCTGATTGATTGGTTTGGGAATATAACCATATTGACGGTTCTGTTACTGCAAATCTGCTCTATGACTGTATCATTCACTCGTCCTTCCAATCAAATGGCTGCCTCCTGCAAGCTCTGCTTTGGTCTTGCAATATGCCTATGAAAATCAGTTGTTTCATTTGGCTGACTCTGAATAATAAGATCCTCTCCTGGGAAAATCTTCAAAAACATGGCTAGAATGGTCCTGGATGTTGTGCACTCTGTGGTCGTGAAGAAGATAGTGTGCAACACCTCTTCATTGCTTGCACCTTTTGGAAGAATATTATTGTTTATTTGAGTGATGTATATCATTTTCTTCCTACACAATACTTTGATAATCTCAGCTCTTTCTTAATTACCTGGAATGCACGTTTCTCAAAGCACTCTGTCATTACAGGAAATTTCAACTCAAAATGACCCTCCTAAAAAAATTAATAAAATAATAGTTAAAATAATAAAATAATATTTACTAATTTTTGAGGAAGAAAAGAAAAAAACTACTTTTTTGTTTGTATTTTTGACATATCTCCCGGTGTTTGTACTCAAATTTTGATCGAGAGAGCTTGTTGGATGCGAAATTAAATTCTGCATCCAACAAGTACCCACTCAGCATACTTTTGACGGACCCTGCTACCGCCAAAAAAGAAATACCTAAAAAAATGCGATGATGAAAAAAGTGTATTTCTTTTTTTGGGGTAGTGGGGTCCGTCAAAAGTATGCCGAGTGGGTACTTTTTGGATGCATAATTTAATTCCACATCCAACAAGCTCTCCCGATCGAAATTTGAGTAAAAACACAGGGAGATATGTCGAAAATACAAACAAAAAAAGTAGTTTTTTTTATGATACCTATCCCCAAATTTATATTAAAAATGTGTTTAAGACCTATATGGTATTTCAAATTTAAAGCAATTTCATTGGCTAAAACATGGTGACATGGAATTTGAGTTAAAGTTAAAAGGCCCATTTTGAGTTGAAATTTCCTCTAATGCATCTGTTTCCTTCCTTTCTATGCTATATGGGCTATGTGGAAAAAATAGAACCAGGCTATCTTTGATGGGAAAAAACCGTCCCTCATGAGTATTGTTTAGCATATAGTGTATCTCTCACAAATGTATAATCTTGCTATATCAAAGGTGAAAATTCCGAGAGCTATCGGTGATGGGCCTGTTCTCGCCTTCCCTTATGGTTTCTTTGATGGGGCTACTGCTAATGGTATAGGAGGAGTGGGTTTCTAACTTACCCTAAATGAGTCCCATTCATTCGAGTTTACTTTGGGGGTTGGATTTTGTATAAACACTAAAGCAGAATTGATTGCCTTATGGGAACTCTTGTTTATTTCTCAGATTATGGGCATACCAACTCTGAATACCTTTGGTGACTCTGCTGTCATCATTAGCTGGGTGAAGGGCACTACTACTCTGAATCCACCCACCCTCAGCCACTAGTGTATGGCCACTAGAAGACTCATTACATGCTTTCACCATCTCTCCTTTAGCCATATTTTCCATGAACACAATCAGCTTGCAGATTGGCTATCGAAATCAACCCTTTCTTTGGCTCTAGGTTGTGGTTCTTTCTTTGAATTTATTGATGGCCATTTGGCCTCGCATGATACATTTCAGCTCTTTTGAGCTTGGTGCAGGAGCTTTGACTCCTTTTACTTGATGCACCTCCTTACTATTTTTGGAGTGGGCTCATCTTGATAGAAGTTCTGCAGCTACTATATTCATGGAATATATTGGACTATTGTGATGGCCTATTGAGAAGACTTCTCTCCTGGCTGATTTTAACTTTTGTGCTTGGTTAGTGCTCTGCTTGTCCACCCCCTTGGCCAGCTCCTATGGATTGGGACTCATTCTAGGGATATTCAGACTGTGAGCTCTGTGCTGAATTTTTTTGTATGTAACCCCTCAAGGGAAGGCATATCTAGATGCCCTTTTATTCATATTAATGAATATCAAGGATAGGCTTTTTTCTTCCTGAAAAAAAAAAGAAAATAGGGTTGATTATTATTTTTCACTTGTCCCTCCTAATCTAACGATGACTTTTATAAAAGAAGGTAATATGTGAACATGTTCTATGAGGAGCTATAATCATCCATTGCGAATCGTCGGTGATAATTTCTAGGTATGTTTTATTTGTATTACCATTTTATAATTTCTACATTTAAAAAATGTTCATATTTAAAAAAATGCCATTATTGTTGAATTGGAGTTCTTATTTCACAAAGATGTAAAAAAACCTAGTCCAAACAAAAACCAAAACCGGACCCCATAAGAACCATACAATGAAATAAATAAATGGTTACATAAGCTTAGAAACTAAATTGAGGAGATAATGAACACAAGAGAACCATATTTCCTTTCGGGCTCGTGTAAGCTAATGAGGGTCTCTTTTGATGCATTGAATGAAATAGAAAACTGAAAAAAAACAATAATCCTTCAACTTACATGGATCTTTTGAGATACATTCATAATGAATCTTGGATTGAGTAAGAAAATGAAATGTAGGAATTTGAATTGTGTTTCTGAATATATAAATTTTATCTATTGAAAATGTTCATAACTATCTCAAGTTTGATCTTTCCTAATAGGTACCTTTTATTTTTTGGGCAAAGGCCCAAGTTATATGTCTTTGTGGGTGCAACCTCTGAGTGCCTAAATGATGAAATCAACCTACAAAAATTGGTAGACATTTAGAGAGTAAATAGTACAGAATACATTTTTTTTAAATGCTTGAGAAATAAAAATGTTACGAAAAAAACACCAACAATGTGTTTTTTGAGTTAAGGAGTAATGGCACAAGAAAAATCTAAAAAATAATATTAAAAAAGATTTATGGAACCTGCAAAAAAAATGATATCTTGGTCTAAAATTTCATAAAACATCATTGCATGTAGCATATTGTAATGAGTGGTAAAACATAAGCATATTGAGAAAATGGATGAGATTCCCAATCAACTGTGGTTTACCATATTTCATAGCACATGTTTGGTTAGTCTGAAGCTAACTCCGAAGTAGACACATAGGAAGAGGGATCGCACCTAAGCATAATTTAGGTGGTAAGAAATGTAAACTGTGTGTTTTGTTTAAATTCAATTTTCCCTTTCCCTCTTATCTGGGTTCCATGAAAACCAAAATGCGTGCACAGTTTAGCTCTACAAAACATGTGCGTGTTTTTTAGATCCAAAATGCATGTGTGATGTTATATACATCAAATTTTCCTTGGGGGTAAGGAGGAGGATGTGGGTTAGGGGATGTTATTTTTTGTACTTTAATTCAATTAGGATCTTTATACGAAAGAATAACAAGTACAACAATATGTCCAAGATAGAAAAGATACATAAGACACAAATATTTTCCTCAGGGAAACCATAAAGGAAAAAACCCCGCAAACTTCCTCGAAATAGTTATGTCACTAATACAATATCACAAGATTGAAAAAACCAAGAATAAAAATTCTTCTACATATCTCTCTCTTTCTTCCTTGTCCTCTTTCTCAACTCACGCGAACTTGTGAGTGAGTGAATGTGTGTCCAAATGAGGAAGGGCATTTCCCTATTTATACAAATCAAGTGACTGACCTAAAACTTGAATGGGACAACCTCTTAACCTAGTAGGGATGACTTCACCTAAGGAGACTCAAAAATAAATTTTATTATATTAATCTTGGGGACTACTGCCGGGCGCCCACACGAAGCTGCTACCCAATTATGATGCAATGGGAGAGCGCAAGAAGGCTAAATCAACAATGTGCACACACCTCGTAGATGCACTCATGCACTTCCGCTTCGGACTGATGAACCTCCACGCCGGATTGCCATCGTGGGAAATAAGAGTGCGCACATGCATTTGGAAGTGCACACGCATTTGGACGCACGTGCGTGTTGGGCACGATAGAAAACATGGATGCATGCGCGTCCCTGTGTATTAAAAAAAATACTGCCTATTTTTTTTGCAACCCACGAGTGCACAAGGAGGAGACGAATTCGACCCCCAAGGAGCCCAACCAACTTGTGCAAATCGCCTAAAACGACGCTGGAGTAAGGTAAATAGAGTAGGAATGATTTTTTTTTGTTTATTTCATTGTTTTTATTGTTTTTAAAATACAATACAAAATTAAAAAGAAATTGAAAATCAATTGAAATGGGAAAAATTTGATACTCCAGGTACAAATTACCTAACCACAATGACCAATACCAATGAACCATCCGAAGAAATGAATGAAACAAACCAAACAGAGGACCCAAACCCCAAATTAAATGAAGAAGAAAACCCCGAAGATGAATTACATGGGGATTTAAACCAATTAAGAATTTTGAGTGATGAATTGAAGAACACGAGGGAACCCTGTCAGGTTTCCCTCGCCACATCAATACAAAACACTATAGAATCTATCAAAATTTCCCATAGTGAGATAACCAGTTTGAGCGAATACAGGGCTTGAATGAGAGGGAATTATAGCACTGGTATATCCAAAGAGGATATTAAAAACCTGAATATCACAAAATCCCATCTGTGGAGAAAATTTACAGATCCTAGAACATGACAACCTACAGATGTGAGGAAGAGGTGAGTTTGCATGGACTAGTGTAATTACCAGCCATGGAGAGAAAACTGGAGGAAGAGATGGTTCATGGTATTCGACCAGCCTCCATGCAAAAATGTCGAGGTCCCATAGTATTTTCTTAGGAAAATGTGGGCTGAGTTTGTGTTAGGGTTCCATGTGAACTACTTCGACATCACTGAGTTTCAGGGCGTCTATTTTGGCTCATCCCAAGATCGACCTCATGCCCACCAGAACCCACTCAAAGGACCTGCTGCACCTAGGCGAGAGCCAAACCCGCCTCCTCAACCCCCTGGGTTAGGTAGAAGGCTAGATGAGATCCGTGAGTCTGTCAGATGTGCCACATGACACCTTCTTAGGGATACCGAATTTGTGGCTATGTCCTCATAGAGTGAGAAGGACCCCCCCCGAGAGACACACTTCTGCACGGTCTACTGGTGGTGGGTGAGGGAGAGCAGATACAGGTGGTATCCAGATGGATCCATCTAGCTCGATGAGACCAGTGCCACATCATTGTTCTCATTTTGGGCATCCATGCCAAGTTCCCACGCTGGAGCATGGCACAGAGAGCTACCTACACCAGGTTAGTCATTGTTTTATTTAATGTCATAATTTCTAATAAATTTAACTTAGAATCAGATGTTGATGACTTGATTTTTTTTAATGTACAGCTATTCAGTGCCGAGTCTCCAACACATGGGTGGGAGGACGCTGGTTCCTTCAACCTAGATGGAGCCATGGCAGCTACCAAGGACATCGCGACACCATACACACAGGTATTTTTATTTCAATAATTAAATTTAATGTTAGTAGTAATTGGATGTCAATCGTCGCATATTTATTTAAATTGTCAGCCCATATTTAGTTAATATTTACTAATTGAATCTAAATATTTTTGTGCAAATGAATAGGTGTCCACAGGATTGAGTGACTAGCCATCCCCACCAGGGATCAACAGATCCCCTCATGAATAGGTATCTTGTAATAAAGTATAAATTTAATTTTAGTTTTGATGGATTAGATTCGTATAGTTATATTTTTTTATGTACTAATACATAATTACATGAATATGTATGCAGGTCCCACCACATAGGCACATCGGTGTCACTATCTCTCCACCAACTACCTTTTTCCCACCATATATGCCAGGTATAGCCCCTGGCATACATTTCCCTTTCCCTGCATCCCTCCCCACCCTGTTCCATCCATCCCTTGCCTTCCATCCATCCCTTGCCTCCCACCCACCACCACACTTCCATCCAGCTCCCCCCCCTACCCCACCCATCCACCCCCTCCCTTGCAGTTTCCCATGTTTCCACGCTCCCCCCTCCAACCACATTACACCATCCATCCACATTCACCCATCCCTCCACCCCATCCTAGACTGCATCCCCCTCCTCCATATTCCCCCACCACCCTTGTTTCCTCTTCCAGGGTGGCCCGTTCCATTCTATAGCCAGTTGGACTTTATCACCATACATCACCACTTCACCCACTCTAGTCCACGCCCTCTCCCACCGTGCCCCCTAGTGTTGTAGCCAACATCCATGTGGCTACATCCTCCGCTATGCCATCCACCCTAGAATCAGAGCAGGTCGTACATCCCACTGCTCCACCTGCCACCCCTGAGGAGCAGTCGATTGCTCCACCTGCCAGCCCCTAGGACTAGCCTATTGTGTTCACGGTGAGATTGATTAGTTTATGAAAATCTCATTCAATATTAATGAAAATTAACATAGTAGTAAATTGTATGAGTTATCTTACTATTTAAATGTTGCATGGTGGCATTGCTGAGAGACTTGGATCACGGAGGAGGGTATCCCTCTCACCACTTATGGTCTTGTCTCAGGTGATCTATTTAAAATTTGAAAACGTAATTTTGGATATTTAAATTGTGTTTTATACCTGTATAATTTCATGTAGGAGTTTACATTTAATTGTTGTCATTTCAGAGCCCAAGGGGAGGTGGGAAGCAGTCGGGAGAACCGAGCTTCCTCTAGCTCGAAGAAGAGGAAGATCGATTTTGGAGTTGGACTTGGGAGCTCCGAGGGTGGGCAGGAGGATTGAGAGAGCCTCCTATGTACACTAGCCATGATGTGGCATTTTGGCATGAGTTTCCATATTTTTTATAGGGCACGAGTTGCCATATTTTGTATAGGGCACGAGTTTCCATATTTTGTATACGGCATGAGTTGCCATATTTTGTATATGATTGGATATTTTGTATATTAATATATCATTTTGTACTTCTTTACAGTAATAGTTTACATTTGATGCGCTTGCAATACTTATTGTTGATGAAGCAATAAAGTCTGTAATTTGATAATAAAATGCATAAAAAAATTAACACTATAGGTTAGTTAACAAAAAAATACACAAATGCATAAAAATACAATGTTATTCATTGTCCAAATTTCAATAGAAAGAACTTATCTACCTTTGGTATTTACATAGTAATTCTAACCTTTGGCCTTCTACTCCATTTTCTATCCTTGACTAACCCTAGGACTATCTATCAACCCAGACTGTAATAATACCTATTAGGCAGCCATAAGAGACACCAAAACCATTCTATTCTAGCCTAACCCTTGCTAAAACCATTTACCTAGACTCCTACCTTTCCCTCTCTCTAAAGCAAGGCTTATTCCTTTCATTTCCAGTCTACTTAGACCCCCACGACTCTCCCTATATCTCTGACTGTAATATCCATTTTGGACAGCCCTAGAACACCACTAACTCATCCTAAGCTTCCCTAACATATTCATTGTAATATCCTATTTAGGGCAGCCCTAATAGCCTTCTTACCCACCTATCATATCCTAAGGTCACTTCCTTGCCTTCCTATCTTACCCACTCACTAACGCCTCACCTCAAATTTTTCCATAACCCAATTTAAAGTGGCACAAAGACACCATAAAGGGACTGTATATAAACAATTATTCCAAACCATACTTAAACAAATTTGACAGTGGTATATAAACATCCATAACTTGGCAAAATACTAGAAAAGTCTTTGAATTGCTTGCAGGTCATTGTCTCATCAAAATCCAAGTGAATATACTTCTTATCATTCCTACTTGACTGGAAATTACATCTTGGACTGTCAAAAGACATTTTACTTGACTGGAAATTATATCTTGGACTGTCATAAGACATTTTACTTGACTGGAAATTACATCTTGGACTGTCATAAGACATTTTACTTGACTGGAAATTACATCTTGGACTGTCATAAGACATTTTACTTGACTAGAAATTTGATTTGGTTTAACAGTCCCATTGGCTTGGAAACTTGTCACTTATAATTTTTTTTATCACTGATGTTTACTTAAAAATATTGTACCTTTGTCCTGGTTAGCTAAAAAGTGAAATATAGGATTGTCATCATGCTAAATGCTTGGCTAGAAATACTTTTATGTCGGTTGCAAGAGAGGTTGACTTTGTACGATATGATGATAATGTACCATCAACACCACTAACATGCTTCAACCACATGCATAATTGAAATTAAAACATCCCATAATGCTAACGTCCCATAAAAATTGTTCTTCCTTAACAAATAAAAAATGAAACAAGTTCATGAACGTGTGTCTTCTATAACGATCTATTGAGCACTTGCAATTTTAACGAGCTATTGTACTAGTTGCAATTTTAACGATTTAAGAGTTAGCATGCATAACCTAGGGTTTAGAATCCATGAGGAAACCCTAACCCTAACTGAAGTTTAAAGGTTAGCATGCATAATTTAGGATTTATAACCAATGAGGAAACCATGACAAGTAATATCCTATTTAGGGCAGCCCTAATAGCCTTCTTACCCACCTATCATAGCCTAAGGTCACTTGCTTGCCTTCCTATCTTACCCACTCACTTCCTATCTTGTCATCCCTATTGATCCTTCCTTTGGTAGCGACATGTTCTCTTTGGGTGTACAATCATGGTTTGAAGGGTCATTTTGGCTAGCAAGTTCCTTTTATTTCAGAGGATTTTCCTTAGTCATCATCTTGATGGCCTACAGAAGTGCATGATGACTTATCCAAAGGTCTGCACTTAGGATATCTAACAAAATAAACACCATTAAAGTTTACTTAACAAATTCAACCCAAAATTATCTCAAATTAGCATGCATAACCAATGCTAGAATCTACCCAATCATAAAGATAATATAAGCTAAAATTCAAATCTCCACACTATAATTGTTTTCCTCATTAGGGTTTATAAACCCTAATAATCTTTCATCATAGAAGCACATGGCATTTTAGGTAAGTCTAGCTAGGGTTATCATTTCAGGAAAGTCTAGCATGTAGCTATTCATCAATCACAATAGTGTTAGATAGGGTTTAGGATAACAAAGAAATTCAATTCATAACCTAGGGTTTCATTCAATTGTAACGATTTGATAATTTGAGTATTGTTCCTAGCATTTGCACACATTGGTATTTGCATTTGTGAACATATGAAATAGTAAGTAGTTCATATTAATCCCAGTAAAATTATTTCATGTATGTGCATAGCCTAGGTATAGGGCCTTTTGGTTTTTACTTAAATGATACTAACCAATCTAATGATATATGCCTAAAGAGGTCATAAAACCCTAGTTCCATTTCATAACTTGTGAACCCTAGTTATAAAATGCAATTTGTAGTTCATGAAACCCTAGTTGGTTTTCAATTTGTAAGTGTATCCTAGGGCTATATGGCCATTTGGTTTCTACTTAAATGATACTAACCAGTCTAATTTGATCTTCAAACCTAAAGAGTTCATAAAACCCTAGTTTGTAGTTCCATGTCTCAATATGTGAACCCTAGTTTTATTATGCACGTTGTTGGCTTATATTCTAGTACATCAATAATATAATGTCACAACATGTGCTTTCTTAGTGATATCTAGACACATTGGGCCATGAAAACATGAGGGGGAGGGCCATTTTCAACCCAAGTTATAACATGCAATTGTAGTTCATGAAACCCTAGTTGGTTTAGGATGTGTACATGTACATGTGTTTCTACTTCCATATCATAACCTGTAAAGAGTTCATGAAACCCTACCAACTAATATAGCATACCACAACATAACATACCATAACATACTAACATCATACCATTCTAACATACCATACCATACTAGCATACCATACCATACCCTACAATACTAACGTCATAGTACATACCCTACAATACCCTATGATACTAACATCATACCATGTACTAACATACCATCCCATACTAACATACAACATACCATACCATTTTAGTTCCATCACATAATTTGTAAAGAGGTCATAAAACCCTACTTCCATCTCATAACTTCTCAACCTTAGTTATAGCGTGCAATTGTAGTTCATGAAACCCTAGTATGAAAGTCTCAACAAGATTGTAGTTCATGAAACCCTAGCATGCAATGGTAGTTCATGAAACCATAGGTGTGTTTCTCTTTTCCATGTCATAACTTGTAAATAGGTCATAAAACCCTACTTCCATCTCATAACTTTTCAACCCTAGTTATAGAATGCAATTTGTAGTTCATGAAACTATAGCATGCAATTGTAGTTCATGAAACCCTAGTATGCAATTGTAGTTCATGAAACCCTAGTATGAAAGTCTCAACGAGATTGTAGTTCATGAAAACCTAGCATGCAATGCTAGTTCATGAAACTGTAGGTGTGTTTCTCTTTTCCATCTCATAACTTGTAAAGAGCTCATAAATCCATATTTCCATCTCATAACTTCTCAACCTTAATTATAGCATGCAATTTGTAGTTCATGAAAGCCTAGTTGGTTTTGGATTTGTACATGTATATGTGTTTCTACTTTCACCTCATAGATTTTAAAGAGGTCACAAAACCCTAGTTCCATATCATAACTTCTCAACAATAGTTATAGCATGCAATGGTAGTTCATGAAACTGTAGGTGTGTTTCTCTTTTCCATCTCATAACTTGTAAATAGCTCATAAATCCATATTTCCATCTCATAACTTCTCAACCTTAATTATAACATGCAATTTGTAGTTCATGAAAGCCTAGTTGGTTTTTGATTTGTACATGTACATGTGTTTCTACTTCTATCTCATAGATTTTAAAGAGGTCACAAAACCCTAGTTCCATATCATAACTTCTCAACAATAGTTATAGCATGCAATTGTAGTTCACAAAACCCTAGTTGGTTTTCAATTTGTACATGTACATGTGTTTCATCTCATAACATATCAACCCTAGTTATAGCATGCAATTGTAGTTCATGAAACCCTAGTATGCAATTGTTGTTCATGAAACCCTATTATGCAAGTCTCAACGAGATTGTAGTTCATGAAACCCTAGCATGCATTAAGGTATCCAAACTATAATTCTTTTCCTCCATAGGGTTTATAAACCCTAATCATCTTTCATCATAGAAGCACATGGCATTTCAGACAAGTCTAGCACCGGTTTCGACGTCAACATGTCTATCCTAGGATGATTCGTCAAACCCTAGGTCTTTTTCTATTGCATCAACACAAGCACCAAGACCTCCATGGAAAATCAACTAAACTTAAAAAAATATTCTTCTAAGCAAGGAATCAAAAGAATCTTGAGACTTATCAAGTTAAGTTTTCCATGGTCTTTCCTTAACCTCCATGTATCACACAAGAACAAGACTGCAATATCACCAAAGACATTAGCTCTTTTATTTGTATCTTCTATAGGGTTGGAACCCTAATTATACCTCCTTTGCCTTGACAACAAGAGCTATAGATTTTGCAAGACAACCATCAATTCCTCTAGTATTATATCTCCTTCTCCAAGGTTTACTTACACATATAAACCCTAGTGTCCTTATGCATATCCAAGTTTCATCATGTAATGCATTCCTCCTCTAGTTGGGTACCACATCTTCTTGTTCCCAATGCTCCTCGACATATGTGTCATAGGCGGTTACAATGCTACAATGCTTATCCTCAATATATGTGCCAAGGTGGTTACTATGCTCATTTGTTCTCCTCAACATGTGTGTGAAGGTGGTCACTATGGTCCAATATTTCACTTATCTTCATCCTAATATCACAAGGAAACCCAACAAAATAAACCCTAGTCCAAGTGTACATTAACACCATGAAGATACATCCCTTTAGGGCACTCTTTCCAAGCATATAACATATCTAGAACCTATTATTACAACAAATTACAACATCAATAAATCTACTGAGCAAAACCCTAGTTTACGAAACCAATGCACAGTGGAGTCACTGGGCCATGTAAACAAGGTGGAGAGGGCCCACTAGAGGTAATGGAATGCCAGGACACTAACAGAATCGACGGCTTGTCGATCCAACCTTTGGTTGTCGAGTTATGTTGAGTTGCAAGTCACATGAAAATGTCATTCAGGGACACTTGGTCACTCTCGGTCCGGGAGTGAAAAACCAAATAGAGCAGCAATATTGCATGCCATTGGCTTCAACAGGTGTTTATGGCCAATGCGGACATGGGAACACCACCAAGACTGGCACGGAGGAGGGTTTTTCAGAGTCAACCCACCAGTGCGAGAGTTGCATTGAAGGAAACTAAGCAAAACCCTAGTTTATGAAATCGATACACAGTGGAGTCACTGGGCCATGAAAATGTAGTGGAGAGGGCCCACTAGAGGTAATGGCATGCCATGATACCAATGGAGTCGATGGCTCATCGATCTGACCTCCGGTTGTCGAGTTATGTCGAGTTGCAAGTCGCATGAAAATGTCATTCAGGGACACTTGGTCACTCTTGGTCCGGGAGTGAAAAACCAAATGAAGAAGCAAGATTGCATGTCATTGGCTCTGATAGGTGTGTATGGACAATGTTGACATGGGAACACCACCAATACTAGTACGGAGGAGGGTTTTTCAGAGTTGACCCACCAGTGCGAGAGTTGCATTGAAGGAAACTGAGCAAAACCCTAGTTTATGAAACCGATGCATAGTGGAGTCACTAGGCCATGCAAACATGGTGAAGAGGGCCCACTAGAGGTAATGGCATGATAGGATACCAACGGAGTCAATTTCTCGTCGATCCGACCTACGGTTTCTAAGTTATGTCGAGTTGCAAGTCGCATGAAAATGTCGTTCATAGACACTTGGTCACTCTCGGTCCGGGAGCGAAAAACCAAATGGAGCAGTAAGATTGCATGTCATTGGATTTAACAGGTGTGTATGGCCAATGTTGACATGGGAACACCACCAAGACTAGCACGGATGAGGGTTTTTCAGAGTTGACCCACCAGTGCGAGAGTTGCATTGAAGGAAACTGAGCAAAACCCTAGTTTATGAAACCGATGCACAGTGGAGTCACTGGCCCATGAAAACATGGTGGAGAGGGACCAGTAGAGGTAATGGCATTCCAGGAGACCAAAAAATTTGATGGCTCGTCGATCCGACCTACGGTTACCAATTTATGTCAAGTTGCAAGTCGCACGAAAATGTCGTTAGGGGACACTTGGTCACTCTCGGTCGGGGAGAGAAAAACTAAATGGAGCAGAAAGATTGCATGTCATTGTCTCTGACAAGTGTGTATGGATAATTCTGACATGGGAACACCACCAAGATTGGAACGGAGGAGGGTTTTTCAGAGTTCACCCACCAGTGCGAGAGTTGCATTGAAGGAAACTGAGCAAAACCTGAGTTTATGAAAACGATGCAATGTGGAGTCACTAGACCATGAAAATGTGGTGGAGAAGGCCCACTAGATGTAATGGCATGACAGGAGACCAACGGAGTTGATGGCTCGTCGATTCAACCTACGGTTGCTGAGTTATGTCGAGTTGCAAGTCACATGAAAATGTTGTTCAAGGACACTTGGTCACTCTCGGTCTGGGAGCGAAAAACCAAACGGAGCAGCAAGATTGCATGTCGTTTGCTCTAATAGGTTTGTATGTCCAATTCCTACATGGGAACACCACCAAGAATGGCAAGGAGGAGGTTTTTTTAGAGTTGACCCACCAGTGCGAGAGTTGCATTGAAGGAAACTGAGCAAAACCCTATTTACGAAACCGATGCAACATGGAGTCACTGGGCCATGCAAACATAGTGGGGAGGGCCTTATAGAGGTAATGGCATGCTAGGAGACCAACAGAGTTGACGGCTCATCGATCCGACCTCCCGTTGTCAAGTTATGTCGAGCCGCAAGTCGCATGAAAATGTCGTTCACGGACACTTGGTCACTCTCGGTCTGGGATGACATGCTAATTATTGGGCATTGTAAGAGCATTATTAAAAGGTTGAAGAAGGGATTGGGAATTCAATCTTCAATGAATGCTTTGGGTCCAACACAACAAATATTTGGCATGAACTATATTTCTCCAAAAAAAGATAGAAGAAATGTTATAGAAACTGTATCTCTTAAACATGAACAACTCTTTGACCTTGCTCTGTGTTATACCTTCGTATTTCTCATTAAATTCTAATAATTGAATCAAATAGAAGAAGGATAAAAACTTACTAGAATAGCAATTAAAATTTAGATATGAAAGCATAATGCACAAGTCAAATACCATTTCACAATATTAGAGCAATTATTTTTTGAATAGTAGCCCGATGCAACACAAATTGGAGAGAAAGTTGCAAAGATAGTGGTTTGCCAGGCAGGACATGTAGAGAACAATATAAAGTGTGGAGTTAGCAAACTTGTGAAGGACATGATGTTTAAAATCTTGTAGCAAAGGTAAGAGAAACATGGGTGAAATATTAAACCAGTGAAGGGTGTCTATTTAAGATACATGCATCAAACATTTTCACTTGAATGTTACATTCAAATAATTCAATCTCTAATTAAAAAGAACAGAAGGAATTGAGAATGCAAATGACAAATTTTTTTATTCTTGCATAGCTTTAGTGGCTTATTTGTATTATTTCATAGCTTTTGTATTCTTGCAAAGTCAAATGTAGAGAATTGTGTGCTTGTGCAAGCTAACACGTCAAAATCTATTAAAAGACAAGACGACCTTGAGTGGTTGAAATTGACAGCTACTATTAAAAAGACAAGACGATCATGATAACTTACTCCACTTTCTATGTGAACTCTGCAAAATCCTTTCCCTTTCCATCTATATCGATTTCATTTCTAAATATATAGCATGTATAAATACTTATTACCAAGATGATGCATAAAACATATCATACTTGGTAATAAGTAATTATACATGCTATATATTCAGACATGACATCGATATAGATGGAAAGGGAAAGGATTTTGCAGAGTTCACATAGAAAGCAGAGTAAGTTATCGTGATTGTCTTGTCTTTTAATAGTATATGTCAATTTCAATCACTCATGGAAATGGCATCCAAGTGAAGTGTAAGCGCAATTACCCAATCTCATTCAATATAGCCAGTTGGATCCTCTTTGTTGCTAATTGACTCCATCAATTTGTCGTGCTCTGAATCAGGCAAGAAGTTACGTACCCTGGGTTGAGTTCTTCATTGACATTGTATGTAGATGGATTTTCATGCTGACAATCAAGTTTGTGAAGTGATAAACCACAAAACCTAGTCTGGAATCCATGAATACATGCCCACTAGTTCTTCTTGATTTCCCATCTAGTGTAAGATATTCACCCTCAACCACCATCGAGCCAATAGGAAATTCATTGCCTTCATCATCAATAATTGATCCATTCAGGATTTTATTCCCTCGAATGCATTGTTCCAACCAATAATCTATGCCCCATTCATTGTCTTTTGGGACAACAACTGCATATATGTGTCCTGGTTGTACAAGATCTGAGATATGGTCGTAGTCTGTTGAAATTGCTAACTGACCCTCCTCTAAGTGGGTTGTTTCATTGAATACACGTTGGTCTACTGCAAGTGACACATGATCCCAATCATCAATCCAATCCATGCATTCACATTCATCCCATTCACCACTGCTACAAGGGCCAGAAAAGAAATCAAGTTTTAGTGTCCATATTTCAGATAGGGGGTTGTTTGAGCTTCGAACTGAATGAAATCCATGTGTTCCTTGTACTGTGCCGCAACTATAGGAACCTGATCGATCTATGTCAACCACATGCCAAAAATTCTTGACTGGCCTTCTTACCACTGAAGTTCAGTCTGACATTGTTGCTGAGCACCATTGAACTATGGATTCTGCATCTTTGATATGGGGGTTTCTGGTAAACCTCATCTCCTCCCTTAGTAGTGTGGTCTTGATGCATGCACCAGCCCCGTCATGCTCACCTTTTCCATGCCCAGTCTCAAAGTAGTTCCATATATGAGGCACATTATAAGTCTTATGTAACATACTCATCCATTGGAAGACTCAGGAATTTTTGAACTGGCCCACACAACTATTTTACCATATCCAATGTTGATCCATCTGTATATCTCCCTCCTTTAGCTGATCATAGAAAATTCGAAAACAGTGTTGCACATAGTGTAGATCATGGCATCTGTCATCACTTATGTAAAATTTTGTCTCCTTCTGTATTATCCTGTTGTTAACGCTGCTCTCAGGGCCATGCCTATACGTAATATGTACCATGATGCTGACTTGGTGAAAATGGTAGTATTGACTCTGAATTTCATTTTGTGGTTGAAGGGTGTAGTTTTTTGCAAAATTCACAATTGACAATATGGTCCCAATGGGAAAGCTGTCACTGCATTTTCTATACTTCTCATCCTGCCATCGCGCTACATGCACATGTTGAACATACTACTCGGTTTTCTTGTAGAACTCCATCAAAAAATCACATACCCGTACCTGTTTCCATGAAAACCAGGGTCGTATTAGAATGTGACCTTTAAAGAATGTATATGTAGAAACTGAACATGTAAGAGGAAAAACATGCAATAATCATTTGCACATGTGACTTCACCAATGCAATATTTTTAGTTTCCTTCGCACTATCTGATTGATAGGTTACGTACTTGAAGCTCTGCATCTCCACACTCATATTGCCAAATTGATGCTCATCACTTCCATCAATGCAATGGTTCAGAAGAGAAAACCCACTACACTTGGAACAATCCTCATATAGACATAATTTTCCATAGTATTTTTGTCCTTCATGCCTTGGACACATGATGCTGACAATAAAATCTCTCAATGCATTCAACGGTATTACGGATTCATTGCAACCCTGCTTAAGGTTAGTATGCAAATCAAAAAATATATGTTTATACATGTCATAAAAATATTCATATTCTACATGGTATCTACAACAACATGTGTTTCGATCAATGCATATACTAACGTACCATGGTTTACATTTCTCAAATGACCTTTGGCCCAGGTTCAATTGTGTATGCTCATTCTTGAATCTCTCACAGAGTTCAGTCTGTGTTGTGTCAAGGAAGTGTTTGACGTAGGGTTCACGTTCAGTAGAACCTTTTCTCAGCTTTATCACATCTCTTTGATTAGATGAAGGTCTGGTATGATCATGCTAGCACGTTTGTACTAATTCCTTGATAGCATCAATTAGCTTCATATCTCGATGAGGCAACCTACCGACAAAAGCCCAACAATCTTTTCCACCTAGAGTCTACATATTTTCTCTTATAACAGAGTACTTATGAAAAATTTCTCTATTTAATTTAAGTATCTGAGAAGTGTGTGAAAGGAGGCGACATTGCTATGTGGACTTTCTTACAACTGATTCTGATAACACATGATGAGCTGCACAAATATATTTAGTACGGGACATCTTCCCAATCGCATTAAAAGTAGATTGGATATTTCTAACAATATGATTGTTATAATCTGAACTTCTAACCATCTTCATTCCTAGAATTCTCCTAACAACAACTAAACAATTTGACTTTAACAAACATAGTAATAATTTACATTTACTTGCATCGCCTTTGGATTCAAAATATTCCTTCATTAATTTGTTACATTGCCAATCGATAGTGTGTTTGGAAAACTTACCTTCAAGGCCTGACAGACAACTTTCATCCACATGGATACATCTAGGAGTCATTTTTCTTGCAGTAGATAGTCGATGTAGGGAAGGTGGACATGAGCTATGGATCCCAAGGCTTCTTTGTTGTCATGAATCATTCACATGTCGGTCCATATTGGGAATGTGCTCGACATGGTTTTGGTATTTTGGAAGAGATTGCAAATTAATCATTGCTCCTAGGTCCAATGCTTCATACTCAGCTTCTCTCAATACACCTATGTCTTCAAGAGCTTCAACATGGCTCGTTGATGGATTGTTGATTGGAGACTGTGTTGATGTTGGAACTTGAGTTTGGTCTATTGGACGCAACCGCTTCACCCGTGGTTCCGAAGTAGAGGTTTTTATGTCATCGGATCTGTTAGGATCGAACACAGTATCAGTGGAAATTTCTGGATCATGTCTCACTCTCTCCATTGCCAACTTGGCCTTTTCTCTTACCTCATTTTCCTTTTCAATGGGAATATTCCTTCTAGTTTTTCTTGCTCTGTTACGTGAGTTTCCCATATCCAAAAGTTTCTTTATCAAAACTATGAGGTCTACCCCTGCATAAGAAGCAACAAATAAGGTATTAGTTCCATTATACAAGATACATGACGCGTTCCAACACAAATAACTAAATTACATACATGTTATTATGCTAATTATTGGCATTGATACATAATCGTTGATTAAAGGTTTCTCTTTATGTTTGGACCAAATTTTCATTTCTAAACTCTATTTGAGTAAAGTAAAGATAGTCAAGTTTGCAGGTATTACAGCTATAGGATTCCGACTTCCTTTGTGTTCAAAAAGTATTGGAAGTCAAAATAAGATGAGATGAGTGAAATGAGGAGGTTGCAAATCCCTCGAAAAAAGGAGAAATCATTGAGGTAGAGGCATCCCTGTCAAGCTCAAAGGCATGTTATGATAAATCTAGCATGAAGAGGAGAGCATCGACAAGTTGGTGAATTGTTCAATATGGACCCTCTCCCATGATTGCTTCCAAAGTTTTTATACAAATTGAAGAGTCTCAATAGATAACCTCATCTATGCCATCCTTGTACGAAATCAAAATATATTCATGTGCAAATGGTTATTGGTCAACATTGCATACTTCATCTTGTATAGAGAATATGGACAACTTGGTGAACTATTCAATATGGACCCTCTCCCATGAGTACTTCAAATGTTTTTTTTTTTAATTGAAGAGTCTCAAGATATAACTTCATCTATGCCATCATTGTGTAAAATCAAAATATATTCGTGTGCAAATGTAAATTAGTTAACATGGCATACTTCATCTTGTATGGAGAATATGAGACTTGTTTAGATGTGAAATTGGGATTTATTCTTGTGAAATTAAATGTTGTCTATGAGAGAGATATTGTTGTAGGCATATCATAAAACATAAATCAATGAAATGATTTGAAAACTTGTGAATTAAAAAAATTATTTACAATTCACCATACCTATTAAAAATGATCTCTTCTTCCAATGAAAACTTGTAGTGTGAATCTTTCCACTAACTTCCAGGACCACTGAATATGTTTGTTATATTCCAAGAGTGAGCTTCCATCCAATAGATCAAAGAGTGGTGATGGATTGTGAGCCAAATTGCACCGTTGAGGAGCACAAAATGCATGAACAACAAAAGAAAACCCGTGAAAATAGGTAGCAATCCCAGGAATTCAGAACTCTATTTTTTTACCTACTAACAGTTGTGCGCATGCATTTATAAGACCGCACATGCGCATTGACACACACAAAAACTTAAACACACGCGCACCCCTATCTAACATTTAGATCATTTAATCACTAACGTTTATTTCATTTAATGACTAACGTTCTTCAACAACGACTTCGTATTCATGATTATTTCGAGTATTTTTACAATATAGTCTAAAACCTATCATCATCATCACCACTACAATATAGTCTAAACCTACTATCATCATCGTCATCGTCATCCTCCTCCTCATCATCATCACCATCATCATCATCATCATCCTAGTCATCATCCTCATCACCATCATTGTCATCATCCTCATCCTCATCATCACCAACTCATCTAGGGGTTTTATGGGGTAGGTATATATGACAACTCATCTCCTACACTACTTTTTATACACAATATAAATAACCATGGTTGAGTTACTTTTCTAAATTGATTATAAATAAAATTAATAAAATAACTCTAGAATGATGTGACTAAGATTCATTGTAAATTCCCAAAAATTTATTGTCCTTTAACATTTATTTGTCTTGAACTTGTAAGTAAAATTAAACAAAAATGAATTTAATTTATATGCATAACTAACATATTTTTTTCATATAAATATCATTCATGAATTTAATTTATTTTAAAAGTACAAGATTATATATATATATATATATTTGTGTGTGTGTGTGTGTGTATTAGTTTGACATTATGATATTAAATAGAATTGAGTGAATATATAATTTAAAATTAAAAAACATGAAAATGACAATATATTATTTTATAAAAAAATGTGAAAAGACATTTTTATGAATTATGAGTACTTTACTTGAAAATGACAATAATATTATTTTATGAGAAAGTGTGAAATGATTTTTATTGTGAGTACTTCACTTTATGACTTAAAAGTACTTGTACCACTACCTTGGTTAACTATGGATTTTCATCCACCATAGAAAATGTGACAAATAAGCATTCTTAACTCATGCAATGCCACCTCAACCATGGGGGATGATGTCATCTCCTAGAATGTAATTGGTTGATTTTTATAGTACATTTTGGTCCTTTTGAGGCCCATTTTTGACCTCAAATTCTCTCTAATGATCATCATCATCACCAACATTGTTCATCCTCCTCATCATCATCATCATCCTCATCCTTGTCATCATTGTCATCATCACCATCCTTGTTCACCATCATCATCATCGTCGTCATCATCCTCCTCCTCCTCCTCCTCATCATAGTCATCATCCTCATCATCATCATTGTCATCCTCCTCCTCCTCATCATCATCATTGCATTGCAAATGCTTGGAAATAAAATCAAATCAAAGTTTCAACTAAACCTATCATCATCATCATCATTGTTCCTCATCGTCATCTTCATCATCATCGTCCTCATTCTCATCCTCATCATCATCTTCATCACCATCACCATCATTATTCGTCATCATTGTCATCGTCATCATCATCCTCATCCTCATCCTCATCATCATAGTCATCATCCTCATCATCGTCATTGAAATCATCCTTATCATCATCATCATCATCATCATCATCATTGTTCCTCATCATCATCAGCATCTTCATCATCATCATTGTTCATCATCACCATCATCATCACCATCATTGTTCATCCTCATAGTCATCTTCATAGTCATCCTCCTCCTCCTCATCATCATCGTCTTTGTCATCAACATCATCATCCTCATCATCGCAATCATCATCATCATCATCATCACCACCACCATCATTGTTCATCATCATAGTCATTATAATCCTCCTCCTCCTCCTCATCATTGTCATTAACATCATCATCCTCATCATCATCATCATCCTCATCCTCTTCATCATCATAGTCATCATCATCATCATAATCATTGCCATCATCATCATCACCAACATCGTTTGTCATGGTAATCATCCTCATCCTCATCATCCTCATCATCATCCTCATCCTCATCATCATCATCATCGTCATCATCACCATCATTGTTCACCATCATCATCATCGTCGTCGTTGTCATCATCATCATCATCCTCTTCCTCATCATCATCATAGTCATCATCCTCATCATCATCATTGTCATCCTCCTCCTCCTCCTCCTCATCATTGTTCATCATTATCATTCCATTGCAAATGCTTGGAAATAAAATCAAAGCAAAGCTTCAACTAAACCTATCATCATCATCATAATTGTTCCTCATCGTCATCGTCATCATCATCATCCTCGTCCTCATCCTCATCATCATCATCATCATCACAATCATTGTTCGTCATCATTGTCATTGTCATCATCATCCTCATCCTAAGCCTCATCGTCATAGTCATCATCCTTATCATCGTCATTGAAATCATCCTTATCACAATCATCATCATCATCATCATTGTTCCTCATCATCATCAGCATCGTCGTCATCATCATTGTTCATCATCGCCATCATCATCGTCATCATTGTTCATCCTCATAGTCATGTTCATAGTCATAATCCTCCTCCTCCTCCTCAGCATCTTCATCATCAGCATCATCATCCTCATCATCGCAATCATCATCATCATCATCATCATAATCACTGTCATCATAGTAATAGTCATCGTGATCCTCCTCCTCCTCCTCCTCCTCATCATCATCACCACCATCATTGTTCATCATCATAGTCATTATAATCCTCCTCCTCCTCATCATCATCGTCATCAACATCATCATCCTCATCCTCTTCATCATCATAGTCATCATCATCATCATCATCATTGTCATCATCATCATCACCAACATTGTTCGTCATCGTCATCATCATCATCCTCCTCCTCCTCCTCCTCCTCATCATCATCCTCATTCTCATCATCATCATCATCATCACCATCATTGTTCACCATCATCATCATCGTCGTCATCATCATCATCATCATCATCCTCCTCATCATAGTCTTAGAAAATCCAGTAGATTCCATCCACTGCATGGATTTCCTACCACATGAATAAGACAATTAAAATTTGACAACATATCAACTAGCAACATGAACATTAAAATAAGGAAGAAACCCAATTAGAAAAATTACATGTACCTGTGGGGTCTAGACATTGATTGCATGGATTAAGATATTAGATTGTCAAAACAAGGTTTTGATGATTGTAACACAATGGCCAAAACATCATAGTGGCTATTATGTAATATTTTTTTATTATCATTTCTAGCATTTAGATTTAAGTCAACAGAAACATACTTGCACACCTTCCAATCATGCACCCATCCAGCAGACACTAAGATGTGAATGGTGATCCAATTTATTATAAGGTGGTCAAATTGTATATTTACTGCATTGAACATTATGAAATTGGACCCAATATTTCAGAAAGGGTATTCACCAAAGTAATGGCAATAAATAAATCACTCCAAGAAAATAGAAAAAGCTAATATGAGCTCCATGTGACTTTATCAAATGTATCATAAATCAGAGATTTAATATTTTGGAACATAATTTGCAGTGAAACTATACCTTCTCTGATTCAGGACAGCAATACTATTTTACATCTCGACAATCAACGATAGAAGAATACCATGGGGTGCTTTCTATTTTCTATAAAATAACAAGCTAAATACCCGTTAGCTACAAAGTACACATAGCCCAAAAGGTTAGCCCATCCTTGAATTCTCAGTGGTCACCAATGTATGTTATTGTGCATTGTTGAATGTATGTTTGAGAGTTTGGAACTCTATATTGTTGTATGTATAATACATCCATGTCATCAGATTGACCAAAGAGTCTCTGAGGAAGAAGATATCAATTTTCCAAAAGTGCCTCCGAGCCATATTTGCACTACTCCAGTAAAATGCCCGCCTAAGGAAAATGAAGGAGAGTTTGAGGGTGAGACAAGTTGTGTTTTGCTTAGTGATGTGTCCTACATCCTCTGGTATCATTTTTTCATGGTTTTGGTGAAATAAAAAATCCACCTTGAAAATGGCACAATTTGTCCAAGTGTAAAATCTACTGGTAAAACTGCCTAAGTGGCCTCTGTAAAATGCACACTATAATTTCTATTTGTTGTATTACATTATTATGAAGGTACAGTACTCTATATTGTTGATTGGTTCACCTAACCATATCATAAACTTGTCAAAAAGGTCTTTGAGGATGTAGTTATTAATTTTCCAAAAGTGCCTTCTGGCAGGTTTTTCACTGTTTCAGTACTGGTAAATCTGCCTAAGTTGGCTCAGGAAAATGCCCACCATATCTTAGGTGTTAATGATAAAATTAATATGAGACTATCAGGATGTAGCCTATTGATATATGTATCTATCCATGTTGTCATGTTCTGTTATGGAGATCACACGTGTGGAAAATAGGTCTGCCAATTTGGTTAGAAAAAAAAATGTTCTTTTGCTGAAATAAAAAAAAGAGTGAGCTACAGGAATTAATTATAGAAAAATGTTCACACCATAATTCAGGTTTTGAGAAAAATTCCTGCACCATTGTACTAGGATTCATATTTTTTTAGTGGGTATCCAACCATGGTATTTTTTTGAATTCATCACCTCCGAGGAGAAAGTTCTAGGTATTCCAAAACAAGGTTTTGCATTAAAGTGTTGGAATACTAGCTCAACTGGCCTTGGGAAAATGCCCGCCACAAATTGTGTGTTGAAGAAAATGCCCACACCACATGGGGGTCTTGTATATTGGTGTTTTTTTATACATGACCATATCCTCATATTGTTCTAAAAGTGCATGAGGGAGAAGTTATGGACCCGCCAAATAAGTGTTTTATGAAAATTGGACCTAGTTTAAGAGAGAGAGAAAATTGTCTAAGTGGCCTGAGGGAAATGCCCTCCACATCTCATAGAATGATGATAAAAATATTTTGAGAGTTTTGAACTCTATATTTTTGTATGTATAATACAACCATGTCATCAGATTAACCAAAGAGTCTCTAAGGGAGAAGATATCAATTTTCCAAAAGTCCCTCCGAGCCATATTTGCACTACTCCAGTAAAATGCATGCCTAAAGCAAATGAAGAAGAGTTTGAGGGTGAGACAAGTTGTGTTGTGCTCAGTGATGTGTCCTACATTCTCTAATATCATTTTTTCATGGTTTTGGTGAAATGAAAAATCCACCTTGAAAATGGCACAAATTGTACCACAACAGGATCTGAACCCGAATTCCGACAAAATCTGACATTTCACATGGATGTGTCAGACAACAATCACTCAAATTTATAGAGCCGTCGAATATCCGACACGAGGGCGTCAGATTTTCAACCCTTTTAGTGTCAGATCTTCGATGTTTGTGAACCCAATAATGTCGGTTATCCGACCCCTGAGAGTCGGATATCCGACGGGCTGTATAGGTTTTTTTATAAAAAAAAAATTAAGGTTTACATGATTTTAAATTTTATGGTCCCATACTTTCAACGGTAACTATGTTCAAGGTGTCGAATATCCGACACATGTCCATTATAAATATAAATTGTTTTAAACATTTTGACATGTTTGTTGTAGAAGCGACGGACGATTTGTGAAAGTTATTTGTTCATCAACGGACGTTTTCATTAATGGTTTTATTCTTCAATGGGCGGTTGTGGGAATTTTTTTTTTCATCGATAGACAGTTTGCCCGGAATTTTTTATTCTTCGATTTCTCTCCGTTTGACAAAATTTTGATGTGTGGAACTTGATTTTTTAAGACAACTGGTTATATTCATTAACGAATTTTATGACAAAATGACAAATATATTAAATATTCTGGATCCAAATGAAGACAACCGACAATTGCTTGCTAGACTATGGGATGCAGGGAAATGAAGGGGTGATGGCAAATGTTATTGTCCATGTACTCAATGCAGGGGATTTAAGAGGAGAAGAATATTGATCTCAACAGCCACAAAAAATTGCAGGGAACATGGACACGCTGAGGGGGGGAACGAATATCGTCCATTTGTAGGTTTAGCATTATTAACATTATTATATTCGTTTTTTTTTGGTAATTGTATGCATTATTTTTTTTCATATATTAATGTATATCTATTGATGTTTCCATGTATTTATATTAAAGGAAAGACACCCTATAGCATGTCGTCCAGAGGAAGTGCTTTCAGAACAAGTTCAGGATCAAGATCATGGAGAGTGTATGTTTAATGGAGAACAAGTGAATGATCATATTGAACAAGATGATCATGCCGATGATGTAATTGAAGATGATGGTACAAATACATTGATCCATGATTCATTTAATGTTAGAATGTATGACGATGATGTTGATAATGAAAATGATGATGACTTTGATGATGTTCATGATATACCTCTTCTTGATAAGGCATATGAACCCCTTTATGAAGGCTCCAAAACAACTCTTCTCTCTACTATATTGTTGATAATGAACTTGAAGGTTATGAATGGTCTTTCAAACATTGTAATCACACAAATGCTAAGGTATCTAAAATAATCCATCACATATATAGGATCGTGATACAGTTTATTTGTATTCCTCTAATAATTGTATTGTTAACTCATTATTGATCATCGTACGGATGAAGCATGTTTCGTTAATATTATTTATTACATTAACTTTTTTTTTTGGGTAGCTTGATAACTGAACTTTTGTACCACCATCAAATATTTACCTCGCACATATCGAGATTTATCTTCCATCATGAAAGAGATTGGAATGCATTATGAAGCAATTCATGCATGCCCCGATGACCATGTTATATATTATAATTAGCATGAATTTGCAACAGAATGTCCGGAATGTCATGTAAGTAGATATCATATAGATAAAGTAACAAAAAAGGTGCCTCAGAAGGTTCAACATTATATTCCCATCATTCCACGTTTGCAACGACTGTTCAGGTGCAAAAACATAGCGCAATTTAGGGATTACTATTCCAGGAACAGAAGTCAAGATGATGTTATCCGAATTCCTGTAGATGGTACTACTTTTATAGATATTGAGGAAAAGTGGCCTCACTTTAAAGAAGAACCACGTAATCTTAGGATTTCTTTGGTAGTATATGGTGTTAATCCATTTGCACATATGAAATCCATTTACATGGTGTGGCCTATTTTTGTTATCAACAATAACATTCCTCCATGGTTGTCAATAAAGAGGGAGCACATAATGTTGTCGATGATTATTCCAGGTTTTATTGACGAAAACTGTTTTATTTATAATGTTGTTGTGGCATCTCATTTGTCATAATATGTATCTTAATTTCATATATATATCTATTATTTTACTCTTTTGCATGGTTTATATATCTTAATGGTTCTCATAATGATATATTTTATATGTACTTCAAATTATGAATCAGGTAAGTTCCAAGTCAAAGATATGAATGTATACATCAAACCTGTTATAGATGAGCTACTAAAGTTATGGAATGGCATAACTATGTATGACGTATCTATACCAATACGACAAAGGAAATTTCAATTCCATGCAATGGTTTTATGGACAATACACGATGCCCCTGGTTTAACTTCATTTTGTGGTTTGTAATTTTAAGTTCCACTTTAATTGCATTTAATGATATGGAGTAGTTAGAATATTTTATATATGAATATATTTGACATAGATATTCCATATCTAAATATTGTGGGTCTTTAGAAAAAGGGTAAATTTGCATGTCCAGTTTGTGGTCCTAAGATAAAATCTCGTCGTTCAAAAAGCTTAAGAAAGGAGGTGTTTGATGAGTATAGGAATTTCCTCTCTAAGAATCACAGGTATAGAACAACTGAAAGAAATCTTTTCAATGGGAAGTAGGAGACTACATTAAAACCACAGAGAATGACACCTCACCTTTGGAATATGCAATACAATAGAAATCGTCATCATGGTACGTATGAATCATTGTATATGAATTTTTATGTATTTTAATTTTTATTTTGAGTTGTTTGCTGTAGTGGCCATATTTTATTTATGATGTAATTTATTAATTATAAACTAATATTCATGATTTCCATCGTAATCATGAAGGCATTAATGGTCTTCCATGAGGAATGAAAAGTTATCCTATTCAATTCAGCAAGTTGCCCTACTATGAGCACCTACAAATTGCTTATTTGTTTGATACAATGCATATTGGAAAGAATGTTACTCAAACCTTATGGTGACTACTAGAGCTAAGGAGGGAGAAATATAAAGTTGTGAAAGTGTGCAAAGACATTCAAGAAAGCAACCATGCAATGAAAGATGTCATCCAATTTCATACCAACGGAGAAAAAGTTAATATAAACTCAATTCCATGGATGTTTACGGAGCAACAAAGCAATGTTGTCAAAGAAGTAATGTGGAAAATTAAATTTCCCACCGGTTTTTGTGCAAACTTGAAGAATATCATAACTAAAAAAGGTGATTTTGCGGGGGTCAAAACACATGATTGGCATGTCTTCATGAAGGTAATTATTATTGTTATGTCCATATAATTTTTCTTGTTTGTATACTCTTTGTTTAATAAATGGCATGGTTTGCATATTGATACAGTATTTTCTACCTCTCTCTCTCTCCCAGACAACTTCGACAACAATGTCAAACAAGTTATATATAATCTTGGTAAATACATGAGCTAACTAGCGATTACTTGCATGTGCTTAGTGTTTCTTTAGTTCTCCGTATAATAAATTATATTTGTTTTTTTTGTGCACTATTTCAGCATATATTGTAATTTAATGTTTATTTTTGTTAAATATCATTATTGGTTTGCATCACTTGTAGATGGTTGACATCTAAAGAAATCCATAAAGAAGATATAAAGTATTGGAGGAGAGAAATTCCTCATCTCATGTGTGAAATGCAGAAGCATCTACCATCGACATTTTTCAATGCACAGGAACACTACCTCATACACCAAGTTGAGGAGATTGAGTTGTGTGGACCTGTGCACTCAAGATCCGTGTGGATGGTTGAGAGGCACTTGAAATTTATGAAGGGTTTGGTGAGACAACGAGCACATGCGGAGGGTTTTATGATGGAAGGATATACGGTATACTAAAACATGTTGTATGTTAGTGAATATATTCCTATTTTAGAGTTAAAGCTCAATTTACGTCACATTTGTGATCCAAACTCCAATAACAAATTTGAAGGGGAGCAACTGAAGGGGAAAGGTAGATTGAGAAAGCTGAAAGGTAATTATTAGCTAGTGGATGTTTATTATATCCTTCATATTCTAATTGTATTTTCTAGTCATAATTGCTTCAATTAAGAGCATATATGTCTTTGTTGTGGAAATTGAACCCAGTGATAGAACAATTTTACTCACAGCAATTATCAATTGTACATGCAAAATCACTCACAAAAGAGACTGAATATGGAGCTGAACACTAAATTGTATTAACTTAGTGTACAATAGCCAACCCTGTAACATCATAGGTTGCTTCATTATAATTACATAAGGGATTCGAATGCATGAGGAGGCAATTCGAATCTAGTCAAAAGCAGGCTTACTAAAATTAAGCAATTCCCCCATAGGTGCATAAAGTAGTTTCCAAATCAGTCATGGAGCTCACAAATTGGCAAAAGCACTTAGGTAAGCTAAAGAGTGATGGAATGACAAATCATACATGATTTTCATAGGAGAAAAGAGTGGAGGATGTGGAGGACCAAAAACTAGTTCACCTCACCTAGTCAAACTTTCCCAATTGCCTTAAAGCACTGAAAAAGCAGGCAATAAAGAAGAAAAAGCAGAAGAGCGCCTAGGAGGCTAGGAATAAAGTAGAAATGATTCCTTGAGGTTTCCCAAGGGCTACATGAGTCAAAATAGGCAAGTTTGACCACTATGGATAGGCAAATGACAACTTGCATAAGGTGGAATCATGTAACTAGGCAAATAAGACAAAAATGATTAATTTAATGTCTAAGGTAGCTAACTATGGGTTGATTATTCTAAAACCCCCCCTTAAGCCTGAATTATGAGTAATATATCAGAAAATTATAGGGCCTAGCAACAAGGCTTAGTCACCCTTTACATACTACATGTCCATTTAAACAAGGAAAGAGGCAAAAACCACATGGAAAAATCCTCCCTTAAACATGGATTGTAAAACAAAATTTGGAAATCTTGTCTTCACTCATGCTTCACAGCATGATCAGCAATCCCCAATAGTGATTTGAGATTGCTGAATGTATTCTCACAAAATTCTTTGGTGAAGATATCAGCTACTTGTTCTGAAGATGAACAAAAGAGTAGATGAATGGTGCCATCATGCACAAGCTCTCTGATGTAGTGCATATGGATCTCAATGTGTTTGGTTCTCTACTTTTGAACTGGATCATTGTATATTTGAATGGTACTCTAGTTATCATAGTATATGGTAGTTTAGTACTTTGATTCGAAGCCATACTCTCCAAGTAATCCCTGCAACCATAAACATTGAGTTGTTGCATTTACAACTCCTTTGCACTCTGCTTCTGTAGATGAGAGTGCAATGGCACTCTGTTTCTTGCTTGACCAGCTGATTGGCCCTTCTGCAAGCATGAAAACATATCATGATGTGGAAATTTTGTCTGTGCTATCACCTGCCCAATCACTGTCAGTAAACCCAATCAAATCAAGATCAGATTTTGCTTTGTAGAAGATCCCATGTGTCCTTGTTCCCTGAACAAAGTTAAGGATCCTTTTGGCTGCTTTCCAATGGATCTCATGAGGCTGATCCATGTATCTAGAAGCCATACTTACTGCATAATAAATATCAGGTCTAGTATGTGTAAGATACAACAAACATCCAATCAATTTCCTATACAGTGTATTGTTTACCATAGGTGAAGAATCAACTTCTTCCATCTTTACTCCTAAAAGGAAAGGAGTCTTGCTTGGCTTGCAATCCTTCATTTTGAATTTGTTCAGCAAATACAAGGAATACTTGGACTGGTGCACCTTGATTCCATATTTGGTTTGAGCAATCTCAAGCCCCAAGAATTGGCTTAAGAGCCCCAAGTCTGTCATGGAGAAGGCTTGGATCATTGCACCCTTAAAGGAAGCAATCTCATCCTTTGAGCTTCCTGTAATGAGGAGGTCATCAAAATATAACAAAATGATCATTAATGAACCATTAATTAACTTCAAATAGACATTTTTATCTGATTTTCACCGAACAAAATTAAGTGATAGCAAGAAGCTATCAATCTTGGCATACCAAGCCCTAGGGGCTTGCTTTAGCCCATACAATGACTTTCTCAACCTGCACACAAGAGAAGGGTTAGTAGAATATCCTTGAGGCTGCTACATGTATATCTCTTCAGTGAGATATCCATTTAGGAAGGCACATTTTACATCCATGTGATGTACCTCCCATTGCTTTGAGGCTGCAATGGCTAAGGCTAGCCTGATGGAGTCCATCTTTGCCACTGGTGCAAAGGTCTCATTGTAATCTATGCCATGAACCTGTGAGTAGCCCTTGGCTACCAATATATCATTGTACTTAAAAGGTGAACCATCAGTAGCAAATTTGGTCTTGTAGACCCACTTACATTGAACTAGCTTCCTTCCTGGGGGAAGATCCACTAGCTCCCAAGTGTTGCTCTTCTGAGTGAGCTGAACTCTTCCTTCATGGAAGATTTACATATTAGATCTCTTGCTGCATATTCATATGTTTGAGGATCTGATTCCACCATCAGATATCATTTCTCAGCAAACATAGGATCCTTCATGCACAGACCAACCTCAAATTGAGATCTAGTCCTCCTGGGGTCATTGGGATTCCCTGCTAGCTCTCCTGCTGCATGAAGAGTCTTGGCTACCCATTTTGGCCTTGTAGGGATGTTAGGATATGCAATAAACTCATCACTATTAGACTTATTAGAAACAACATGTTCAATAATCTCTTCACTTACTTTCAAAGGATCTGGTGGTGAAGAGGCTTCTCCAACTTCCACTGCTGCTAGGGGTTCTTCTTGAAACTGAACACACCTTTTGATGAAGGATTTGTTTGTGCTCAAATTTATCAGTTTGTACCCTTTTGAATCTTTAGAGTACCCAACAAATAGGCACTCTTGGATTTGGGGCTGCAAATCCTTTCTCTTCTCTGTTGGAGTTCTAGCCCAAGCCCTTGAGCCAAAAATCCTGAAATGGGTCACATCTGGCTTGTGCCCACTCCATGCTTCAAAAGGAGTCATACCATCAAGATGTTTATGAGGCACCCTATTCTGAATATAGGCTGCATAGTTGATAGCTTCGGCCCAGTACTTTGGTGGAAAAGTTTTGGCCTCCATCATGCATGTTGCCATCTCCTTCAGTGATATGTTCTTCCTCTTAGCAACACCATTCTGATGTGGTGTGTAAGGGATAGAATGATTCATCTGAATACCTACATCTACACAATATTGAATAAAATAAGAATTGACATACTCACCACCATTGTCAGATTTGAGGACCTTGAGTTTCCTCCCAGACTAGTTTTCAACCAAAGCCTTAAAGACTTTGAATAGGCCAAAAAATTCAGACTTGTGTTTCAGGAAGTAAACCCATCAATACCTGGAAAATTCATATATGAAATTCAATGCATATTTGGCCTAACTCATGGAAATATGAGGGAATGGGCCAACAACATCACTGTGGATCAACTCAAGGGGTGTAGAGGTTCTCTCATGACTAGCTCTCTCAAATTTATGCTCTGGATGTTTTCCTAGGATACAACCTTGGCAGACTCCTTTGGAAAATTTTATCTTGGGAAACCCTATGACCATCTCTTTTTCACTAAGATCAGAAATATACTTGTAATTTAGGTGGCCAAATATTTCATGCCAAATCTTGCTTTCCTTATTAGCATGAATCAGAAGAGCAAAAGGGTTTGAGTAGGGTAGGAAGTGTGAGAACATGTATACCTTCGAAGTATGATTTGTAACTCCTTTTGCAATGACTTTACCACTTGAGATATCTGTGATCTCAAATTCATCAGGGGAGAATATGACCTTCTTTGGAGACCCAGTGTGAGTCATCTGATACACTGATAAGAGGTTGGAGGTAAGACCAGGAACATACAACACATTGTTGAACTGACCATGATAAAGATCAATCCTCCCTTTTCCCAAACTTTCAGTGAGAGAGTCATCTCCCAGTACTATAGGTGGATCTTTCGACATGTCAAGTGAGGAGAATGCCTCCTTGATCGAAACCATATGTCTTGAAGCTCCAGAATCAATGATGAAACTAGGTGAGCTTGATGTGCCAGCAACCAATGCATGAAATCTCTCTCTGTCTTCTGAACTTGATCCTCCTTCTCTCTTCTTTGAGCTGTCTGGAAGGGAGATGCAATTATTCTCCAGGAGTTGGGTTAGCATGTCTATTTGATTTTTCATATAGGATCTTTCAGTGTGATTTCCCTTATTGTAGTATGCACACTTGCCCATTTCTCCTTTATTCTTCTTCTTCTGGTAGTTCTTCTTGGAACCTTGTGGCTCCTCCGGAGACTTGTTCTTGTCTCTCTTTTGCTCAGGTGGCTTTTTAGCTTTATTTTTGCTTTTTGAATCCACCCTTGAATCTCCAGCAACTAGAGCTTGGTCTTTGGATGGTTTGATGGTGCCCATCATCACCAGTTTGTCTTGTTCTTGTGTGAGAGATTCCATGAAATATACAAGGCTAGGAATCTTCCAGGTTTGAGATGTCAAATTTGTGGCATAGAAGGTCGAAACAAACACTGAATAGTCAGGGCCAAGCTTTGAGAGTATGGCTAAGACCAGCTGATCATCCTTCTTTTCAATCCCACATTGTTTTAGCTGCAAAACAAGTGCTTTGAACTTGGAGAAATAGAGTTGCAGGGATTCAAAGCTATTTGGACTCAGGGAGATCGGTTCATTTTCGATTTGATGTCCCCTCATCTCATATGTCTTTCCAAAAATATCATTAAGCTTCTCCCATACTTCATCCGATGATGTCAATCCATCAATATGGAAAAGGAGGTCTCTGGAAATACTTAGACACAAGAGACCATAGGCCTCATCCCTCCTGTTGTGCCATTTTATCTTCTCTGTAGCTGCATTGGGATCTGCTTCTGTTGCCATAGTCACCCTATAGAGGCCTTTCACTCTCAACAGTATCTCCATCTCTGCTTTCCATTCAAAGAAATTGAAGGGAGTTAAGATGATCTTCTGAGATTGATCCATAGCTCAGAAATTGTCCCGGCTGTGAGTAGAAGGCTCCCAGTCACTGATGTCGTACCTGCAAAACAAATTTGAAGGAGAGAAATTGATCTGCAATGGCTTTGATACCATGTGGAAATTGAACCTAGTGATAGAACAATTTTACTCACAACAATTATCAATTGTACATGCAAAATCACTCACAAAAGAGACTGAATATGGAGCTGAACACTAAACTGTATTAAATCAGTGTACAATAGCCAAACCTGTAACATGATAGGTTGCTGCATTAAATAATTACATAATGGATTCTAATGCATGAGGAGGCAATTCAAATCTAGTCAAAAGCAGGCTTACTAAAATTAAGCAATTCCCCCATAGGTGCATAAAGTAGTTTCCAAATCAGTCATGGAGCTCACGAATTGGAAAAATCACTTAGGCAAGATAAAGAGTGATGGAATGACAACTCATACATTCTTTTCATAGGAGAAAAGAG
>LPNX010658565.1:116898-121898 GCA_001517045.1 Pseudotsuga menziesii | reverse complement strand
TTGGAGCTCATGGCTCAACGGTTAAGCATCATGACCTCCTTTTTTTGGGCATGCTGTGACAAGGGATTTTGGGTGACAAGGGTTTTTTGTGTGTGCTGTGATGTTTGCTCCTTTCTGTCGATCTCAAAAATCGGCGGTCCAATATTGACTTTCCTTAAGGGGGAGGGGACCCTATGCTATATAATTTTATACCATCAACCGCTCACTTTGGCAAGCTGCTATGGCACCTGAAACTCATAAACCCATTTCCCAATAACCAGGGTTGGGGTTTACCATAAGCACCCCAATTGGTCATTCCGTTCCTTAACATGTGGAACCAGAGCCTGGACTTTTGGCCTTAAAAGAGTTAGTTAATGAGTGTTGTCTTAGAACATGGCTCGATCAATATGCTCACATCTGGATCCAAGCCATAGATCAATAGCAAAGTCTCAAAATGTCTCTGTGATGTTTTCTATGTATTCCAAACTAGACAGGGGAAACACATGGATTACTAGCATGAGGGAAAGCCACTGAATATGCTAATGCTTGGACTATAATAGACCAAGGAGATGTACTAGAAAGATTTGCCTTGACTTTTTGATTTAAATGTTAAGTTGAACGTAAATGACAAACACATAGGAGCACTAAGCAAGCTACAACACTTTGTACGAAATTGAATGAATATAGATATAATGATGTTAGTTCCTGGAGATCCTGTAGAGTGGATGCTTGGTTTCTCTATAGGTTCCAAATATTTAGGTTCCTCATTAGATGCTTCACTAGATGAATCATATATGGGGCCCCCAAAACCATGATTATTGATTTCAAATATAACATCCAACTCTTCATGTAATGGATAAATGCATGCATTTTCCATCTCATCATCAAACAAGGGTTTGCCTACAAAATATTCCTCATCAGAATATCAACAATATGGACCATCTAATTCAGATTCTTTGGATGAGGTAATATAATAGGAGAATGGGTTATTTCATAACTAACAACCCAAAGGGTCTTTGTCTATACTGCCTGCTTCTTCACCAACTTCAATATGTCCTTATCAGCTTTCAAACATGGGTTTTCTTCACTGTGCATGCATTTACATTGATCAACTAATGACAGACCCAATTTTACAGTTTCAGCTAACCCGTATTTGACCCATATTGGCTGATATGGATTCTGAAGTCTGGCCAGTCTGAGCATTACAATTAGTGGACGAACCCATCACATTTTGGTTCGCATTCAAATTGGTTTGATTGTTTTTATGTGAGTTATCTCAGCAATCGGTTCCCAAATAAGCTATTAATATGACTCTACCCAAATGCCATGCTTAAGGGAGGTTTAGAGAATATCATTGAAGATCATTATAAAATCCCTAGGTTAGAAAGAAACTCAAACCTAACCCAGTATTTTCCAAATTGTAGTGACAACAGGGGTTTGCCAGAATTTTGCTAAATGTTATGGATTTCTTCTTTAAGTTGTTTTATTATAGAAACCTTATATTAGAAATCAACCATCCATGAGGACAGAGTTCAAGAACTCTGTCCACATGAACTATATCTCACAAAAGATAACAAGTGTTCAGCCAAGCAATGGTGACGAATCGTGGTATTATGCCTCACAAGTTTGCGATGTTGCAACCCCATGAAACATAATACCAAGAGTCTTCCCCATTATTAGCCAACACTTATTAGCTATTTTAGAGTTAGTGAATTGAAAGTGGCTAAGTCAACGCAAAAAAGAAAGGTAATAAGTTTGACTAAATAAACTATTTTGATTATTGTACCTACATCTTCCGCTACATGCATTGCTTGCGTGCCTGACCTATCTCGACGTACTATCAATATTATTATTATTGGTATGTGTACCTTCTCTCAATGACAGTCTTAGTTTAGGGATGTATTGAGGTTTATTCCACATATTTGGTAGTGTATGCATCCAATAATTGCTAGTTACTTGATCACTATCAGGGAACAACTTCAGCTCTATCATATTAACCTTACTTCATCCAGCTAAAATCAGTTCACATATTCAGAGAACACAATACTAAGGTTGATAGCTTATTCAAAGAAGAATTAACCTTGCTCTTAGGCCATTTTCAGTTTACTAAATTCACTGATGGTGAATGTATTGATCAGGGCACTTTCCAGCTTTTCTAGCCCTTAACACTTGAGTCTTTTATGTGCTATTGTTATTGACATCCTTTGGATGATTGAGGTGGATGATCCCCTCATATTACTGATCTCTCTTACTTATTGCTTCTTTGGATTATCTACTTCAGTATTAGACTTGAATTCTCTGTCTGTTGAAGGTTAGTGATGTGGATGTAGTCAAGATTCCTAGATTATAGGTGTTACCTTTGAAGTTTTGTCTAGTATTCCTGTGAAGCTGATCAATTGTCATCTATCTGTTGATGATGAACATAGCTGTATCTATTCCGACACCTTTGTGTTGGATATTCGACGGTGATATAAATATTTTTTTATTGGCATTCTTTTCAGTGATTGCTATCCGACACATCTGTGCGAAATGTTGGATGACGTCGGATTTCGGGTTCAAATCCTGTTGTGTAAGGGAGGTTTAGATAAGTATTTGAGTTCCACCATAGCCATGATAGTTAGAGTTTTTTTGCTCACATGTATGCTCGGTCCGTTGGAGAAGGATGAAAAATGGTCGCTACCCCGAGCAGGATTGCCGAGCCATGTTTTGTTATAAGCAAGAAACTAGAACCTCACCCCTAGATCATTGAAGATCATTATAGAATATTAAATATTTTTCTACATACCTGTTAATATCATCATCAAACAGAACTGTCCATGAGGATAGAGTTCAAGAACTATGCCCACATGAACTATATATCACAAAAGATAACAAGTGTTCAGCCAAGCAACGATGACGACTCGTGGTATTATGCCTCACAAGTTTGTGATGTTGCAACCCCATGAAACATAATACCATGAGTCGTCCCCATTATTATCCAACACTTATTAGCTATTTTAGAGTTAGTGAATTGAAAGTGGCTAAGTCAACACAAAAAAGAAAGGTAATAAGTTTGACTAAATAAACTATTTTTATAATTGTACCTACATCTTCTGCTACATGCATTGTTTGCATGCCTCACCTATCTCTACGTAATATCAACACTATTATTATTGGTATCTGTAACTTCTCTCACTGACAGTATTCTTCCTATTTATTCTCCAAAACAACTATATTATAGGGCCTTTTGGCATGACATTGTTTTGCATGCAACTTTTATTTTGTCAATCTTAGAAAGAAACTCGAACCTAACCCAGTATTTTTTGAATTGTAGCGACAACAGGGGTTTGCCAGAATTCTGCCAAATGTTATGGATTTCTTCTTTAAGGTATTTTATTATATAAACCTTATATAAGAAAGCAACTCGAACCTAACCCAGTAATTCCTAGGCTCTAAACACCATGAGATCTTGGACTATGTTGGATATTTTCATTAAGTGATTGAATGAAGTAATCCACTTACAATAACTATTTTTTCAAAATATTAAATTTTTTTCTACAATATACCTATTAATATCATCATCAAACAAAACTTTCCATGAGGATAGAGTTCAAGAACTCTGTCCACATGAAATATATCTCACAAAAGATAACAAGTGTTCAGCTAAGAAACGGTGACGATTCTTGGTCTTTTGTTTCACAAGTTTGCCATGTTGCAACCTAATGAAACATAATACCAGGAATTTTCACCATTATTAGCCAACACTTATTATCTATTTTAGAGTTAGTGAATTGAAAGTGGTTAAGTCAACGCAACAAAGAAAGGTAATAAGTTTAACTAAATAAACTATTTCGATAATTGTACCTACATCTTCTTTGATGGGGCTTCAGCCAATCAAATTGGAGTTATAGGTGTTCATCTTTTGATCACCCAGGACCACTATTTTTGCTTCAAATTGGGTGTTGGTCTGAGTACAAACACCAGATTTGAACTAATTGCTTTATGGACTCTCCTTTATTGTGCTAAATCCATGGTCCTTCCCACTCTGCACATTCATGGTGACTCCACAACAATCATTAATTGGTTCAATAGAATATTAGCACTAACTTTACTAGAAATAAATGGTAGGTGTCAACATATCCATGATATGGAACCTTAATTCATCCAGCTAAAAGAAGTTCACATATTCAGACAACACAATACTAAGGCTGATAGCTTATCCAAAGAAGCATTAACCTTGGCCTCAGGCCATTTTCAGTTTACTGAATTCACTGATGGTAAATGTACTGATCAGGACACTTTCAATCTTTTCTAGTCCTTAGCACTTGATTCTTTTATGTGTTGTTGCTATTGACATCCTTTGGATGATTGAGGTGGATGATCCCCTCAGTCTGTTGAAGGTTAGTGATGTGGATGTGGTCAAGATTCCTATATTAGAGGTGTTACCTTTGAATGTTTGTCCAATATTCTTGTGAAGATGATCAATTGTATTCCTTAGGGTTGAAAATTAGTATGGGAAAACAAGTTAGCGTTTCCTTAGGGTTGAAAAATAATATGGGAAAACAAGCATCATCAAGAAGTCCACTCTTCACCACCATTGATTATATATATATATATATGATTGTCGTAGGTTACCACTGGGAAAAATGCCTCTGAAGTGCTGGCTTATGCACTATAGAGTAGCAGTGAAGAGGTTAAAACATCCACTCTACAAGATCTCCAAGAACTCAACATCATTATTTTTCCATTACTCTAAAGGCATTGTACTAGAAGATTTGCTTGGACTTGTTGATTTCACGGTGAAGTTGAACGTAAATGATAAACAAAGAGGAGCACTAAGCAATCTACAACACTTTGTAGTAAAATGAATGAGTAGAGATATAATGTCTGGAGCAATATACATACATCCTTCACTTGAATGATTTTAGTTCTTGGCAATCCTAACATCATTCAAGTGAAGGATGTATGCACACTGCTACAATATCATGATTCGACCATGAGGTGCTTAGTTGACTGGAAATTGGGTTAGGTAATACTTTGAG
>LPNX010658565.1:28666-115615 GCA_001517045.1 Pseudotsuga menziesii | reverse complement strand
TGCCCAACATTGCTCCTAGTGTGACATTGAAAATACCAAGTTTGTTCTGGAAGGCCTAAATAGGGCCAATTCACCTTGGTGTACTGGTTTATTGTTAGAAGAAGGCCTCCTCTCATTATTTGAGGAACATTTACCCTTGGAGACACATGCATAAGGGTAGTGTTCAACCCTACCAAAGGAGAAGGTGATCATTTGAAGCATGCTTACACTATTTTATACACCATTTCATGAGAGATATTACATTCTTGGAGGTTACTCATTGAGCTGGTCCACTTGGAAGGTTGTTCACATGGTTCATGCCCTATTTTGTGAAGAACGATTTTGTATTCGGGGGATACTTTATAGATTGACTATTGTGCACATGGGTGGCATCTAGGGCCTACAAAGCAAGTTGTGTTTTACTCCAAATAGTGTTATGATGTATAGGAATCCTACAAACCTAATTGACTCGACAATGAAGTAAGTTTAGAGTCTAGATGTTTATATTTCTAGGTTAATTTTTTTTTGAATTGAAGTGTCATGTGTGTGGCCTGTGCATTCCCACATTCACTTGGTAAATTTAGTACGGATTGGGACGAATTGACCATTTTGTTACCGATCCATTCAGTCATACCTTGATTTGCTTGGTTCGGTACCAAACTTGTCACTCCAATCATTTAAAAGGATAAGTTAGCTTGGTTGGGGGTCAACTCAGTTGACTCAACCACCTCGATAGAAAAACACTTGATTAAATATGCAACTATTGTTGTTGAAAAGGGGTTAGGCCAGTAAAAGGAAAAGGCAATGTTAGGAAAAGGAAATGCAAGCAATAAGTGAGAATGGAGAATTGTATGTAACTAAAAGAGGGGCATACATAAGAATTCTTAGGGCATACATAATTTTTTGCATACAATCCCATTAGTATGATAAATTATGGGAGAGATTAGAAAAACATCCCTACACAAATATTAACCGATAAGTATGGTTTTGGTGTTTCATTTGGAGAATAAAATCCTATAACAATAGTTGTTATTATGACTCTTAAAGGGTCCTAGATGAGATCTGTGTACTTTTAGGAAGTTCAAATTTCAAGCAAAAGAAGCCATCAACAACAAGTATGTGCACCCTAGAAAACATGGAAAATATCGTAAAATATATTAGGTAAAATGGATAATCATCTACAACATCACAAAATCATTCATGGGAAAACTAAAAACCACTTAAAGGAGATATGTTCTTTGAAGGAGATAGTCCATTAAAGGAGAACCTCCAAGTTTTGTATAGACATATATTGGCATAAATTGCAGTGTTATATGTGATGCATATGCATAACATATCATCTCAAGCTTGACAACGTTGAAAGGCTAAAGTACAATGGCCATAAGCATACATATCAAGCTTATGAATCCTACCCAATTCATGTTAGAAAAAGGAAATGCAAGAAATAAGTTAGAATGGAGACTTGTATGTAACCAAAATAGGGGCATACATTATAATTTTTAGGGCTACCAAATTCCCACACATATTAACCAAACTCATTATTGACAAGCTTTTTCTTTAACAAGTTTTTGGCTTACAAGTCTTTCCAAGTTTTTTTTCTTGTAAGTCTTTCCACGTTTTTTTGCTGGTATTTTGCTATGCTTATGCCAAATTTTTTTTTGGCCATGGTGCAGGTAGAACCAAACATGTATTTGTCAGACCTGTCTTCCTCGAATGAAGGGAGTTTGGGAAGGCTAGAGGAAATTCAGACATCCAGTAGGTCTACACGAGCTAGATCAACTAGATGTCAGAAGATCAAAATAAAATTTGACAAACGAATGAATTTTTTTCTCCAAGGAGAGGGGTCATGTTCCTATGATGATGAGACAATGGGAGACATCGACGTGCCCTTAAGGTACCAACACCTAGTGAAACAATGGGTGCCTAGTGATCTTCCTAAAGTAAACACTGATTTTTGTGTGAATGAGAGGATATATAGAATTGCACCGTCCTCATTGCATGGATTGGGCTTGTTTTGCATGGACGACATAGAGGTTGGATACAGTAGATGTACAAAATTGATGGAGTATGTTGGACCTTGTTAAAACTATAGTGATTGGATGCACCTGGTCCAATATACATGAAGTATGCGTAGATATGGGTTTTCAGTGAATTATATACAACTAAAAGACAAATCTCAAAATAAAGGAGCAACGATGTACATGGATGGAAGGCCAAAAACAACCGGTAATATTGTGGGGTTTATAAACAGTACACAACTAGAGTCTACATTAAAGCAACCCAACTGCATATTCGAGTCGCATGAAGGAAACTGTGTCTTTGTATGTGCAATTAAATCAATAGATGCTGGCAAAGAACTGCTTATTGATTACAATTTGAATCGTGTAGATACAAACAATGTTAGTATGGTTGTGGTACAACAAATAATTTAACCACCCTTTTATTAATTATTTTAACGTCTATAGGAATTTTTGTTAGCATATAATTGAAATTATATACTTTTCATGTTTCCTTTTGTAACTTTTAGTATGTTTTTTATGCAAGGTTCTCTCAGGGGCACCTCCATCTCCGTAGATGTTTGTCGACCCGAGTCAAGTCAGCAGGTATACATCGATATTGCCAATGTAATATTAAATTTAGGATGGACATACAGATACATTGTTATGTATTTTCATTAGTATATTAGGTTCATTTATATAATATTATCGATTTTCCATGCAGAGTGTTGATCAAGGAAGCCAACCGGCTATTTATCAGCCGACTATAGCATTAGGGCAACAGCCAAACATGAATGCAATTCTCCATTTCAAATACTTTAAAATCGTAAACATGTATATCATGACACATTATGTTTATTTTGTTATGTATTCTTTCGTTTTTATGGTTGCGTTCATGATGGTAATGTTGTCTACCTTTTTTGCAGATTGAACAGGGAAAGTCCCCAGCTGTTGATCAAACGACTGGAGACTTGAGGCAACCATTTAACCTAAATGTAATTCCATGTTCTAAATACTTCAAAAATGTACACATATAAAGCATGCAGCATAGTGTTTATTTTTGTTTTTGTTCTGTATCTGTTAGCTTATACATATTGCGTTCATTATGATAATGTTCTCTACTTTTTTTGTAGGTGGCTGATCGAGGTAAATCCCCATCTGCTGATCAGACCACACCCTCAGCTAGGTGTCAGGTAATCCTAGATGTAATCCCTAATATAATTATTTGCACACACTATATTTTCAAAGAATAAGCAATTTTTTATATATTTCAATTACAGACAGGGGATTCCGTTTATCAAATGGTGTCTCAAAACTCTTTATAGAATGAGGTCTCTCGGTTGATGAGAGATAGTGAAATTAGAGAGTCTGCAAACCCATTGAGGGTGCTACAAAGGACAAGGGAAAAACAAAATGAGGAACTGATTCATCTGACATTGGTAGTTCCACTAATAGAAGGGCTTGAACAAAGGATTCAATTGTTGTTACAACAACATAAACAAGTGGACGTAAGTTATTGAATAAAAATGTAAATTCATTTATAAAAAATTTATAATTTTTTTTATATGCTGTTGAACTTATAATACAATGGGTTTAATTTACAACATGCTATGGAGATTATCAGTGGTGTTCAAGGCAATGTTGGTCCCAGTGACCAAACCACTCCACGCACACCACATACTGCTCCCATATTGTCCACTGAACAATCAGCAACATGCTCTGTGACACTGCTGAGGGTAGCGGAGGGTGCAGCTGATGTTGCCCCACCCATAACAGATGCTGCAGAAGAAGGGGTGGATGCAGAGCTAGATAGAGATGTGGAAGCATTTCCTGGATCTTCTTGTGTGACTAGCACTAGTTCAATAAAGTGTACATTTTTGGTTAATGAAGAACTGGTTCCAATAAAGATAGAGAGGATTCCAGGTCATTATAGATTGTTCAATTTATTTTTTATAATTTGTGTCCAATATACCGATAATATTTTCTAATGTTGACTAATGATGGTAATAATGTTTTGCAGGAAATGATATATTTTATTAACACATGAATGATTTGGCCTTGGAGATCTTCGGGCCCATCATCCGCACAATGTGGAACAAGCAACCAAAAGCTTTAAAGGATGATCTGACTAATCGCTTGGTTAGTCTATTCGGAAAAGATACCTTTGATACATCGAAGGTACTACAGAAGGCTGGAAAACATCTAAAGATTGTCTGAGACCAATATAGGGTTCACCTAGAAAAGAACCCTAGGTATGAGTGCCCTCCAATGATTCCATCTATGGAATGGAAAGCCCTGGTGGAAGACGGAAAAGAGAAGGGCCTGCGAAAATCAGGAAAGATACCACCAGGTGGAACAGGGACGTATGCAATACATTCCAAAATGTAGTGGTAAGCCTTATTATTACTAGTTTTTATATCAATTTTGGTACATTGACTAATGTATTTAAAAACTTAATTAGGATATCGGACACATCTAAGGCCACAAAGGCAAGAATTGAAAAAATTGGCCAACACAATCTTGGGCCTGGTGGTTACTCCAACTTGGTGACCCGATATGTAAGTATCACAAAACCCGAATCTGCATCCAAATATCATACATATTATTATTTTTGTTTTGTTTTGACAAAAGGCTTTAAAATTGATGACATCATGCAAATATGAAGGCCGTCCGGTTCAATGAATTTCCCAGTGTGGATTACATGAAGCTTGTCTGTGAATACTGCACAATCTTCTGTTGATCCATCTGGTGCCCAGGTATGTGAAAACTGTATAGTTTAATGATAATTTATTAATTCTCATGCAATTTGTTCCTTATAAATAAACTAACATAAATTATTTATTCCTTTTTGTGCAGGAAAGTAATGATCCCGTTCATGTCGAGGATGTAGTATATGACCAACCAAACGAAGATCATGCTTCTCATCCTGGTAATGAATTTATTAATGTGCTACTATATTTTATAGACCATTGCAGATGATGAACATTAATTCTAATTCTACACAATTCAACAACAGAGCATGTAGCTGCAGATCATAACATGGAATAGGTTGGGCCAGTACGAGATAATGTTGAACATGTTGATGTGCACATGGCAAGTAAAAACACACATTCATAATGCTTTTTAAATGAATTACTTGTATTTATCAAAATATAAATATATTAATGAAATATTTTGACATTATTGCAGAAATTCATTGCCCCTTGCTTGAAGTTCAACCTTGCGAGCAGACTAGTAGGGATACCAATGATCAGATTCCCGAAGATGTGAATCTAACTAAATATTTAAAGATAAAAAGTAAAAAGGAAGTGACTAAACAAATTTTGAGTAATTCTTATTTATAAAAAAAAAATTAATGTTTTTTTCCTCTGTTTCATGAATGAATGCTTTACTGAATTGTTTACTGATAATTTTTTTCTGCCATTGACTAAATTAATGTTTTAATGAATGAGTTAATGAATGGTTTTTTTAACTGTTGAATGATTGAATGGTTTAATGAATGATTTAATGAAATCATTTTTCAACTATTGAGTGGAATAATTTGCATTGTAGATGCATTGTTATTTGCATTGTGAAATAGTGAAATAAATTGTTATTTGCAAGTATAGGCATTGGGGTTGGGGAGTTGAGAGTGATGTGAGGGGGGGGGGGGATTGTGGCATAAGAGCTTCCACCTTCATGTGGTTGGTCCTATTTGGTAGAGAATATTAAATTATTCTTGAAACAGAGAGGAGCTCAATGAATGGTAAGGAAGAATACATTAAAAAACATCTATTTCTATATTTTTACTGTGTAATTTTCACTATTGCTATTTGACTCCTCCATTGGAACTTGTTACAGATAGCGTTGAGAAACATTTCCATAGTTAAGAGGAAAGAAATGGAGTTTTGATTAGATCTATGGCCTTATATACATAGTATTTTTGGTTATCCTTGTTTTATCAGGTGATATATTCTTAACAATTAATTTACTTGAATAGTTGAATAGTATTGTAATTTACAATGTAATAGAATTGTATTTATTTAGATTGGTTTTGTTATTTTCATAAACAAACATATATATATTTGATGGGTTCTAACTTGAAACTATTGCAACAGGACAAAAAATGAAGTATGTTGAATGATGTTTTGAAAGGTAAAGCATAAGAAGACAGTGTGAAGATCCAGAAATCAAGGTATAAATATGTTTTCTTTTGTTTGATTGAGCTATGTATTGGGTATTTATGCATGTGCACACACATACATTTAGTTGATGATGATGATTACCATACATAGAGGTGAACTTTGTTATATATGATCTAAACAATTACCTGAAATATTTTGATTTATCATGATAACTGGCCCCTTGGTAATACTTTACCAATACCATATAACTAGGACAACCAAATTAAATGTAGGCATTTCATTACAAGAAATTTGATAGGCATTTGAGTTTGATGGGAATATGAAAGGTCAAAAGATAGAAAAAGATAGATAGACTTGTGAGGAAAATGGTATCTGAAGCGTTGTTTCGCTATTATTCTGCATGAGTATATTGTTATCTGCCCCAATTTATCTTTCTCCAGTAGTTTTGTAATTTGTTTGTTAATCTCATATCTTGTTCAACTTTAATGGTTGATTGTGTAGTGGTAAACCTATGTTTATATTTATGCTTATCCCTGTATGTTGTGAGTTGGGCATTGTACACATTGGTATTTTCAGTTTCCATTGTAACTTTTCACCCCATTGTACACATTGGTATATCAACATGAATTACCAGCTGAGTTAACCATCCTTTTCAGGCTTTATACGAGTACTCCTTAGCCTGAAAAGAATGCTTTTGGAAGGTAGAATTCAATTATATTGTTTGAGATTTCCCCATAACTCAAATATGACCCTAACTTGGTTGATTTTGCAGGTTTTTTTGATAGGTTTTAGGGCTAGAAACGATAGTAACACTGATCAGTAATGAAAGAGTCCCTAAATTTCCCTACTAAACAATTAAATGGGGTCGTTGTAAGGCATAAAGTAACCTTTTATCAGGGCCAAAATATCCCATCCCCTAAAACATGTCAAGTATGAAACCCTAACTCTTACTTTTGACTGTTTTTTTTTAGGTTGCTTCTCAAGTTCATGGATGTAGACAAGAAGATAGGTGACGCACTGGAGGATCTAGGGCTAAATAGGTAGACCAAAATTTGAGGGTGGCTTATAATTTGAAAATTGTTGTTATTTTTGGATTATTGAATTTTATGAATTTCTAAGGTTTTCTAGTTTATAAAAACGCAGATCTAATCTAACACTACACGAATCACGCAAATGCATATATTTACACATGAAATACTACTATATTTACCTCTAGGGTTTGTTGGAGGATCCTAATTAGGGAAAAATTCAGATATCTAAGGAAAAACAAGAGAAAAATCCTTCAAGAGGATGTTTTATAACATGTAAAAGTTGACAAAAGCTGGTAAAAAGTCCTAATTCAGAGAAAACGCAGCATTAGAACCACCTTTCAATCCATAGAAGCATAATTTCACCAAACTTTACCAATGGAGCAATCAAGAAAACCCTATATCCTCCTTGTGCTTGTGTTCTTCCAACAATGCTAGCATCAATCTTGCATGTGCATGTAACCCTAGAATTCACCCATCATTTTACCATAAATCCAAAGAAGAAATAGTAATATATTTGATAAGTTTCCCCTGTGAATCCATAGGCAAGCCTATATCATTAGAATGCATTAACAAAGCTAGAGCAGGAGTTTTAAGCAAAAACTTTGAAAAAACATGCAATTTATTTTTGTGATCAACTTTTTCGTGGGCTTCATTTTGCTTGTCAAAAGTGGGCCAATCTAATGCTCCTGCAACTCCATGGCCATTGTAAAATAGTCTTTATATGGAATCATTGGTTTATGCTCTTCAATATGAAGGCCCTCTTAAAGATTGCCTCTTTGTACGAAGTCATAGACAATAAGGCATTCCTTGCCCCGTGCATAATAGCTAATACAAAGTAGTTAGATGGTAATCGTTGTGCTTAATACTTAGCCACCGATGCTGGTTATAATAGAACATTATGTTTGCTTGTAGTAAAAAGCAACTGTGAAGCCTTATAGAGTTTCTCTTCTTCTGGAAAATACTTTATTATTAGATCGTTAGATATCTCGACTTCAATATCTATTTGTTTTAGCAGCCAAAGCCTTCATAGACTCCATTCACTGCATCAAAGGAATTGACCCATTGATCATTGGTCTTCTTATAAATAAATCTTTCATAAAATCCCTGTTGCCATCTCTCCAAGAAAATAAATGGATTCACTAGCTGCAAAAGGATTGGATGCTATAAACTCATGCTCCTAGCCTGTAGAAAACACAATAGCAACACAAAGAATAAAAATGGAAAGCCTATATAATAAATTACGAAGGGAAATGCATGATAAATTTGGATAAATTGGGTTATAAGGGAGATCAATGTTTTTCCTGCATTGCCAGCCTCTCCTACGGATCCACTTGTCACTATTTTGCTATCTAAGTAACGACAGAGGGAATCGTTGTCTTTGAAAGGAAGTTGAGCAAGGATACATAGTGATTTAGCTTTGGGAAGGTAAATTGTTGTCTCTACTATATTTGTTACTTGCAGGCTAGTAGGATAAGGTGTTTCTTTGGTCAATATAGATACTATGGATGGATGCTGCTGAGTGGAGTTTGGACCTCAAGCCCCAAGCCATGAGGCAATAAGTGTAGCTGTTAAAAATTTAGTCCAGTTAGGTGTAGTTGTTTGTGGCCAGAAAGGCCTAAAAAATTAACTGAATCTGGTTTGAATCTCATCAAGCTGGGTGTAGAACCTTGATTAGGGAGTTTGAGTTTTATGGGTGGAGAGCTGTTGGGTCGACAGCTGCTTCAAATGCAAATAGATTTTTTTGTTTTTTAATATATGTTTTGAGGTTGACAGTATTGATCCGTGACCTTGTGGTCTGTATTTGTCTCACTCTGCCCTACAACTACTTATCTCTCTCTCTCTCTCTCTCTCAGGTATGTCCATTGTTTCGTTAGTGACTTGTCTCCTAAGAGACAAAGTGTGATCGTATTATAAATCTAAGTATAGAAATTAAGGAATGTCTAAACCACATTGTTTTCTTCTATTTGTCCATTTATAATATTTTTGCATGTGCTTGACTAATTCTGTTCATACATATCCTAGGTAACTATAATTGATGGATGTACATAGTGCTGATATGTAGTAATCTTGGCTTGGTTTGGAGCAAAATGGGTCATAACATCAATTGAATGAATATTTATTTTTGACATTAAGGAATCATGCAAAAATGAGTAAACAGAGCTCTGTAATTGAATCACATATCTTGAATCACATAGACTTGGAGAAGGCTCAATTGGGTCTTGGGCACAGCTATAGCAGAGCCAACGTGAAATTCAATGTCAATAGAGTGGATAACATGGTTATATAGGCTATTAGTCTTCTCGAAACCTTGGACAAGGACATCATGAACACCTTCTGCATGAGAATAAGGTATTGCAAGTTTAAACTTAGTATTGTTTTTAATTTTTTTTGGGTTTTATATGAAACAACATTTAAGATAGTTCAGTCAGGGTCAATTTTAACAGCTGTCAAGTTGACGTCAATTTCCCATAAATGTCTTTTAATTCTTTAGTTAGGACTCATGAATCATATTTATACTGAAAAGTAAAAGGATTTGTTTATTAACTTAGATTTATATCATATCCATGATTTCTTTGTTCTCTGAGATGTATTTTAAAATCACTATATTTAATATTCCCAAGGAATAAATAAAATAATACATTTGACTAGTCCTGCGAGGACTCATGTGTGCTGGATACTATTTTGTTGTCCATCATTCAAAAACAAAGAAATTTAAGAAAACTATTAAAATTCTTCCTTACGTATTCTCTAGGATACTCAATTTGTCATCAATACAGAATCATCAAAAGAGCCCTAATATCTAAACCAATAATACAACAAGACGAGCATAACTAGTGTCTACATCCCTCAGCTATGACTCTGAGCTAATCTACCATTAAGTGGTTGTTAGTACAAGTCTTTTTTGAATCAGATAGGAAGTGAATTTTCTGAATTCTTGTTTGGTTTAGGTACCCTTATGTAACAACAAAGTAAATTTAGAAAGCTTGTCTGCCATTGAGTTGAAATCACATATCTTGAATCAAATAGACTTGGAGAAGGCTCAATTGGGTCTTGGGCATAGCTACAGCAGAGCCAATGTGAAATTCAATGTCAATAGAGTGGATAACATGGTTATATAGGCTATTAGTCTTCTCGATACCTTGGACAAGGACATCAACACCTTCTGCAAGAGAGTAAGGTATTGCAAGTTTAAACTTAGTATTGTTTTTAATTTTTTTTAGTTTTTATATGAAACAACATTTAAGATAGTTCAGTTAGGGTCAATTCTAACAGCTTTCTTTTATACAGGGAAAAATTTCAGAATAATGGTGAGTTACCATTATTGGAAGAGACCCCAATCATGGGAACATACTCAACATACCTATTTTCTGCAGGCCTACAATCCATGACCAATGAGGAATTGACCGCAAACAATGAACCATGTTGCTCAGATAAAATTTGACAAAATTGGTAGCTCTTTAGTGTTTTCTCTCAAATCCATCACTGACTATTTAGAAACTTGTTGATTCTTCTTGCTTGTATTCTCAAACTCAGGTTTGTTCTCACTTGTATTCTCAAACTCATCTCCCAAAATGTCTAACAATTTTGAATGTAAAGACTCTCTCTTTGAGCCCTTTGACACACTCCACATATTAACCTATGCTCAATCATTTGAGCTGCTTGTCAGCTCACCAATGTTTGGTCCAAACAAGTTTCCTTCAGTAGTCAAATTCTAGGCTGAAACCATGTGGGGGTAAAATATTGATAACCGACATTCTAGGACTAGTAATTGCCAACCTCTCCTAGGGATGCACTTGTCACTATTTTTCTGTCTAAGTAACAACAGAGGGAATCTCTCTCTTTGAAAGGTAGTTGAGCAAGGATACATAGTGATTTATCTTTAGGAAGGTAAATTGTTGTCTTCGATAGAAGATAGACACCAACACACACAATGATTCCTTTTTGAAGTAAACACAAGTAAAAACATCAATGAACATCCAATATGGACTTGCCATCTAGAGTTAAATAGTTATGTGAGCTTAGTAGAAGCAAATTGTTGTGCATGATGCATGATGACGATTTAGTTTGGAAGGACAATAGACTTTGCTGGTGAAGGAAATTACTACTCAAATCACCAAATCCTAAGCCCACATGCATGACAAATCGTTGTCTTGAGGGACCATATGAAAAATCGTTGTTGTGCCTAGGAGGATCCTGCTTTAACTTACAACATTTTATCCTAGGGGAAGGTTGCATGATTTTCTAGAGGAATTTCCTCTGTAAGCCACCAACTCCCCAACCCACAATTGTTATCAAATCTCTATAACTAAGTGAAATATTTTGATTTTTTTTTTAATCCACCAACAAGCGTCACTTTTCCAACGTTCTTCCGACACTTCGGTGAAACCATCTGACAGCAGTGTCATGACTCTGACGCTTCAACCCATTGGATGACCTGTTTAAGTGCCAGTCCACATCGAATATTTGATGCAGTCACCATGCCACTGACCCTTTTCCCGTCAGAAGGCCGACTCTTCCAGTGTCAGATGGTTGATGCTTCAAGTGTCGGACGGTGTTGGATTTTTGACACTCTCTAGATTAAAATACCGATGGCATCGCCATTCCTACGACAGTTATGTCCGTCGGAAGGCCGGTGCTTCAAGGGTCAGAGGACGTCAAAGTTCTGATGGTTTATGCAATTTTTTATTGGCACTTTGGAAGGAAAAATGGTCGAATATGCAATGCAATGGTGTGTTGGATCTTCGAACCACATTGTTAGAATGTCGAAGATCTGGAATTACGCCACCAATGGAAAAAAAAAGTGCATGTGTTGAAAATGCGACAGAGAAGTGTCAAACTTCAGACATGCAAGGTGTAGAATTTTGGCTTGAAATTCTGTTGTGTACAAGTGTAAAATCTGCTGGTAAAAGTACCTAAGTGGCCTTTGTAAAATTCCCGCTATAACTTCTATTTGATGTATTAAATTATTATGAAGGTACAGTCCTCTATATTGTTGATTGGTGCACCTAACCATATCATAAACTTGTCAAAAAGGTCTCTGAGGATGAAGTTACTGATTTTCCAAAAGTGCCTTCTGGCACGTTTTGCACTATTTCAGTATTGGTAAATCTGCCTAAGTTGGCTTAGGAAAATGCACACCATATCGTAGGTGTTACTGATAAAATTAATATGAGACTATCAGGATGTATCCTGTTGATATGTGCATCTATCCATGGTGTCATCTTCTTTTCTGGAGATCACACATGTGGAAAATAGGTTTGCCAATTTGGTTAGAAAAAAACAGAATATTCTTTTGTTGTAATAAAAAGAAGGTGAGCTACAGGAATTAAATACAGAAAAATGCCCGCACCATAATTCAGGTTTTGAGAAAAATGCCTGCACCATGGTACTAGGATTCATCTTGTTATAGTGGCTATCCAACCATGGTCTCAGTTTTACTTCATCGCCTCCGAGGAGAAAGTTCTAGGTATTCCAAAACAAGGTTTTGCATCAAAGAGAGTAAAAATGACTAAGTGTTGGAATACTGGCTCAGTCGGCCTTGGGAAAATTCCCGCCACAAATTGTGTGTTGAAGAAAATTACCACACCACATAGGGGTCTTGTAGATTGGTGTTTTTTCTACCTGACCATATCTTAAGATTGTTCTGAAAGTGCTCGAGGGAGAAGTTATGGACCTACCAAATACATTTTTTTAATGAAAATTGGACCTAGTTTAAGAGAGCAAAAATTGTCTAAGTGTAAATATGCCTAAGTGGCCTCAGGGAAATTCCCTCCACATCTCATAGGATGATGATAAAAATATCTTAAGAGTTTGGAACTCTATATTGTTGTATGTATAATACAACCATGTCATCATATTGACAAAAGAGTCTCTGAGGAAGAAGATATCAATTTTCCAAAAGTGCCTCCCATCCATATTTTCACTACTCCAGTAAAATGCACGCCTAAGGAAAATGAAGAAGAGTTTGAATGTGAGACAAGTTGTGTTGTGCTCAGTGATGTGTCCTACATCCTCCGGTATCATTTTTTCATGGTTTTGGTGAAATGAGAAATCCACCTTGAAAATGGCACAAATTGTCTAAGTGGAAACGATTCTGAACGTTGAAAGTTGCAGGAGGGAGAACCGGTTGCCGGAGACGAAGGATGCGGTTTGGGGTACAATCCGTTCATTCCCAATAGCCTCTATCTATGTGATATTTTGGGGTAAGTGCACAAAGGGTCGAAATGATAGGAAATCAAATATCTAGACACCTTTGGAGCGGATGTGCAGCTAAAAAAATCATTTCCAGGCCGCAAATCACTCCCCATAATCTAAAAATTCCGTTGCATCAAGCGTATGATGTCTAGTCCTGCCAGAAAGGTATTGTAATGATTGAACAACAAAAGACAAGTATGTATTCCACACGAAGCGGGAGACGCATTGAACAAGAATATTCTGATATCGTTTTCAGGAAGGCCAGATGGATGCAAGATGTCTAGTTTGCGTGCCCTGAGGCAAATGAGGGATGATGAAGACTGAGGATGGAATTCATTTCCATGGCTAATAATATGGCGCCATAGCAGAAACGATGACTTGACTAGTATCTTAGCATAAGGGTCGGATCCCAAACCCACGTGACCGTACGTGCTTTCATCATGCTACTCGATGATGGCATGTGTGAGGGTGTTGACAGGGCCATCATCGAGTTCGATCTCCCAGCTCTTTATAAACGCCACTTTCAGATTCATTTGAAGACATAGATTAGGTGAATGTTGAAGAGAGGTTAGGATGGTTAAATATTAGTCCGCCAAGAATCCTGAGAGTCTTAAAGAAAGTTTATAACGGTTTCCTCGATTGAGAAGCTTTTTTATTAAGGTGTTCTTTTAATTGGGGAGCCTCAGTTGGGAATCCACTGCTCTTAAGTTTTCATGCTAGGGGAACTCCAACCATCATGGTAAGGATGTTCATTACATTAGAATATATTTTTGGTGCCAGTGAGGCCAAGGCAAGGATGTTCATCACATTACATGGAACTCCTGAGGCTATTGAGGGAATTTTTGTAGTAATAAATTATAACACCCCCGTGGGAGTTGTGTCTTGAATTTCCTGTCCAATGGGTATACCTCCAAAACCTCCAGATGTGGTTGTTGTCTTCATAATCTTAGCACGTGGTGACCATTTCTAGAGGAAACCAGTTGGAGCGAATGCTCATTCAGGAGGAGAGGAGGTTGAAGGAATTCATCATCATCTTTGTGAATTCCACTTGCCAAATTTAGCTGGGATGATGACAAATCCATGGAGGTGTTGCGTCGTATGACCTGTAGGAGTACCTTCCTCCTAGGAGAAGAGAAGCACAAGATTGACAAGCCTCCTCAAGGACTTGTTACTGTCAAAAATAGTGTGGTCCTTCCCCAAGTCCCCGCAAATAAAATTCTTACCAGGAGAGGAAGGGACGGGGTGGAGAGATGAACACAGAAGGAACACAAACCTTCCTTCCAATTGTGGACACATGCATAACAGTGCCATTGAGCATAGAATGAACACAAATATACCATAAAGGAAAAGACACATTGCATATCCAACATGCGAAGAAATAAATCAAATCTAGTTAGCAGCCAGCTACCACAGACATCCTGAGCTGTCATTTTCAACACAAGCAAGCCTGAAACTGAAGATGCCGCAGTATCATTTAAGACCAACATGCGCATCACTCCATAATTTTTTTTTTGTGTGTGCTAATCATGGTGAATGCACCACGTCCGAGGTTGTTAAGTTTTTTTTTTATCGAGATTGTAAATAACTTCTGGCCTTATTTCAAGGTTAGTCTCATGGGCTATAACACCTATGAAAAATCCTTTAATAGTGGTCAAGGTAGCTTCAAGAGACCTATATAAGGTGATTCTCCCAATTCCTAAAAGGAAACCTATAGGTGATACTCCCACAAAATGTTGAAATTGTATTGATAATAAGGATCTATACCTCAAAGTTCAACTCTGATGCCAATACCATCAAATGATCTTGGTGTCCTCTATGCTTTATACAAATATTTCTCAGAAATTAGTTGTTACACCATCAATCGGGTATACTTATGGTTGTAATAAATATGTTGTAATCAAATTTTTTGTAATCAAATCATTTCAATTTTGCTCATTACATTACCTACCCGAGATCAATAGCTATCCCGCAATCAACTTATTTCCTTCAACAAATGTGCAATAAAATCATTTCATAAAATAGACAAGTACAATTGTACATAAAATGAAGAAATGAACACGTTATAATTAATGAAATGACAATAAGATATCTAATTGACAAATTCGTTATGGTGATAACTTACAAATATGCATTAGAGAGCGATACAAATTTTCATTATATTCCTTTCCATTGTGAAAACCTGCACACATCATGCCAAAATGTTATGTTCATATAAACCATTGATAGAAATGTAAAAAAAGGAATAACATATATGAAATGGTAAGAAAATGAAATGAAAATACCTGAATGAGCTTCTCTTGGTTTCAATAATATATTATTCTCTACTAAATAGGGCCAACCACATGAAGGTTGAAGCTCATATGGGCCCTCCCCCCCTCACATCACTCTCAATTCCCCACACCCAATCTATCTACTGTAACAATAAATGAAAGTTACATAACAAAATAAAACAGATAAGATCCATGCATAAACAGTAGCAGAACAAGAAATATATGCATGAAAGGTAAATCCAAGCAATAATCTAAGATGCAAATTTTCATAGATACAACTTAAATGACAACTAATAAATAAATAATGCATGTTACTTAATGAACAACATCCAACCATGTGCCTCCACAATCTTGTCGAACATAATCCATGCCACCATCACCTATAGCTTCATATACTTTGCATTTCGTCCCTTCAAAATATGCAACACTTGATAAATCTACATACTCCAATTCATATGTATTACAATTTCTTGGTCCCTTTAGAGGGCATGTCAAAACTACACACCAATCATCCTTTGCCGGATCTTGTACATAAAATACCTGTTTCGCTTGTAATGCTAGAATAAATGGATCATCTTGCACTCTATCCTTACTCAAGCATCTCTTCAGATTCAACATGGTTAAACCAAGTTCATCAACTTTCATTCCATTCTTCTTGTGTACATCTATCCAATCACATTTGAACAGTGGATACTACACCAAATAGTAGTCCAATAACATTATTTCTTGAATCACTTGATCTCATTAAGGTTTGTGCATCTATGTACACATCACTATTTTGGGTGGCCTTGACATTTTCTATGCTTTTAACTTGAAATCTACACCCATTGATTAAGTAGGCATCATACTTAGTTGCATATGTCCTTGGGCCACGTGCCAACCATTTAAGGGTATTAGAAATGTTTTCTTTTCCTTTGACCTGTAAATTTTTAAATGTCGTTACAAAACCATTGAATTTCAAAATATATTAAAAGAATCTCACCTTCATATGTCATAATATTCTTCGTCAATGAAGTTCAATTAAATATAATACGACAGACATATCATTACCTTTTTTTTAACCAATCACTAAATTTTTGGTTGTGGAGATTTTGTAGTAAGACTTCATCTTTTTGTGCTTGGATGTTATTATTGGCAATTTATGTCAAGTGCATCCTATTTTCAAGTAATGTGAATAAACAATTTATGAAAATATTGTGATATATTATCATAAAAAATGATTTCATAAGGATGTGCTTATTACTTACTCTATCCAAGGTTGAATTTCATCTACGTTGTGCAAGACCCATTTGTGGGCTTGTAACAAACTAGTTTTATCTAATTCAATATAAGTTCCACTAGATAAGGCCTTCCCATATTGTCCAACCTCTCCTTCTTCATCGTCCCAAGCTTCATTTCTACTAGGCATGCTTTGAATATATTCCATACCTTCAACATTTCCAGCACAAACTTTTATGGATTCCTCCACAGTGTAGTTTTCAGCTATGTAGCCTTCGGGCCTATTCTTATTTTTCACATAACTTTTGAAAACTTTCATGTTCCTAGAAAAACACACACTATTTGTAGTGAAATTAAAAGTATGAATAAAGAGTTGTTAGTAATGTATTATTATTATTATATGGACATAAAATGTTGGAATTTATGTGGATTTCCACTTAATAAAATTTCACTAACCTTTCAAAAGGGTACATCCATCGATATGCAACTGGTCCACAATAACGTAGCTCTTGCACCAAGTGTACAGTCAAATGTATCATTATATCAAAGAATGAAGGGGGGGAATATTTTTTGAGTAAGCACAAATTTTCCACAACATCATCTTGTAAGTTATCAAGATTTGTTGGATCCACCATTTTTGCACAAATTCACCTATAAATGAAGCAAAACCTGCAAATAGTGTTTTGAACTGCTTTTGGTAGCACATGGGGCAATGCCAGTCGAAGGATTTTTTGCATGAGAACATGGAAATTGTGTGCTTTCATACTATGAAGCTTGATATCTTTCATAGATACATTATTTATAGGTTTTGAACTATATCCATCTGGAACTTTAACGTGAACAAAACACGACAAAGAATCTCTTTCTCCTTTTCTGAAAGAGAGTGTGGTGCTGGTGGAAGAAATATTTTTTTTCCTTTTTGTTCTAGCCAAAGTGACTTCCTTATACCCAACTATTGTAAGTCATCACAAGAATTTTTCCCATCCTTTGATTTATCTTTTATATCCAGAAGAGTTCCAAAAATACTTTCGCATACATTTTTTTCTATGTGCATTAAATCTAAATTGTTACGCACTAGGAGTTTCTGCATCCAACCATATAAAAAATCAATGAATTATAACATCAAATAAAAACTAAACAATATATTCCAAATAAACACAATGAAATCCTTCAAGCACCGTACATTTTAGGACTTAAGTTAATGTGTGCACATACCTCTCAATATGGTAAATTGAATAGAATTGACCTTTTCTTCCACACGCCAGCCTTTGAATTTTCACCTTTTTAAAAATTTCTCTTTCTTTTTGTACATTTAGACTTTCCCCATTTCTCTTCCCTTCCTTCTGTTTCTGTAAAAATATCTGACAATTGTACAATTGTAGGTGCAATGAGATGCTCAGACTTCCCATTAAATGGTCCTTTTTGTGAACGATACTAATGATTTATTGGAAGATATCTCCTATGTCTTATGTACACACACTTCCTACTATATTTGAGATACATTGAATCTATGTTCTTTCCACATATAGGACATGTGGAAAAACCTTTAGTCATGCAACCAACCATATTCCCATAATCAGGAAAGTCATGGATTACCCACATCAATATAGCCTTCATATTTAAGAATGACCTTGAATGAGCATCATATGTCCTTGCCCCTTCATCCCATGTTAGTTTTAGTGCATTTACCAATGGTTCCAAATAAACATCTATGTTGTTTCCTGGTTGCTTAGGACCAGGTATTAACAACGACAACAAAAAAAAGATCCTTTTCATGCATAACCATCATAGGAAGGTTATATGTTACTAGTACTACTGGCCATACACTATTAGTACTACTCAAGCTTCCCAAAGGATTAAATCCATCCACTTCCATTGCAAGTCGTACATTGCGAGGATCATTGGAAAAATCAGGCCATTTAGAATCTATACTTTTCCATGCTGGGCTATCAAATGGGTGGTGCATTATTCCATACTTACTTGCATTCTCATGATGCCACCTCATTTTCTCTGAAATATATGTAGAGCTGTAACAAAAACATAAAGAATCATATATACATTGCAATACTTAGTAGATTAAAGAAGATTATTTTTTAGTAGGTTGGTAGTACATTAAGGTGTATGATATAATGGAATTATAAGAGTTCAAAATCATACCTGTACATTGTCTTCAACCTCGGCACTATAGGTAAATACCTCAGCACATTGGCCAGGACACCTATACGCACCTTTCCAGAACGAGCATCAACCTTCCATCTTGATTCACCACATGTTGGGCATTCATTTATTTTTTCATAGTTACCCCAATATAAAATGAAATCATTTTTTCATGCATGTATCATTTCATAGTCCAACCCCAATGATTTAATCAAACTTTTTGCAGCATATGTAGATTCTGGAAATTTCTTGTTGGAAGCATTTCTCTTTACAAATTCAACAACCGGTTCAAACTTGCATCAGACCATCCATTTCTCACTTTAAGGTTGTACAATTTCACAGTGGATGATAGCTTAGTGAAACTAGTGCAACCTGGGTACAATGGTGCCTTGGCATCTTCAATTAACTTTAGATATTGATTCTTATAATTTTTTCTTCCATTGATTCTACTTGGTTATTTTCACAATTCACATCTGTATTTTCATTATAATATTGATAAACATCATTCACCATTTCAACCATGGTTTCCTCGTTATGATCATCATTCTCAAGAACTTCAGTATCATTTGTAAGCAATGTTGCAAACTCATCATTATGATTATCATATTGATGTCCGACTATGTGTTCATCACCATGTGTAATTTCTCGAGGCAAATCATGCATCTCTGTTGTGTGGCATTTCTTGCTCTTGTCAAATTTATAGTCCTGAGTAGGAAGTCTCTCTCCATGGAAAAACCAAGTTTTATATGAACTTAGTATACCATGAATCATCAAGTGGTATTGTACTTCCTCAAACTTCAATACTGCAACATTGCAACATTTTTTACAAGGGAATATTGTGGTGTTATTATCCTCTGAATGCCTTTTTGCAAACTTTATGAATTCTTCAACCCTAACTTGATATTCCTTTGACATCCTACAAAAAACCCAATTTGCACATCACGTAAGAAAAAACCACTAAAAATTACAATGAAGACATATGTTATAAAATATCATATTGAACAATTAAATATAAAAAGTATACCTCGTTTTCAAATCTATCCAATCCCTTTTTTTGGCCATTTGAAAATAAAACCAACCCAATTTCTCAAATTAGCTCCTCTAGAGTTGGCCTCTCAACTTCCTTCCAATACACAGTTAGGAATATTCATGTAGTACACCCATATGCGTTCCAAAATATCCTTTACTACCACATGACAGCACATGACAACCATATATTACACCATACAACCTTCCACCTTATAATAACCAAATCCAAACATCAATTACATAATATTTTGGTTTTTATATTAAAGCCAAGATATTTAAGATTATAACCCATTAATATAACTCTGAAGAAAATAAACAAATTTGCGAAATATGGTGGGCCCCTCCCCATTGGATATGTGCTCGAAGATTGGAGGTACAAAGGTCACTTTTAGGGAGCGCCATGGTTTATAAGGCTAATCAGCTTGACATTAACAATCCGACATCCGCCAAGCACGAGTCAACTGGATACACCTACAACCTCCAGAAGTGTCAACCATCACCACCAGGTACTCATTCACAGTTTATCAACCCTTTCGACAGTTCCTCCATGGCCTCGTCTATAAAAATCCTTCACCCTTTTCAGGAGATCATATGCGATCAACTTTATGATACTTATGATCCTCATTTGTGGTTGCCCTCTGTCAGTGATGGCCAGAACGCTTTGTTGTCACCTTTCGGAGACCAGTCGAAATTGTTTGTAAATTTAAAGTCATCCTTAATTGGGTTCACATTAGAACAATTTCTCAATTTCCCAGATATTTTTCAAAGGGTAGCCTCCAATAATTCCCCCACTGGGAAGGTCTTCTTAGATGTACCCATTCCCATGTCGTTTGCAAAATTACACCAGAAGCTATCAGGGCTGCCCTGGGTCTCTCCAAATCCCAATGTTAGGCCTTGGCCCCCTTCACTGAATCAGAGGTTCTCCAGGTGTTTCAGAAAGCTGACATAGAATCCAAGAATAAATTGTTCCAGAACATTTTGAACACCCCAGTTCCCTTAGAGACCCTTATCACCCCACTCTCCTCCAAATTGTTCAAAAATCATGTAGTATCAACCATCTCCCACTTGAGTCAAATCCTAATTCTTAATAGCGATAGCATGGTCTCTAAATTAATGCTAGGAATTCTCCTTTACCTAAGTCAATCTACATCAGGAATCAAGTTTGATGACTTCTTGGCTAGAGAAATCAATTCTCAGCTTGAGAAGTTTGATTTCGATATAAACTTTAGATACCAGGTGTATCTATTTTCCATCATAGCCAGTTCCAACAGGCATACCCTTGAGGTCATGGATCCAGAGGTGTTCAAATATTGGCCTTGGTCTATCCAGAAGTTCCAGGACTAGTATTACACCCTATCCATTAACAGAATTGTCCTCAACATCTATAAAATATTCGACTCTAAAGAGAAGAGGATATCAGAAGACATGAACGCTGCCTTGCAGCAAGATAGTATTGGAGATTGGTTCCTAATGTTGACGTATTTAGTTATCAGGGTATATGGTTTTTCTACTACCAGTTTACCTAACTCCCTCATCATTTGCACTAGATTTGATCAGGTAGAGGATTTCTGCTGATGAGGAGCATTTTACTGTGCACAAGAAGGACTCTTGGATTAAATACCCTATTAATTCTGGGCTCTTCGATGTGAGGAAGCCAGCAACGTTACCAATGGTCGAGAAATTTTTGAAGTCCATGAATTTTGAGGTGACTCATGTCCATAATTACGATCCTAAGGGGATCATTTCCCATAGGGGGTTCCAGGTGCAAAGGTCAGCCTTTATTCACTCCATGATCCCCGACTTGTCCCAGGAGGAAAATTTTCTTTCCTATGATTTTGATTGGACTCCTGCAGAGAAAATTCAATCTCCTAAAGAAGTGCAAGGTACCGTCCCAGTTACTCCCTTACCCCTAAACGGTGAAGGTTGTAGAAGAAGTTCTTGGTTAGAGGTGGAGGACATGGACTGCGATGAATAAACCCCTAGAGAGAAGCCTAGGATAGAGATAGAGGAGGACGTAATCAACATGGAGCAAGAGTTTAATTTTGAATCTGATTCCCTAAAAAAAACCATTGAGGAGGAGTTTGATTCAGTAAAACCTATTGAGGGAAAGGTTGTAAATTAGAAGGTGATCATGCAGCAACAAGTGGTTGTAAATACATCCACTACACACTCAAAGAGAAAGCCTCGAAGAACCACACAATCATTGAAGAAAGGGAGTGAGGAGTCTCTACTCAATTATCAGAAGTATTCTTTTTCCTCTACTGTTGAAAGGAAATTTAAGACTTAAAAGAAAATTTCGACCACCTATGGGCAACTCAAAGAGTAATCCAAGGATGAGACTTAGACGCAGTCCAAGGAGCTAAGTAAGCTGTTAGGAAACAAAGTCTCTTTCACTACTGCCAGGAATCTTACAATAAACTACCCGAACCTAGCCATCGCTGATGAGGAAGGAGTTTCAGAGGTCGAGTTTAAGATGGATCAGTTCTCAATCCGAGGTAATATTGTGTTCCATAAGGGATTTAACGATATCATCTATGTTGATCTGACTAAGGAGGCATTAGCCCATCTCAAGTCCCAGTAAAGGGTGGTTAAAATGGAGACCCAATTGAAGAAGGAAAAGGTAGCAAACAAGGAATGGAACCTGTAGGTGAAACTCCTAACAGACCAAGTGGTAGACCTAATAGCATAGAACAATTTACAATAGCCCCTTGCATCTAAGTAGCTAGTAGCAATAGAGAAGGCTATTTTACTAGCTAGACCGCTGGCCAAGATACAGGCTTACAAAAGGAAAAGAAAGAAACCTTTGAAAGACATCCAGCTACCTCCTTAGACCGTGCAGTTAGAAGGGGATATTGAGGCATTGAAGCATGAAGTTTTGGATCTGAAAGGCCACCTTACTGTGTTGAATGCTGACAAGCGCACAGGGGAAGAAGAGAAGCAAAATGTGTAGAAGAGAATTGATGAATTAAATGACTATAACACCCTTGAGGAGAGATCACCCACTGCTCTGGAAATAAAAGATATGTCTGAAATGTCCCTCAAAGACCTGGAAATCACTCAATTAAGGAGGCCAATCAAGAGCTCAATGACAGGATCACTACTAAGGAAAGTGAAGACACTACTAAAGAGATCAAGACACTGAAAGAGAAAGTAACCAAGTTTGAGGAAAGGTTCATAGGATGAATTCCCCTCCAAGGGGCTAAACATTTTCTTTTGGATGCAGTGATAAAGGAGATGCCCTCATTAGAAAATCATTTGTTCATGGTGGATGAGCATAAACATGTTTCTATGGATGCAAGTAGAAGATGTAAATCCCTGTAGGAAATTTTAGCACAAAGTCCTAGGGAAAAGGACCAGAAGGTGATTGTTGTTCTGAACTCAACCTCTGGGGAAGAACTAATTTCCCTAGGGATTACTGATAGGATATCAGTTATGGTGGTAGCAAGGAGGATGGCCACAAAGCATAGCATGTTGTAGAATTCACTTACTAGGATTAGCATTATTCAACAAGGGGTAGAAAAGTTCAACAAATTGTTCCAGCCCCTTTTTCAGAAAGGGTTTCCTGAGTTTTGGGGTCCAGAGGGGAAGCTGATCCCTCAGAGCAAATAAGTCGAACTACTGCACGATGAAAGACTAAACCATGCAAAATTTGAGGGTATGAATGGTGGGATAAATGGATAGTTAATCATCGATAAACTTAGTGAGGAATTTGAGCTGCTGGAAACACTCATGATTGTCAAATCAGATATCCCTGTTATTGGCCATACCCCCCTGATTGACCGGGATGTTATCCTAAAGGAGCTATTTGAGATGGTCACCCCTACAGATCACCAATGGAAAGATATACATAGAGAGAGAAATCATCAGCCTGGAAGGCCTACCAACAACTGAGTCAGATGTAGTCTATTAAAAATATTCTCGGAGTTGTCATTTTCATCAAGTGAGCCAGAAAGCCCCAGATGTCAATATTTCCCTTTTTGATTGGTCACGTGTAGCACATTGTGCCTTCCTGAAATGTTTTGTGGGAATGATGCATCTGCCACATTAGATTTTGTTAGGATTTAACATGTACTTTTGGGGTTGATTCCTGCAATGTAACTAATTTTGATGCCCTGTTTCGAGATACGTCTCGGGGGTAAATTGCACTATAAATGTAACCTCTACGAAGGAGGAAGGGTTTGAATTTCATTTTTTAAGCCTCTGTGCTTGGATTGTAGCTCTGTAAAATTTCTTGGAAGTGTTAATGAAAAATGTTTTTTTGAGTTTCTGAGATTCATCACAGTGTTCATATTCAGTTTATGTTTCCTGTTTGCATCATTTTCATATGTATAACTTGTGCTAATGCTTTCTAGAGAAAACACCTATCTTGAGCCTGCTAAGATCCGTTGTGACATGTCTTAAGCCTGCTAGGAATGTCATGACTAGATGAAAGTTCCTTGAGGACTATTAAGCATCCCAAGCCTATGTATGAAGGTACCATGAACTACTGTGGGTTACTAAGGGTATCATGAGGGTTGCAAATTTGTTAGCAGCATAATTATGTACTAGTGGACTAGGCCGTGATCTGTTAGTATGGATGGTAGTTTGTGTGAGGTCTAGTATGTGGGTCACTACCCTTTATTGGACAAGTTATGCAACTAATAAAACCCCTGATTTGATTCCTCTCACCCATGTGCTTGCTACCAAGCTAGGAGCAAAGCTCACAGATGTTAGAAATAATGGAACCTACTCTTGGTTGAGGCTTGATGGAAAAACACAAGTAAACATTGAGTTCAAAAATGAGAGTGGTGCATGGTTCCTCTGTGCATTGACATAGTTCTCATATCCACTCAACATGATGAGACAATGACCCATTAGAGGAAATTTGAGGTCTAAAACAGGCCTCCTAAGGAAAATGATAAAATAATAAAATAATAGTTATTAATTTTGGAGGAAGAATGAAAAAACCTACTTTTTTGTTCGTATTTTCGACATATCTCCCTGTGTTTTTACTAAAATTCTGAGTGGAAGAGCTCATTAGATGCAAAATTTAATTTTGCATCCAACGAGTACCCACACTGCATACTTTTGATGGACCTCGCTACCCCAAAAACAAGAAATTCCTGAAAAAACGTGATGATGACATCATCATATTTTTTTAGGTATTTCTTATTTTTTGGGTACTGGGGTCTATCAAAAGTATGCAGTGTCGGTACTCATTGGATGCAAAATTGAATTTCACATCCAATGAGCTCTCCCACCGAAAATTTGAGTAAAAACAAAGGGAGATATGTCGAAAATACGAACAAAAAAGTAGTTTTCTTTTATGACAAATATGTCAATTCAACCATTATGGTTGACTTATTTTATTGAAATTCTATTGGTTCTTGAATTCCAACTCACAAAATTTATTGTTGGCACGTTTTCTTATAAGGTCCATTTTAGACCCCAAATTTCCTCTAATGAATGAACAAGTTTTATGTAAAGGAAGTGAGAGGGTTCAATTTTTATACAAGGGGGATATGCTTTGAATAGTAAACTGTAATGACCCCCATCAGATACTGCTGATTTTCTTGGCTTATTTTCTTATGTAATTTGGTTAAGTGATTTCATAAAAACACTTGTCAAAAATACCACTGACCTGTCCCAAATAGTCTTAGTTGGTTTTTGTATTCAATGTACTGCTGATATATTGATGCAGGAGCATAGGCTCAAGAAGGAAAATTCATTCATGACACAAGGTAAATGGAACTCTTAAGAGACCTAGGATCTCGTACATTTGTAATTTTCTTTATTTTGTAAAAGATGAATAAAATGGATAAGGAAACTAGATCCTTTTCCACATGTAATAGTTAGGATTGAGTTAGTTGTGAGTCATAGGGTTAGCAGAGATCAATAAGGACTGTACTCCTTTATTATAGGATCTGGAAATAGAATATTCTTGTATTTAAATCAGTTCGAGTTATTTTCTTAGCGGCTTAGTTAGCTTACATAGCTTGTTGGATCGCAGGACCTTAGGTTAGCTCATAGAGCTTAGAAGTTAGGATAGGCCATAGAGGTTAAAGGATAGCTCAAGGAATATTTGATTAGCTCATAGAGCTTGAGAGGGAGAGAAATTCCACATAGCATGAATGGACGAATGGGAGGTGCACATAAGACTGAGCAAGGAGTGAACAAGTAGAATTCTCTGTGTGTATTTGAATTTTCGATGAATTGAATAAATAATAGAGGATTAGAATCCGTCTGTGGTTTTGATCGATTTCATGTCTTCATTTAGTTATGTATAATTATGAATCCATCCTGCATTCACTCCATATAACCCTGTATCTAAAAACTGTGGCTTTGGATTTCCATATTTGTCGAATTGCAGAGAAGAATTGATCCTATCAGTGATCAATTAAGTGAATCTTTGTAGAGGGTTAAACCTTAACCAATCTCTCAAATAAAACAAGACCGTAGAGTGGGGATAGATCATGGGGAAGATCGACTGTTTATAGTGATATCGCAAGGATAAATTGCAATCTTTGAAAAACTTTTCATGTGCGCGATATTCTATTTAATGTGCTTAATAAATTTTGGAATCCACTATTGATTTGGTGGGGACATTGATCGAATGATCAGAAATCTATTTCGGTGCCTGAAAAGGTAAGTTGTACGAACACTCATGATGTCCGCGAAATTGATAGATCAATGATCGAGATCGATGGCAAGGAAGAAGCATTGTGCGGAAACTCTTTTTTCGGAAGTGTCCAAAGTCGAAAAGCTGACTTTCGATTCTCGCCTTTTGGAAAGAATTACACTGCGGAAGGGAACGTGCAAAAACCTAGAATTCCATTGTGGAAGAAAGTTAGAGAGTGCAAAAAGCTGTTTAACATAGAGATTTTATTTCAGATCTCAAGGGTTTTTAAGTCTGTACACAAATCAGCGCCATCGTATGTGTATATTGAGTATAATATTTAGATCTGTATTTTTGCAGCGCTAACAGTGAACACTAAATAAAATAGAGATTGCTTTGTATAAATAACAAGTACAATAAACCCTAAATATCATATTATTATTACTTTTAGTTTGCAATGACTGTAACAGCAGTTCTAACGTGGACAAGCAAATATGAAATTACTTTAACTCTAACATGTAGCTTCCTATAGCACACTGATTTATGGTGTCTTGATTTTTCTTTAGTTTCTTCCCTGCCCTGCTCCTCAAAACAACCCACATCGTCTTCTTCTTGTTATTACGCTGCAACGCCCTTCTTCACTACCCAAAAACATTATGCACAGTCGTAACAAGAAGATTACACAACAAAGATGTAGTAGATTCCTGTAGGTGTCAATATGGATTGCTGCTCCCTTTTTGGCTGTAACAACCCTTTATATTGTCCCAGATGAACCGTGTGGATCACTGTAGATGTGAAACTGTAAATTGTACTCACAAACAAGACTATGTCTTCTCTAATAGAAAGAAAATCGTCCTCACAAACAAGACTGTGTCCTCTCCAGACGATGTCATGGCCCATGCATGCAGTCCAAACTCAACCAACAAATGAAGAATACAACCTCCACAAGATTAAATCGGCCCCTTTGTTACTCCTTTTTTTTTGAAAAACATAAAAACCATAAAAGACGAAAAAGATAATATGCATGAATCTTTAGCATCTTATATCTAGATCGGCCTGAAAATTTGTTGTATGTATAACCACGCCATGAGCTTATGATCCTAGGTATAATATAATATTGTTACTTGTTAGACTCATAGAAAGACCCCCTTGGGGTAAACCTTATTATAGAATATGGTATGGGGATGGCGCTAGGGAGTCCTAGTTTCTTATATTCTTATTTTAATTATTCCATAAGAATTTCTAGCTTCTAATTTATTGCCTACAAGGATTTTTATAACTAACATCGTACAAAGGCTCTATGGGTTAAATATAAATATCTTTCTAATGTGGAGATATCCCAACCTGTATACTAACTAATATATATTGTTAGTATGATAGGAGATCAAGATGTTAAAGTTTTCACCACCATTTTAACATACCAATGTATTTTTAGGAGGAGTTAGAAATGGCTTCGATCACCTCATTTAATGGATTGGAAGGTATGGGAAACTTCAATTCCTTTAGAGCTCAGGAAATCTCACTTGGGAGTGATTAAATTAGTAAAAGGTGCATTGGAATGGCCATAACATTATTAGAGATCACTTGGTTCAATAATTTCATATGCCACCTGTCGTTGACTCTCCAATGACCTAATTAAATAGAAATTCCGATGTAGGCATCTGTAAAAAATAATACACTTCCACCACTAAAATGGTTCATTGATCAATGAAAATACATAAATGAGCTGGAGGCTATAGATTGGAATCATGTGATTAAATCTAACACCGTATATCTCTTCTCATTATTCTAATATCCGTGGTTACTGGCTAATTGATATGTCAATTAAGAAAGTTGATTTGTCAGGCATACCACCATAGAATTTTTAGCTCGTATGATTTCCATAAGAAGAGAGATAATAAATCCAACCAAGGAAAAAACAAGAAATAATTGTTTGAATCCATATGATGGATCTCTTAGTAAGGAAAGAAACAATAATGAGTCATATCATGCCAGTAATTACAAAGAGCAGATAAAAGAGAAAATATATTGTGTAGAATCATAAGAGAGTCTATGGAAATAGACTAATTTAGTATAATTATTTTATCCTTATGGTATCCTTACTTATTTACATGGGAGCTTGAATGATATATAAGTAATTTGATCAAGTAACCGGTGAATCCACCTAGTTAATGCAGTATATATCGACTAGAAATAAAACTATGTTTGGATAAGACAATCATTTTCAGTTAGGGATGATGGTAAAGGGAACACTTAAGGATAGATTAGATGATTTTTTTTTTTATTATCTATATAGCCATATTTTTCTCTGATCTAGCTACAAGAATAGTGTCATGGTTCACCAATTCATATAACTAGTGTTGTAGGAATTATAAAGGTGTCCTTTCCATCATTAACACCTACTATACTAGGTATAATATACCTATAATTTGTTTGATAATAATGATCTAAAATACATAGGTTAATGGTTCAAATTCCTTTTATAATCTTTGTAAGATTTTCATATGGTTGGAATAAGTTATAATGATAAAAATTCTTAATATTTAAAAGGATATATTATATAGGTTCTTATAGGTTTTCTCCATGTAGGACCTTAACCAATGTATTAATGAATTATTGTCTAACGTGTGGAGAGCATATAGATTAAATGCAACATCGTATATCTCTTCTCCTAATTATTATAATATCCATCGTTACCTAATTGATATGTCAATTAAGAAAGTATATTTGTAAGGCATAGCACAATGGTGCATTTAGCTCATATGATCTCCATAAGAAGAGAGATCATAAATCCAACCAAGAAAAAAACAAGAAAAAATGGTTTGAATGCATATGATAGATCTCTTTGTAAGGAAAGAAAAAATAATGAGTCATATCATGATGCTAGTAGTTACAAATAGCATATCAAAGAGAATATATATATCTTGTGTAGAATCATAAGAGAGTATGTGGAAATAGACTAATTTAGTACAATTATTTTATCCTTATGGTATCCTTAATCACATGGGACATTGAATGATATATAAGTAATTTGATCAAGTAACCGGTAAATCCACCTACGTATAAATGCATGCAGTAGATACCGAGTAGAAATAATACTATGTTTGGATATTGTAATTAACCTCAACATCTAACCTCAAATGAAATTAGTGACATCCCTTATGTGGTAAGCTTATAAAATTGATTACTAGTGCCCTTGAATACATTGAAGCAAACTCACTACTGCCCCCATCCTTCTACAAATAAACATCACAATCAATGCATTATAAGCCATGGTTATTAATTACATTATTTAACTTCATGTCATCCACCACAATAGGCTAATATACATGGTCGATTTTATGGTATACTCTCTCAACCTCCTTATTTGTATCAAGTCATTTTCCTTGTGAAATTAATTCATCAAAGGATTATTAATGTAAGTATGAATATTTGGTTGATCACAACCATTTTCCTTCATATGCTCTAGTACTAGCACAAGATAAATGACAACTTTGCCTCCTTTGCAATTATGTCCATTATTCAAGGTAGTATATGTTATTTCATTAATTGGTGTCAATCATTTTGATAAGTTAGGGATTTGATGGTTAAGGGAACACTAGTTAAGGATATATTAGAATAAATTTTGGACATATATAGCCGGCATTTTTTTCTTTGATATAGCTACAAGATTTTCATGGTTCACTAATTCATATAGCAAGTGTTGTAGGAATTAGAAAAATTAAAGGTGTCATTTCCATCGACATTGACACCTACATTACTAGGTATAGGATACCTATAATTTGTTTGATAATTATAAAGAGATGGAGGGTTGACATTGTAGGTTAAAAATTATACTTAGGAGGAGATGGCCAAGGTCACATCATATTCATATGGTGTCTCAAACAAGTTATCAGATTATCATTAGGAGAATAGTTTCAATGGTATAATATAGGTCTGAAACACATAGGTTATTAATGCCAGTTCAAATTCCTTTTATCTTTATAAGAATTGCATATGTTTGGAAGAGGTTATAATAATAAAAAATATTAATATCAATTAAAATCATTATATAGGTTCTTGTAGGTTTTCTTCGGGACGTAGGACCTTAACCAATATATTAATGAATTGTCAAACTTGTGGAGAGAATATAGATTATGTCCATCAACACCGTATATTTCTTCTCATAATTACTATATATCCCTCATTACCTAATATATATGTCAATTAAGAAAGGAGATTTGTAAGTCATACCACCATAGAAACTTTAGCTCATATGATCTCCATAAGAAGAGAGATCATAAATCAAACCAAGAAAAAACAAGATAAAATTGTTTGAATATTTCATATGATCATATATCTCTTTGTAAGGAAAGAAAAAATAATGAGTCAAATAATTATGATGCCAGTTATAGTTACAAATAGCAGATCAAATAGAAAATATATATCTTGTGTATAAGCATAAGAGAGTCTATGGAAATATACTAATTTAGTACAATTATTTTATCCTTATGGTATCCTTACTTATTGAGAGGGTACCTTCAATGAATATATATAAGTAATTTGATCAAGTAAGCGGTAAATCCACCTAAGTTTAAATGCATGCAGTACTAGGTACAGAATAAAACTAATACTATGTTTGGATATTGTAACCTGATCAACATCTAACCTTAGATGAAATTAATGACATCCCTTATGTGGTAAGCTTATAAAATTGATTACTAGTGCACTTGAATACATTGAAACAAACTCACTACTTCCCCCATCCTTAATCTACAAATAAACATCACAATCAATGGATTATAAGCCATGGTTATTACATTATTTAACTTCATGTCATCCACCACAATAGGCTAATATACATGGTTGATTTCATGGTATACCTTCAACCTCCTTATTCGTATCATGTCATTTTCCTTGTGAAATCAATTCATCAAAGGATTATTAATGTAAGTATGAATATTTGGTTGATCACAACCATTTTCCTTCATATGCTCCAGTACTAGTGCAAGATAAATGACAACTTTGCCTCCTTTGAACTTATGTCCATTATTCAAGGTAGTATATGGTGCTTCATCATTTTGATCAGTTAGGGATGATGGTTAAGGGAATACTAGTTAAGGATAGATTAGAATAAATTTTGGATCTATATAGCCATGTTTTTCTCTGATATAGCTACAAGATTGTCATGGTTCACAAATTCATATAACAAGTGTTGTAGGAATTAGAAAAATTAACGGTGTCCTTTCCATCGAGATTAACATCTACATTACTAGGTATAATATACCTATAATTTGTTTGATAATTATAAAGAGATGGAGGGTTGACATTGTAGGTTAAAAATTATACTTAGGAGGAGATGGTTGGGGTCACATCATATTCATATGGCCCCTCAATTAAGTTATCAGATTATCATTAGGAGAATAGTTTCAATGGTATAATACAGGTCTGAAATTCATAGGTTATTAATGTCGATTCAAATTCCTTTCATCTTTATAAGAATTGCACATGATTGTAAGAGGTTATAATGATAAAAATTCTCAACATTTAAAAGGATTATATAAGTTCTTGTAGGTTTTCTCCAGGACGTAGGACCTTAACCAATGTATTAATGAATTGTCAAACTTGTGGAGATCATATAGATAATATGCCTTAACACTGTATATTTCTTCTCATAATTACTATAATATCCCTCGTTACCTAATATATATGTCAATTAAGAAAGGATATTTGTAAGGCATACCACCATAGAAATTTTAGCTCATATGATCTCCATAAGAAGAGAGATCATAAATCCAACCAAGAAAAAAATAAGATAAAATTGTTTGAATATTGCATATGATCATAGATGTCTTTGTAAGGAAAGAAAAAATAATGATTCAAATAATGATGCCAGTTATAGTCACAAATACCAAATCAAAGAGAAAATATATATGTTGTGTAGAAGCATCAAAGAGTCTATGGAAATAGACTAATTTAGTACAATTATTTTATCCTTATGGTATCCTTACTTATTGAGAGGGGACCTTCAATGAATATATATAAGTAATTTGATCAAGTAAGCGGTAAAGCCACCTACGTATAAATACATCCAATACTAGATACCGAGTAAAAATAATACTATGTTTGGATATTGTAACCTGATCAACATCTAACCTCAGATGAAATTAATGACATCCCTTATGTGGTAAGCTTATAAAATTGATTACTAGTGCACTTGAATACGTTGAAAAAAACTCAATACTGCCCCCATCCTTAATATACAAGTAAACATGATAAAAAAATAATGAGTCATATAATGATGTCAGTTATAGTTACAAATAGCATATCAAAGAGAAAATATATATCTTGTGTAGAAGCATAAGTGAGTCTATGGAAATAGACTAGTTTAGTACAATTATTTTATCCTTATGGTATCCTTATTGAGAGGGGACCTTCAATGAATATATATAATTAATTTGATCAAGTAAGTGGTAAATCCACCTACGTATAAATGCATGCAGTACTAGATAATGATCGAGTAAAAATAATACTATGTTTGGATATTGTAACCTCAACATCTAACCTCAGATGAAGTTAATGATAACATCCCTTATGTGGTAAGCTTATAAAATTTATTACTAGTGCACTTGAATACATTGAAACAAACTCACTACCCCCATCCTTCTACAAATAAACATCACAATCAATGCATTATAAGCCATGGTTACTGCATTATTTAACTTCATGTCATCCACCACAATAGGCTAATATACATGGCCGATTTCATGGTATACCCTCTCAACCTCCTTATTCGTATCATGTCATTTTCCTTGTGAAATCAATTCATCAAAGGATTATTAATGTAAGTATGAATATTTTGTTGATCACAACCATTTTCCTTCATATGCTCCAGTACTAGTGCAAGATAAATGACAACTTTGCCTCCTTTGCACTTATGTCCATTATTCAAGGTAGTATATGTTACTTCATTGATTGGTGTTAGTTATTTTTAGTTAGGGATGATGGTTAGGGGAATACTAGTTAAGGATAGATTAGATGAAATTTTGGATCTATATAGCCATCTTTTTCTCTGATCTAGATACAATTAGAATGTCATGGTTCACTAATTCATATAACAAGTGTTAATGTAGGAATTAGACAAATTAAAGGTGTCCTTTACATCATTAACACCTACATTACTAGGTATAATATACCTATAATTTGTTTGATAATTATAAAGAGATGGAGGGTTGACATTGTAGGTTATAAATTATACTTAGAAGGAGATGGGGGTCACATCATATTCATATGGTACATCAAACAAGTTATCAGATTATAATTGGGAGAATAGTTTCAATGGTATAATATAGGTCTAAAATGCATAGGTTATTAATGCCGGTTCAAATTCCTTTTATCTTTATAAGAATTGCATATGGTTGGAAGAGGTTATAATGATAAAAATTATGAATATTTAAAAGGATTATATAGGTCGTTCTTGTAGGTTTTCTCTAGGTAGGAACTTAACCAATGTATTAATGAATTGCCAAACTTATGGAGAGCATATAGATTATATGCATTAACACCGTATATTTCTTCTCATAATTACTCTAATATCCGTAGATATAAATGCAGTAGATATCTACTATAAATAATAATATGTTTGGATGTAACCTCAACATCTAACCTTAGATGAAAATGAAATCCCTTATGTGCTAAGGTAAAATTGATTACTAGTGCACTTGAATCTATTGAAACAAACTCATTGTCCCCATCCTTATAAAAATAAACCTCACATTCAATGCCTTAGAATCCATGCTTATTACATTTTTTAACTTCATGTCATCCACCTCAATAGGCTAATATTGCATTTCCTTTGATGCATTTCTTTTGTTCCCTCCTTCCTTCCTTTGGTCCACCTACATGACTCCTAGTACCAGGGTCCTTACCCTTTTCATTAAAAACCTTAGGAGAAAACTCGTGTGTTTTTGCTATCTATACCAGAAAAAAGGAAATTAAATTTACCAAAACGAAAATAAAAATAAAAATGGGACCCCTAACATAACTTTTCACAGTTTATCTCCTGCGAATAGTTTTACCAAGAAAGGGCAGCGTTTTGTTTTTGCACAGGCCAGCGTTTACTAAAAAAAAGAAATAAAAAAAAAATAAAAAAAAATGGGACCCCTAACATAACTTTTCACAGTTTATCTCCCGCGAATAGTTTTACCAAGAAAGGGCGGCGTTTTCTTTTTGCATAGGCTAGCGTTTCCTTGCTTTGATTTTGGTGTTCAACACCACAAAAGCTGAAGCTAAGCTGTTGGGATATACTAAGGTGATTTGTGTGAGGTGTAACTTAAGTTTCATTGCATTCTTGTTTTGCATTTTTTATTGATAGAAATCAAAATATTGGTTCCTATGCTACAAAATTTTAAAATTTTGTAAAAAATTTGGTTTCCTCTAAGGTTGACCATGGATTGTGGTTGTTACTAGGAATTCTCAACCAGTGCTGACACTGCTTGTTCCTATGTAATGCAAAACACAACTACAGAAAAAAAAATCACAGCCACATATCCTTCCCTTGAATAGTCAGATTAATTAACATAACATATCATATACCTCAACCCTAGATCTGTTTATCTTCTCTCCAGAAAGTCTTTGAGATGGATCGATACCTGTAAGATGAATCACAAGACAAACGAAAAGATGAGAGAATCATTATAATCAACTATCCATATTGGTGATCAAGGAGTCCAATAATATTTAATCAGAAACACAATAACCAAATATAGGAAAGGGAAATGTTTTTGTATTAATAATGGGTGAGAAGAAGTACAACCAAAAGCCTTGATGTTGACAACTTCTGTCTCAACAAATGTCTACAAACTCCAATTAATACCTCTCTAGATATAAGCTACCTCTACTTTTCCTCTATCTAGACTTCAAACTAGCAGCATAAGGATGCTTTTTCTGATCTTCTTCACTCTCTTCATGGAAGCTCCATTTATAGGCCAAGAACTCATAGGATGACTTGACAAAAGGATAGAATAGGATCCCTATAAGTGAGAGATGCGAATACCACCTCTCCCAGACATGCAGGAACAAATTCGATGAAGGATCCTGTACAAAATATTCTAGAAGCTTATTTTTTCCCCTTTAAGTGACCATCGATGCTTTTGGGTAAACTAGACAAAGTGTTGATTTAGGATTATTCCTACTAAAAAAGGGTGAATGGCGCTTTCTGCTCAACTAATGGAGGTGTCGATGACAGTCTATGGAAAAGATGAAAGGGCATTGTACCTTCTAGGTCAGGGTAAAAAATTGCCAAGGTGATCTAGATCAGGCTTTTTGGGAGGTTGACAAGAAACAAGAAATTCATCTGAAGGCTAACTAGGCAATGTGAGATTTTCATGTGCAATGGAATGCCCCCCAAAGTATGAAGCTAGAAGAATGTGATAGGTGAAATTCTTTGCAAGTTTTCTATCTGATACAGAGGAAAAAAGAGATAGACTCGTAAAGGAACAATAACTGACCCTTATCCAATCACAGCTGCAAACCAATACACTGCAGATCTATGATGATGACTATGTCATGGCTACCAATAATACAATGTAGATCCATGATTGAATATTTTAAGAGATAGGTCATAGCTACGAGATATACAAAGTAGATCTATGCCTCTCATTTTCAGATATAGAACACAGCCACCGAACATACAATGTGGATCTGTGTCATGACTCTAAATGATCTCCAAACACAACTTGAGCATATGCAATGATGGTGATAAAGCCTAATCACTCACGGTCTTCATCCCAATCTCCGAACGATATGAATCTAACCATGTGATTACAATGTCTTGACGTCGAACATGGTAGAAACCACTTGATTACCAGTCGTTGATGTCAACTGCTAACAAGTGCGAGGGAAATCACCATTGATGTCAATGATTCCCAAGGTATCCCAGTACAAATCATCGAATGTGAATAAAGGAATTGAAGTTGAACATCCGATGAGATCTTTCAATCAAGAGCCAATGATGCAAACTCATGTTGAAAGTGAGGTAACCTACCATTGAGGCATGCATGCCCAAGGTATTGTGTAGGTTTCTAGGTCTAATTCCTAGATAGTGATCTAAAGTCGATAGGGATAGACCCTGTCACAGGAGGGCCATGATGATTCCCACATTAGTGACACGAAACTGAGAATAAAAGTTGATTTGGAATGATAGGACTGATTCATACATGATTGAATTTTGAGGATAAGTGAGGTTATTGATGGATTATTTTTCTAAGAGAGGTAACCTTTGAACAATTGGGTGGCACAACACATGACTTGGAAGTATTCACCCGCGAGAATAGAATTAGGTGTAATGTAAGGAATATAATGAAGCATCCTTTGAATTGACTCAAAGGAGTCAGGTGACTCACAAAAATAAATCGACTCGAGGACAAATTGAAAACCCAAACTATTCAGATATGCAAATGCAAATAGGTGCCATGTTCAAAGGTGGACTGTAGAGTACTGCCATGTAAACAAATGAAAACCATTCCCCTTTCCTTTAATTTCCCCACCTCAAAAGGTGAGTGCCTCTTTTTGTTTTTACGATTCCAAAGAGGGTAACAAACACATGTTGAAGCTCATTAAGTGAAGAGTCCATTCTCATATCTTTTATGAACCTGAGAAAGGAGGGGTTCGTTCCCAAAATAGGGTCTTACATCGTATGTTTTATGAGTCCAACGCAAGTAAATTCATCTATTGTTTCATGTTTAGAGAGTCTAAAATGACTAAGAAGACTCCAAAAAGGGTCCTTTTTCATAAATAAGGCCAGTCAACCTGAAAAAGAGATAACCTACCCCTGACTCAGTTGACCGTTCAGATTCTTTTACAAGCGTGAGAAGACTGAAAAGAGCTTAAATATAACTCCCAAATGAGGTTCCTTTTTCATAAGCCATTTTTAACGAGTCTGAAAAAGCAAAAAAGTGGACTCGACACCTTTCTACTAGAATTTTAATGAGCATGTAAAAGTGTATAAGGGCGCTCGGTACTTTTTCAGTTTTGCCCTAAGCCCGAAAAAGACAAAAATGACTTGTATTGGAGCCAAATCCTAGCATTAACCCTGAAAAACTCAAAAAGACCATTAAAAACCATTTTGCCAAAACTATAAAAAATACAAATAAAAATCCACTTTCACTTAAATAATTTGGATTTCAAAATATATGAATTGTAGTGCATTTTTGAAAATCTCAAATACTCTATAAATAGAAAGTGGGGTAAGAAATATTTACCATTTAATTTTTACCATTTGTGAGCTTTGGAGAGTTGGTTTTGATTGGCAAGATTTCCATTGGTGGTTTGGAAAGGATATTGCTTCTTCATTGCTTCTCCGTTCACCGTGTAAGAGGTAAGTAATCAACTCTTTTCTCTTCCATCTTCTAAAAACATCAATTTTGCTTCTTTCATGTTTAAACTCACATCCCTAAAAACAATTTTTATAATGATTTTGAAGCCAAGGTAGAGGATAGGTTCATAAATTTCAAATAGAAATAGAAAACATGTCCATTATTAAGCAATTTCATGGGTTAAAGATAGGTTAAATTTTATTTTCCAAGGGTTTTCGACCGTCGGGTAGAGTCCCTGACGATGCTCTGTCCAGCCGAGATAGGCGTGCCGTAGGTGCCCTGTCCACAATGGACTAGCAAACGACGCGTTGAGCACTGAAGGTGTAGGCACCGATGGTGCTCTGTCAGCAAAAGGTAGCAGCGCCGCTGCAGCCTTAAGGAAGAAAAATAAAACCTTAGAATGCTAAAAAGACCAAATTCATGCTCAAGATTTGCTTCAAAATGTATTATTATGTTTTTTAAGCCATGCCATGTGTTCTAATCATGAGATTTGTATGTTGCAGGTGCACTATGGTTATCTGGAAAGAGAGGGAGCATGATATTTTTGATGTACAAGATGCTAATGATCCACCTACCGTCGAAGCCCTAAGAAATTGTGCACTGTTGAAATATTTCCGTGTGCCTGATATGAAAGCACACATTTGGCTACTTGAGTATATCATTAACATGTGGGATCCCAAGAAAGAACATTTTTTCATAGGGGTCCACATCTTTCCCATTGAGATAGAGGATATATACTTTTTGACCGATCTATCCATGAGGGGGAGTCAGGAAATCTTATCTAGGGCTCATGGAGGAGAAGGCTCCTTGGATGACATAATAGACCACAGAAGCTCAATCCGGGAAACTAAAGATTCGCTCCATAGTGAATCACCCATTGAGGACTGTGGCATACACTATTGGTAAGGTGGAGGGAACTAGATCTTCCCACCTTACTACTCGGTCTCATATGGTATACGCTCTGCAGTGTATGGAGCCTATCATTTTTAACTAGTGTGAGAGCATGCTAGTATGTTTGAAGAAGTAGTTGACCAAATGTAGGAGCGGAACACTGAAGCAATTCAGATATGAAGCAGTGGTGGTGTCATTCATGTTACAATGGATTCCACATTTGAGACCATAGGTAACTATCACCAAGCTAGATCCTGAAGATCCCAAGATGTTAGCATGGGTTACAGCTATGCCACGCCTAAAGTTAGCTATGGGGCTGTATTATTTTGCTGGTTGAGAAACCAGTTTCTTATGATAAAGGATTATTCCTATGATGGGGCATATTTCTGTCATGATCCAGAGTTGGTTTTACCTGAGGGTGAGATGTAGGATGATCATGGTAAGTAAAGACATCGTCCACACTATGTTTTTGGAATTTTGTATTTTATTTCATTTTTGTGGTTTAAAATATTGAGATAACAAAAAGTGTTTTCGTGCAGACATTGGACCTTCCCGTCTAGTGGGGATGTCGCCTATTGCTAGGTGAGTAGGCACCAGAGACATGATGGTGTACCGCTCTGAAGATGAAGAGGAGCTTGGAGATGTGGAGGAAAAACTACAACATTTGACTGTGGGTATTCCTGATGTAGCCACAGATAGGGTACCTAGGCATTATCAGTGCCACACCATAGGTGTTTCTATATGGTTTCCCAGGCTACTCCGCAAAGTGGCCCAGGCCATCGGATGCTATGATGCATGATAGGAGGATTAGTATGTTTTAATATTGTTTTTTGTATATGTATTACTGAAAGCTTTGAAGCTTCATATTTTACCCTATTTATTTATGAATTATGAACTTCTTATGGTCCCGAACTTTGAGGGCACTGAAAGCTAGGGATGCTTTATCCCATTTTTGTATCTCGATGTTACAATTTTTTTATATATATGGCAGAATTTCATATTTACAGTTGTGTGTGTGTGACAAATGTGATGTGTGAGATGTTCAACTACTTATGAATTTACATGTTTTGATTTATGTTTCAAATGGAATTTCATGTATGAGCAGTATACCAATCCAAACATAATTAGCTAAGGAATCTGCCACTGCATTTAAATGTCTTGGAATGTGTTGATAAGTGACTTGCTCAAAAGACCTCTCTAACAACCTGACTCTTTGGAAAGTACAAAGAAGAAGGGGATTACGGATGGTGTAGACTCAATTAAGTTGTTGGACAACTAGCTCAGAGTCCAAGTAAACCCTAATTTCCCTTACATCATTAGCTAGGGCTTTCGTCAACCATTAGAGGAATTTTGGGGTCTAAAATGGGCCTCCTAAGGAAAATAATAAAATAATAGTTAAAATAATAAAATAATATTGATTAATTTTGGAGGAAGAAAGAAAAAAACTACTTTTTGTGTTCGTATTTTCGACATATCTCCCTATTTTTTTACTCAAATTTCAATCGGGAGAGCTCGTTGGATGCGGAATTTTATTCTGCATCCAACGAGTACCCACATTGCATACTTTTGATGGACCCCGCTACCCCAAAAACAAGAAATACCTGAAAAAATGTGATGATGATGTCATCATTACTTTTTTCAGGTATTTCTTATTTTTGGGGTAGTGGGGTCTATCAAAAGTATGTTAAAATAATAAAATAATATTGATTAATTTTGGAGGAAGAAAGAAAAAAACTACTTTTTGTGTTCGTATTTTCGACATATCTCCCTATTTTTTTACTCAAATTTCAATCGGGAGAGCTCGTTGGATGCAGAATCAAAATCCGCATCCAACAAGCTCTCCCAATCGAAATTTGAGTAAAAACACAATGAGATATGTCGAAAATACGAACAAAAAAAGTAGTTTTTTTTAATGACAAATATGTCAATTCAACCATTATGGTTGACTTATTTTATTGAAATTCTATTGGTTCTTGAATTCCAAATCACAAAAAATTATTTTGGCACGTTTTCTTATAAGGCCCATTTTAGACCCCAAATTTCCTCTAATGAATCTGACCACAGCTTGATATTCTGCCAGATTGTTGGTGGAGGGACCTAAAAGAATACCCTTTGAACTCACCAGCTCACTTGTAGGAGAGTATAGTACCCAAGTTGCAGATGTAAGGTTAAGCATATGCCGATGAGCACCATTAGCAAAACCAATGAAGGAAGTCATATATCCATGAGACAAAAGATGTGCATAAGCAGGGTTTTATAAAAAAGACACTCTAAATCACACAAAAGACACACCTCTTAAAGTCTAAGACACACAGCAAACTATAAACAATATTTACAAAGACCCTACACTAGATGACCTAGGCATAGTATATTTTTAGGTAGATCCCATTTCGGGGCTCTCCCAGTGGTATCTCGTTGTAATCAACCAATTCATATGCTCCTTTCTCTAAAAAATGACTAGTAATGTAGGGTCCATGCCACATAGACTCAAATTTTCCCGCCCCCAACTTATCATGCTTCTGGTCGTAGGTCAAGACCAGATCTCCTTCATCGAAGGAACGGGGTTGGATAGTCTTGTCATATTGAAATTTCATTCTTCATTTGTGTGCCTCATTAGCTAATGCAGCATCATGTTGAGTTTCATCAAGTTTGTTTAGGTATAGGAATCTTTCTTCGTCTACAGTAGTATTGGGTAATAATTCGACAACCGGTTTTAAAGAAGGGATCTCACATTCTATTGGGAGAGTAGCTTCCAACCAGTGTACTAATTGGAAAGGTGTAAAACCGGTGGAAGTTTTAACAGTAGTCCTGTAGGCCCAGAGTGCAGAGAAAAGCTGTTAATGCCAGTTTGACTTGGCCTGCCCTACCATCCATTGAAGCATTGTTTTTAGTACTTTATTTATCACTTCAACCTGGCCATTGGCCTGTGGATAGTAGGGTGTAGAGTTATCATGTCGAAACCCTAATTTGATGCTAAGCTATACCATCATTTTATTTTTAAAATGTGATCCATGATCGGTCATGATGGCCCTAGGAATCCCAAATCTTACAATAATATGGTTGAATAAGAAAAGTCCAGCAGTTTTACCATCTTCGACGTATGTGGGAATTACCTCAGCCCATTTTGTAAAATAGTCAACAGCCACAATGATGTAGCCATGCCCCCCAGATGAGGTAGGTCTTCAATGCACAAAGTCTATGCCCCATTTTTCAAAAGGGCCAACTGCTACTACGGGATGGAGCGGATATGGATGTGTGCATTTCTTGGAAGTAAACATTTGACAAGGTGGGCATTTCTTGACCGTTTCAATAAAATCCTTGAAAATAGAAGGCCAGAAGTACCCAGCACGCAGGATTTTCTGGGCAGTAGCCAACCTAAAAAGATGACTGCCACAAGCTCTAGCATGGAAATCATTAAGGACGATCTCAGCCTCTTCGTGTATAAGGAAATGATGTAGGATAGAATCAACACCACGGCAGTATAGGGTATCATTCAAGATGAGGTAATTTTTAGCTTGGTGGTGAACACAATGACGTTCATATCGGGAGGTAGTAGGTTGGTATCGTAAGGTCTGGAGGTACAAAATGATGTCTCCATACCATGGATCTGTTCTACTAATGAGAAATAGTGATTCATCAGGGAAGGAATCAGAGGGCTCTAGATTCTCAGTAGCACAGGGAAGGTCACATATAAGCTCTGCAAAGACAAGGGACTTCTTAGAAGTAATTTTGGTGAATTCTAGGTCAAAATCTTAGAGGATCATGATCCAACGTGATTATTTTCCCCCAAGCACCTGACGTGTCAGAACATAGTACATGGGGTTGGGATCCGCGTAAATAGTAGTGGTGCAGAGCAAAATATAGTGACGAAACTTCTGGACCACAATGACTGTGGCCAGAGCGATCTTCTCCACATGTGAGTATCGAGTTTCAGAGTCCAAAAGACTCTTACTGGCATAATAGATCACATGTTCTTGGTTGTGTTCATTTGTTTGAACAAGGACCATGCCTATCGCAGAGAAGGATGCAGCCACATACAGGGAATAATCCTGATCATAATTGGGTGGTTGAAGCACAGGTGCATGGGTAAGTGCATGTTTAAGATTATCAAACGTGCGTTGTGCGATATCATCCCAAATGAAAGGAGTATCTTTCTTAAGCAACCTCATGAAACCATGTGTCCTCTCTGCATAATTACAGATGAAGCGAAGCAGAAAGTTTTCCTTCCCTTGCAAACTTTGGAGTTCAGTAACATTCGTGGGAGCAGGCAGGGCCAAAATAGCCTCAATTTTCAATGGATCGATATGGACGCCATATTTAGAAACAATAAAACCAAGAATTCGTCCATCTTCAGCACAAAAAACACATTTGTGGGCATTTAGACGAATGTTAAAATGACGACATTGAAGAAATACAGCTCTTAGATGATCGACATGGATATCACACTGCTTGGAATGGGCAGGCAAGTTGTCTAGATAGGGTTCCAAAATATGTTTAATGTCATGAAAAGCATATGACATGGCACATTGGAATGTCGCGCCAGCATTTTTTAAACTGAAAGGTAGTTTACGGTAAGCAAAATTCCCCCAAGGGAAAATGAATGCTGTCTAGTCAGAAAATCCATCCATAAAGGAGAAAATGACGCTTCTGGCATAGTTATTAATTATTTGATTGATGTAGGGAGTGGGAAAATTGTCTTTTGGATAAGCTCGATTCAGGTCCCTAAAATCGGTACAAACCCTAATAGTACCCTTCTTTTTATTCACAGGGACTATGTTGGACACCGATTCAGTTAGTGGTACGGGGTAAATGAAACCAGCTTTCAGAAGTTTTTCAACTTCCTCTTTGATAGCAGTTGCTTTTTTAGGATGAGCCTGTCATTGTTTCTGGCGTACGGGCTTGGCATCAGGATAAGTTTTGATTTTGTGCACAATGATAGAGGGATCAATCCCAGGCATTTCTTCATATGTCCATGCAAAGACATCTCAAAATTCTTTGAAAAGAGTCGTGTATGTTTGGATTTCTTCATGGAAAGAGTTCTGTCCTATGGAAATGTTCTCGGAAACACCCGGTTTCATAGATATCTCAACGGGTATAGTTTTGGTAATGTTGCATAAATTCCCTTCAGAATTGACACTACGAGTGAGGATCAGAGACTGAGGGTGGAGGACTATATCGGATGAAATCGTGGAGGCAAAGTGGTTTTCTACCATATGGCAAGGGAAAAGGAAAGAAGATCTGTGATGATAATCTTCCCAAGGAATCTTGTCTAATGACATAACTTCCATGACATACTCATTTGTAGGAAGTGTGTGTGAAAGATAATCCAGAGATGGGGAGGGGTGTTTGAGCCAATATGGCATGTGATAATGGTCTGAGGCCACCAAGAAATGATCATGGATGGTGGGATCGTTGGTAGCTTGGATTGCATTGTACATCTTTTCAAAAGGGGACAAGGATGAGGATTCATTAGCAATTTCTTTTCGTTTGGCTGTATGAGAGCTAGAAATCATATTAATGGAAACAGTTTGTGAAGCAAGAGGAGGGTCGGAGGAAGGAAATACTCCCATAAGTGAAGAATCTTTGATGAGGCCTACTCCGATGTCTTGATACTCTGGTGTTCAAGAGCGGAACACTATTTGCATAATTTGTAATGGCAATAGGTGTGATGAATTCTAACTGGTCAACAGTAACAATCTTTCCTTGGAATGGGAACTGGACGATCCGAAAAACGGTCGATGTTATGGCTTGCATAGAATAAAACCAGTTGTGACCTAGGAGTAAGTTGTAATCCAAAGGAGAGTCAACGACTTCGATATGAATGGAGACTAACTTGCCCCCCATTTCTACATGGATGGTAGGTAGTAGTCCATAGGTTAAAAGATGTGACCATCAAAAGCCTTAAGAGTGGTAGGTGAACGATTGATTTTTGGAGATCCAATGGTTCTCCAGCAAGATAAAGACATAATTGATGTAGAGGCACCCTCGTTCAAAACTATAGGATGGATAGTCTTTCTAGCAATCTTTGTAGCGATCTAGAAAGCTAACTGATGTGAAAGTCTTGTCTTCAAATCATCGAGTTTGAAAGTGATGATATTACTATTCTCGGGATCCATAGCTCCAAGGGCAGTAAGCAAATTTTTCCATTGAGTAGGGAAGGTTTGAAGTACCTCTAAATCTGACATAGCATAGGGTGCTTGGGACAAATATTCAACAATATCATATTATTGGGTGGCATGAGCGTTAGGATTGATTATGGACTTACGCAAAGTGCCCTTTGGTTGATGGAAAATTGCTTCAGGTATAGGTTTTTCAATATGAAGACCATTATTAGTAGGAGGTGTGGAAGTTGAGGTTTTTTTAGGTGGAATATCATTAGGTTTCTTTTTCGGTGGAGGGTCATAACTATGTGCTCTTGTATTCAAATTCACCATTTCACTAGACATCATACGAACTTCATCAGTGGAGGAAGAAGTTTCGTTTAAGGACTTATGATCAATTAATTGTTGTTGGGAAGAGAAAGGATATTTTAAAACAGTTGGGGTGGGTGAAGATTTTAAAATTTTGCCAACTTCCTCACGACGAGGACATTCTTTTGTAAAATGATCACCTCCATAGATTAAACAAGGGTACTTCACCTTTCTCTTTCCTTTTGAATCGTTATCCGTATTCTGTGTTTTATTTCCTTCCTGTTGGTTGTCAAGTTTTTTATATTTATTTTTTCCTTTTTTCTTCCCACCTGAACATTCAGTGGATTGAACCGTATTTACTTTAGCAGAAGCAATAGGAGAGGATGCAATTTTGGCAGGTGGTGCTTGTTGATTGGATGGGGTGGAGGCTTGTTTCTTAGAGGATTTAGTTGCTATCTGTGTCTGAACTGAACCAAGTATGCCATCAGCAGGTGGTTCCATAGTAGGTCTCAAAGGGTCTATAGTAGGCCGAGGAGCATGGGGAATTAGATCATACAAAGTTCCTGACTGGGAGTAAACCAAGTCAAGGTATTGAGTGCGACTAATAGCCCGCTCTTCAGTAACAACACCTCCCATGGCCACATCTCTAGCTATGGGTGGAAGCAAATACTTTGTGAACTAGTTAGCTCGTAACTGATTAGGAATAGGAGCCTTAATCAACCTACGTCTTCTTCTCCATTCATGGATATGATCAGAGATATGGGTAGATGCAGTTTATTGAAGTGAGATTAATAGGTCTGTACCTATTTCATACTGGATTGGTAACTGAAAATGTGTCAAAAAATCCATAGCTAAAGCATTGAAATCCCAAAATGAATGTCATGATAACTCGATGTACCATTTAGCTGCAATGCCGGTGAGGGTCCTTTGGAAAAGGCATAGACGGATTGAACTGTCCATCAAATAATTGGATGAACACCAAAGATGAAAAGTCATAACATGGTTTTTTGGGTCCTCACCAGGTTTTCCACTGAATTTTGGGATATCAGAAGGTAGCTTGACTGGGTTTGCGGGCCAAGAGGGGTCATGATGAACTGGGTCATTTATCAATCTTGACAAGTTTGGCAAATATAAAGTGGCCAAAAATGGTAGTTGTTGATTTGGTTGCGGGTAGTTGTAATATTGATAGGGCATTTGCTGACCAGTACGACTATATGCGGATTGATAGATGGGTATAGATGATGCCCCCAAAGGTTTTTGAAAATGCTGTTGGTTTCCAGAATTTCCATGGGGAGGTGGTCCCCCTGAGGAAGGGGGTCCACCGAAAGGTGGTGGTGGTGGCGGTCCTCCTCCTCCTCCAGGTGGTGGTGGGGGTCTGCCTCCACCAAGTGGTGGTGGTCCTCCTCCTCTAGATGGTGATGGTGGTCCTCCTCCTCCAAATGGTGGTGGTCCTCCTCCTCCTCCAGGTGGTGGTGGTGATCTGCCAAATTTTCCACTAGGTCCTCCAGATTCTCGCGGTGGTTCTTCGAGGGGAGGTCCACCGTATCCTTCGGCAGTATTCACAAAACTCCCTCCATATGACGGGATATTTGACCAATTCAGTTGTCCCTAAGGTACAAAAACATTTATGGGGTAAGGCATTCTAGGATAAATAGTCACAGGTGGTGGTTGTTAGTAAACTTGATTAACCATAGGATGTTGATTTCCTGTATAAGTATATCCCCAAGAATCCATATTGTTGACAGGTTATGACCCTAAGGGTCAACCTGCACTAGATGGGGGGCGGGGGGAGGGGGCGGGACCGGGACAACATGTGTATTGGTGGGGGGCATGGCTACTACAAGTTGTGCTACAGCTGCAACTTGTCCTGAACTAGGCATAGTTCCACTGATAGGTGATGTAACTCACGCCGAGGGTTGCCTCGCGACGTGAGAGTTTACTGACACAGCTTGATTTGAGGATTTCCCCCCAACCATGATAGGTATGGAAGGTCTAGAAATAGGTTCAGGATGTGACACTATAGGGTTGTGGTTTAGACCTGGATTACCTTGAAACAAAATTTATTCAATAGGTCCTAACACTTGAGCTAGTGAACGATATCCTTCAGGCCATGGGTTGTGAGAATTCTCACCATAAGTTGGGCAGCCTTCAAAAGAAGGTTTAATTTTCACTCCAGGCCAAGGATCTGTATTACGGGGTAATCATGCCTGTAAAGTTTCATAACATGACACAGGTGGAGAACTAATTCTTTCTATTCTCTCTAAAAAGTTACGAGCTCGATCGAGAGATGCATTAATTCTTCTTTGTTCCTCCTCTCCCAAGGGAGGATTTCTTGGTGAAGGTCTAATAACCCTGAATTCAACAATGGCTTGGCCCATGGAAGTCCTCCAAAATGGAACATCCAAACCATAATCTGGTGGGGCAGAAGTATCGCCATGGCCTCCCAATGGTGGATGTACAGAAACATTGGTTGTAGGAGGCAGTTGGACTAAAGGACTAACATGAGTAGAGAAATTTCCTTTAGGTGGAGTAAGTTCCATATGATCCTCAACCGAAGCTGGTATCTCCATGGTTACCCCTTCTTCCCCTTCCATAGTTGGAGGAGAATCAGGAGGTAAACCCTGCAACCTACGGGATTGACGTTGCACAAGCGTCTCAGCCATGGTGGTGGCTGGAAGTCTTCTAACCTAGGTCAAAGAAAAAATCACACAAAAAACACCTACATAGAGCTAAAGGTCACAATTAGTCTTAAATGATAGGAGGGGTTCAAAGTCCAGTTTCTCACCAAGATTATCAAGACTTTACAAGCTTCGCCTATAAATCCAAGACTACCAAGAGGTTAACTTGGTTTGGATAGGGTATCCCAGTGGGGTCTCCCGATATATGCAAGGTACGTGGGAGATCAAATGGGTAGTAGTGCTATCTAATACACAACCATTCAAAAGGGGCCTTCCTATATACAATCAAGTATGTGAAAGAACCTTTCTATATACCTCAAGGGTACGTGAAAGACCGTTTCTATATACCAATGGTACGTGGAAGAACCGCGCGAGTCTCGGGATGTAGTGCAGACAAATAATGACAACTCCTATGCGTAACGACGCCCGAACACGTCTCTAGCGTATCACTCAACTTTCTATACAAATTTTAACCTAAAGCTACTATTGATTTTATCTTGATGATTAGGTGAATGTTTGTGGAATTGTTGTCTCCAATAATGCAGATTAGCTCTATATGCAACAGAAAACACTTCTTTGACTTTTGATGAAAACTATTTAGGGTAAGGAGAAAATATTATCTTTTTCTTTTTTCAAGAACCTTAAAATAATGCCATTTCAACAACACAAACTTGAATCGAGAAACACAAGAAAATGAAGTTTTTTCAACCACAAAAATTTTTCAACAAGCACTCAAAAGATATTTGAAAAGTTTTACAAAGAAACTAAGCCTCTAGTGTGCATGCAAACTATCTTTGCTACAATGTCAAAAAATCTATTTCTTCTAATCTATTTATGTAGAAAAATGACAACTTCTAAAGCATAAACATGAAGAAACTAAATGATTATTTTTTGTATTTTTCTAAAAAATATGAGGCACTCAAACCAGTCTAAAATGAACTAGTTTAAAAGAGGCTATGATTTTCTTTTCAAAAGTAAAAGTTTCCAGATATTTTGTTGAAACCAAAACTAAAACTATCTACCATTTTACCCTATAAAAAAGATCAATCCTTTGGGACTGAGCTCAAAAGAGAATTAGGTTCAAAAAGTACTCTCAAACAACAGGCAGATGCAAAGAACACAACAAAATCTTAGAGAAGCAAGCAAACCAAATAGACTTTTCAGAAAGATAAAAAAATTTCCAAACAGAAAAGAAACAAATTTCACAAGGATTTTTTGAAGCCTACCTCAAAAGTCGAGTTGATGCACTCAGAATTCAGGACACAAGTGCCTACGACACTCTGAAAATTGAAGAGAGAAGCACCCTAGATGATGGACGGCGCTCTGTCTGTCGAAGGAAGAAGAATCCTGGAAGGAGGGCGGTGCTTTTCCAGTCAAGTGGAAAGGAACCCTGAATGAAGATCGATGCTTTGTCGGCCATAGAGAGGCTTGTCGTCCAGACAGTGTTCTGAAAAATTCAGAACTGCAAGAGAAACAGAAAAGTCTCAGTTGAATTGAAAACGGTAAGAAAAAAGCAATTACCTAGAGAACAGTAAAAACTATAATACAGAACCGAGGCAAATTATCATAAATAAAATGAAAGGAGTAGATTACCTTGCAGACTAAAAAAACAAAGGGCAGAGAGAAATAAAAACTTCACAAGTGGAATGGTTACCAAATATTTGTAGATATGACTAGATATGCACTAGATCTGACTAGATCTTCCCCAGACCTGATCAATTTTTCTTTCCCAAGTATGGTCACCAATTTTGTTACTAGGAATTCTCAACTAGTGCTGACACTGCTTGTTCCTCTGTAATGCAAAACACAACTACAGAAAAAAATAATCACAGCCACATATCCTTCCCTTGAATAGTTAGATTAATTAACATAACACATCATATACCTCAACCCTAGATCTGTTTATCTTCTCTCCATAAAGTCTTTGAGATGGTTCAATACTTGTAAGACAAATCACAAGTCAAATGAAAAGATGAGAGCATCATGATAATCAACTATCCATATCGGTGATCAAGGAGTCCAATAATATTTAATCACAAACACAATAACCAAATATAGGAAAGGGAAATTTTTTTGTATTAATAATGGGTGAGAAGAAGTACAACCAAAAGCCTTGATGTTGACAGCTTCTATCTCAACAAATGTCTACAAACTCCAATGAAGACCTCTCTAGCTACAAGCTACCTCTTCTTTGCCTCTATCCAAACTTCAAACTAGCAGCATAAGGATTCTTTTTCTGATCTCCTTCACTCTCTTCATGGAAGCTCCATTTATAGGCCAAGAACTCATAGGATGACTTGACAAAAGGATAGAATAGGATCCCTATAAGTGAGGGAGGCGAATGCCACCTCTCCCAGACATGCAGGAACCAATTCCATGAAGGATCCCGTACAGAATCTTCTAGAAGCTTCTTTTTTCCCCTTTAAGTGACCATCGACACTTTTGGGTAAACTAGACAGAGCGCCGATTTAGGATTTTTCCTACTAAAAAAGGGTGAACGGCGCTTTCTGCTCAACTGATTGAGGCGTTGACGACCCTCTGTGGAAAAGGTGAAAGGGTTCCATACCTTTTAGGTCAAGGTAAAAAATGGCCAAGGTGATCCAGATCAGGATTTTTGGGAGGTTGACAGGCAACAAGAAAGTCATCTAAAGGCTAAATAGGCAATGTGAGGTTTTCATGTGCAATAGTGGTGGATCTTGCTAGCTGAGTCATGGACTGTTTGACATTCATTTAACTGGGTTGTGATTGTTTTGTGAGCGATAGAGTTGGACTGCACTTTCCCATTGCTGCAAGACCGTTACCGTGTTCATCTTTGGGGTCCTGTATAAACCTTGTCCTACTTGTAGCCTCTCAGGCTGAGGGGTATTCACTCTTGTAGATTGAGATATCTTGTTGGCTGTTGTACATGCCTAACCTAACCCTACAACACTATAACCCTCTCTCTCTCTCAAGTTATGACACCTGTTCCTTTTAGCATATAGTCCTTACAGATAGTATTCCCTTTTACTTTTGAAACTTGTTATATAGATTAAATGTTTAAGCAACTTTCAGTTAACAATTGAGTGATGATGGACTTTATTTTTCTGGTTAATTATGCAAGCTTTGTACAAGTGGAGACATGGAAGTAAGTGATTGTTTGTGATTGAAGTATATCATTATTTTTTATTTAATTTCAATTTTTTTTTAACAGAAATGATTAGGTTTTTTATTAATAAGACTTTTGCTGAGCCACCCAAGAGGTTACATCTGTGAGTTCTTTGCAAAAAACAAAATTCCCTATCACAACAAATGGGAATAAAACTTTTATTTAATTTAAATTGTTAGAACATATTACTTTGTACTTTAATAAAAATCTAATAGGCTATGGCTAATCAACACTCTAATGATTTAAAAAAAATAGGCAAAGCATGTTATGACACGAAATATAAAAAAATTGATTGTGAAATTTTCAAAAAGAACGCGTCAAAACGATCAAATGGGAAAGAAAGGGACATGCATATCAAAAGGTAAATATTTAGAAATAGAGTAATGTATTTCCTTATGTAGTTATATAATGCTTATTTTTATTGTATGATGATGTTAGGCATATTTTTAATAGCATTCTTGGCTATAGTTACAAAGAAGAGGAAAATACAAACAATAGCAAAGAAGATTAGTACACCTTCTATGCCTTTGAATGACTCTACTAGCCCTAACAAAGAAACAAATGGCAAAGATACATTTTCCTCTTTTCAGGAGGAGGAGCAACATGAACAAGGTAAGCCCATTAATTCATATTTTTCTAGTTCCTTATAACTAAAAATATTATGATTAAGAAATCCATAACACCTTTACTGCCCTTCTTTTATAGAATATGTTCACAAACAACCATGCCATATGGATAACAGTGTAGAAGGGGAAGATCCATCCACACAAAAATAGGCAGAGCAACATGAAGAACAATGTAAGATCATTAATGTATAATTTTGCAGTTCTTCATAAATAAAATTTTATGACTTTGAAATCCATAACACAATTACTTGCCCTTCTTTTATAGAATATGTTCACAAAGAACAATTCAAACAAGATATTAGTATACAAGGTGAAGATCCCTCTACACAAGCATCAACAGAGAAATTCAAGAAGAAAGGTAGAGGAGCAACTAAATGTGCAGAAATCAATAACTTGGAGGAAAATATCGAAATTCATATCAATGAAGGGAACCAACCAAATTGTCCAAACTTCATGAAGCTATCTTCATTACTAGGTGCGCTCACAAAGGAAATGGTTTTGATCAATTATTCTGATTAGAGGAAGGTTTCAGATCAATTAAAGGAGGACTTGTGGAACATTATTAATGTGAGTATTAGACATTATGTGTATTTTTTTCAACATTTCTATTTTTGGATAATTTCAAACTTTATTTTCAAACCATGTATGGCATCTAAAGATGCAATTCTTGTATGTTGCAGGAAAAATTCATAATCCCTCCAGTCCTTAAAGAATATTATATGAAACCCGTTGGACATAAGGAAAAAAGTCATAGATATCAGTTGACCAAAAAATATTATGACCTTTATGAGTCAACAGAGGAAAGATTAAAAAATGTTCCTCCAATTAGGATAAGTGAGACAGTGTGGAGAGAATTCGTCCTATCACGAGCCACCACTGAATTCCTGGTAAGCAAAAAGTTCACATATTATATAATCAAGTTTTTAGAATGTATATTGGCTTGTAATGTTGAATTATATATGTTATTTTCAATTGATTACTAGGATATGAGGGAAAAAAACAAGGAAAATAGAGGAAAGGAGAGGGACTTGCACACCTCTAGACATCGAGGTTATCAACTGGTCGAAGATGATATGGTATACAGTTGTAATGATATTTTATCCGATATGAGAAATATTAGCATATTTTAGTTTCATTTAAATGTCAAAAATTAATCATACTATTTTACTTGTTCAACTAGAAAAAATCTATAGCCTCTAGTGATACAAGTACAAGCATTACTAGGGATGACTTATGGAAGAAGTTCCATCGAAAGAAGGATGGCACTCCAATCACACTAGGTGTAGGAGAAACAAAAGTATGTTCCCAACCTTTTAATTTAGATATTGATTAAAATTTGATTTTACATGTTGGAAATGTTTTCTTCTATGATCTGAATTAATTGTATGTCAATGTTAGCAAAAAATTGAACAAGCACAAGTAAAAGTTGCATCTCAAGACTTTGCAGCTAGGGATGATGCCCTTTCCAAGGTACTAGGGATTGATGCAAGAGTACGATGTTGTGGCATTAGATTAGGAGTTATGCCAACTAACTTGTTTGGAAAAATTCCATACAAGGAGGCGCTAGCTATAAGCCAAGCAATAGTGAAAGAAAAACAGAGGAAATCTCATATTTGAAAACAACAATAAGTGAACTACTGAAAATAGTAGAAGATATGGAGATAAAACATGTGGTCAACAAAGAAAGTGTTAGTGTCCAATTCTCTACTCTTGTCTCAGTATACAAATTTTCACAGTAATGATCTTAAGGCTAATATCCGAATACTCATATAAACAGTGTCCTACTGTACAAAATGCTCAAGCTGAAATCACGCCTGTGGTGGAGGTTAACTGTTTATTTCTTATTACATTTTGTTGCCTTGATAGGGTAATATAGGGGACATAACAACCCCTAGGAATGGATTAATACTGAAGAAATTAACTTCAATGCATACTCCATCATCCCTACTAAGTATTGGAAAATTTCGTAATTTAGATCAATTTTATTTTATTTTAGCAATAAATTAGAAATCACTGTCTATTGGGTGCAAAATCGTGCATCAAAATATGATGAACATTTGGTACAAAAAACACCAATGGTTCCATCAAAACTACAAATCTATAAAATGAAAACACCAATTCATGTAAGATTCTAATTATTTAATCTAGGATCATCAATGTTTAAATTCTTATTTCCATGCATCTTACTTTGTCTCATTTATTTGCAGGGTCAAGATAATAATGAGTTGACACCAATTTCCCAATTGGGGTTGGTAGGAAAGAAATGCTTTCTCATTTCATGAAACTCAAGGGTTAAAGTTGTAAGGGTGATAATACATAAGACTGACCCAAATGCAATGGTACAGTGTGTCCATGTTGGAAAAGGCTATTATATTGTGAATCCGACAGAAATTTTAGATCCTCTATTTGAAAATATACCTCTACCATGTCCCAGTAGAGCATTATGTAATCTAGCAGATGCTTTGTTGAGATTCATTCCTTGGCATAAGGATGACATTGAACTATGTAATTAGTGCTTATACTGTGTGACTGGTGATTTCAGTGATGTTGTATCAACTGAGAATAGTTGATTTATTGAATAATTATACTCGGATCAGGACATAGTTTATAAATTTTGTGTAGTTCAAAATTAATCCACTTATATAAAATTTTGGGCACAAGTTGCAATTATATGCCATGAGCACAATTTCTGATTTTGTAATACATCAATATTATATAATCTTCGTTGCATGTGAAATGAGATGTTGTGTTGTGAATATGTGGAATGAGCAGTCTGTATATCATATTTTCATTAAGTTTTTTTTTTTGTTTTGTAAATTAGTTTATCCTTCTATTTCCTTCTATTTCCAAAAACAGACATTTACAGAAGAAGAAAAAAAACACATTAATAAAAATTATTTTCTACATTGTAGCAAGAATAAGAAAATTACCATAATGAAATATTTAAAAGAATAAGCTTGCATACAGAAACAAATTCATATGCAATAATTAACAATAATAGTAAGTTGATTTCTTAACTCAATTGAGGCCAGAACCTTTTATGTTGTACGAAACAACCAATCTACAAATCATTTTGAATTTGAAAATCAAAACTAAGCTTAAATACAGACTACTCAATTTGCACATTGAAGTCACCATGTTTTTTTTTGTAAGTGGTAGTGTTACAAAAAAATTTACAGTGCCTCTCAGCCATATTTGCATTGCTACAGAAAAATTCCTGCCAAGGAGAGAGAAAGAAGCTCTAGAAGATGAAAGTGGACTTGATGCTTTGTTGAAGAAAATGCCCGCCACAAATGCTTTGTTGAAGAAAATGTTTGCAACACATGGGGATATTGTAGGTTGTTGTTTTGTCTACTCAACCATGGTCTCATTTTGTCCAAATAGACCCTGAAGTAGAATTTATAGGCCTGCCACAACTGTGGTTTAGGGAAATTAGACCAAGCATAAGAGAAGATAAAAAATTGTCTAAGTATGGAATTATTGGTAAAATATGCCTAACTGGCCTTAGGGAAATGCACACCACAACTCATTGGATGATGTTAAATTTTTTTGAGAGTGTGGATCTCTAGAGTGTTGTATGGTGCATCCAACCATATCATTATACTAACCAAAAAGCATTTCAAGAAGAATATATCAATCTACCAAAAGTGCCTCTCAGCCATATTTGCATTGCTACAGAAAAATTCCTGCCAAGGAGAGAGAAAGAAGCTCCAGAAGATGAAAGTGGTCTTGATGCTTTATTGAAGAAAATTCCCACAGCACAAATGCTTTGTTGAAGAAAAATCCTACCACATATGCTTTGTTGAAGAAAATTCCCGCAGCACATGGGGATATTGTAGGCTGTTGTTTTGTCTACTCAACCATGGTCTCATTTTGTCCAAATAGAACCTAAAGTAGAATTTATAGGCCTACCAAAACTGTGGTTTAGGGAAATTAGACCAAGCATAGGAGAAGATAAAAATTTGACCAAGTATGGTATTATTTGTAAAATCTTCCTAAATGGTCTCGGGGAAATGCCCGCCATAGGTCATTAGAGTGTTGTATGTTTCATCCAACCATATCATTAGCCTAACTAAAAAGTATTTCAGGAATAATATATCAATCTGCCAAAAGTGCATCTCAGCCATATTTGCATTGCTACAAAAAAATGCCCGCCAAGGAGAGAGAAGGAAGCTCCAGAATATGAAATTGGTCTTAATGCTTTGTTGAAGAAAATGAATTTTTGAATAAAATTCCCACAGAACAAATGCTTTGTTGAAGAAAATGCCCGCCACAAATGCTTTGTTGAAGAAAATTCCTGCAGCACATGGGGATATTATAGGCTGCTATTTTGTCTACTCAACCATGGTCTCAATTTGTCCAAATAGAACCCGAAGTAGAATTTATGGGCCTACCACAACTATGGTTTAGGGAAATTAGACCAAGCATAGGAGAAGATAAAAATTTGACCAAGTATCACATTATTGGTAAAATATTCCTAAAAGGTCTTAGGGAAATGCCCACCATAGGTCATAGGATGACGATAAAAATATTCTGAGACTGTGAATCTATAGAGTGTTGTATGGTGCATCCAACCATATCATTAGCCTGACCAAAAAGTATTCCAGGAAGAATATATCAATCTGCCAAAAGTGCCTCTCAACCATATTTGCACTGCTACAGAAAAATGCTCGCCAAGGAGAGAGAAAGAAGCTCTAGAAGATGAAAGCGGTCTTGATGCTTTGTTGAAGAAAATTTCCACAGCACAAATGCTTTGTTGAAGAAAAATCCCGCCACAAATGCTTTGTTGAAGAAAATTCCCGCGACACATGGGGATATTGTAGGTTGTTGTTTTGTCTACTCAACCATGGTCTCATTTTGTCCAAATAGACCCTGAAGTAGAATTTATAGGCCTACCACAACTATGGTTTAGGGAAATTAGACCAAGCATAGGAGAAGATAAAAATTTGACCAAGTATCACATTATTGGTAAAATCTTCCTAAAAGGTCTTAGGGAAATGCCCACCATAGGTCATAGGATGACGATAAAAATATTCTAAGACTGTGAATCTATAGAGTGTTGTATGGTGCATCCAACCATATCATTAGCCTGACCAAAAAGTATTCCAGGAAGAATATATCAATCTGCCAAAAGTGCCTCTCAACCATATTTGCACTGCTACAGAAAAATGATCGCCAAGGAGAGAGAAAGAAGCTCCAGAAGATGAAAGCGGTCTTGATGCTTTGTTGAAGAAAATGCATTTTTGAAGAAAATGCCTGCAGAACAAATGCTTTGTTGATGAAAATGCCTGCCACAAATGCGTTGTTGAAGAAAATTCCCTCAGCACATGGGGATATTGTAGGGTGCTATTTTGTCTACTCAACCATGGTCTCATTTTGTCCAAATAGAACCTGAATTAGAATTTATGGACTCCTACATTTTTTTTTTAGGAAAATTTGACCAAGCATAGGAGAAGATAAAAAAATTGACCAAGTATGGAATTATTGTTAAAATCTTCCTAACTGACCTTAGGGAAATGCCCTCCATAGGTCATAGGATGATGATAAAAATATTATGAGATTGTGAATCTCTAGAGTGTTGTATGGTGCATCCAACCATATCATTAGCCTGACCAAAAATTATTTTAGGAAGAAGATATCAATCTGCCAAAAGTGCCTCTCAGCCATATTTTCACTGCTTCGGAAAAATGGTCTCCAAGGAGAGAGAAAGAAGCTCCAGAAGATGAAATTGGTCTTAATGGATTTACCTTGTTGGCCTATACTCAATGTGAATATCACTTTCCAAGTTTGAAGTAAAAATGAAATCACCTTGGTGACCTAAGGTTTGAAGAGAACCGGTTAAGTGTTAGACAAAGAGTTTGAGATACCACTTGGAAATGCCCACAAGGGGGTGTTTCTTTGATGATAAAATTCATTGAATGATATGGTCCTGTTCATTGTTGAAATGGATATATATCCATGATCTTGGTTTTTCTTTTGGATATCTTTAAAATTAATATAATTTATTTTCCACATTGTATCAAGAATAACAAAAAGACCAAAATTAAATATTTAAAGGAATAAGATTGTAGCAAGAAACAAATTAATCTGCAATAAATAACAATAATAGTAAGATGATTTCTTAACTCAATTGAGGATAGGATAAGTTTATGTATTTTATTAAGTGCAGTTCCTAATCTTGCATTCCTCAGTTTTCATTTCTAAGCGTGCATTCCTAAGCTTGCATTCCTCAGCTTGCTTTCCTCAACGTGCATTCATAAGCTTGCATTTGTCAGAGTGCATTCCTTAGTGTGCATTCCTCAGTGTGCATTCCTAAGCTTGCATTCCTTAGTGTGTACACCAAACCAATCACGACCGATGCAATTGAATTTGGGTCGTCACATACTATGGAAACAGATGAAACATGGGCGTCTTGCACCATGGCAGCAAACACAGGGGCCTTCTCTACCACGACATCAGGAGAAGCATAGGGTTCCTAGTTTGAGCAGTGCATGGTGAAAAAATTCCAAGCGAATGCTGATGAATGGAGTGATACAAGCATATGGCCTACTGGTATGTTAAATATCCTTTTAAGATCAGGAGTGTATAGATTTATTTTTGGGCATTTTAATTATCATGTTGATGTATTTTTAACTTTGGAATGTATTCACTTGTATATTTCATATATTGTATTTGATTAGTCCCCGATGTTCCTATCGGGAGAATCAGTAATGTAAATAAGTCATGTAAATTCATAGTGGTTAACCCTCCTAGTTGATCAAGGGTTAAAGTCCCCATAGTTTCGGGGCACTAGGGTTATTAGAATCTCCTAGAGAAGTCAGACCTGGTAAGTTATTGTCAAGTCGGGAATTAGTATAAATAGAGAGTGAGCCTCTCTATTTATCACATAGTTACTCACACTCAGTTGGAGCACATGAGTGAGAGAGAAGAAGCTAGGATAAGAGAGAGAACAATTGTTGGAGATCATTTTACTGTCTTTGGGTTTTACTGCTACCATTGGTGCTTAATCTATCTTTGAGGAAGTTGTGGGGTTTTATCCTTTATGGTTTCCCTGAGGAAAATCTTTGTTTCCATTATATCTTGTGATTGATTGTTGTGCATGTTATTCTCTCAGATAAGATCCTAAGATAATACCGTCTAATTGATAAAAATCTAACATGGTATCAGAGCTAACTTGAGAAGAAGACACTGTGCAGCTGTGGAAGCTAGGGCTTCTTACCTTTTGGGTCTCTCTCCACAATCCATCAGCAATAGTAGGCTAGGTTGAACCTCCATTGAACGGCACATCTTTCTGTTGAAGCAGATTTTGACCTACCACTACATCAGGAAATTAGGGATTTTCACTGAAGAGGAATTTTTGAGTGAGCCCAGGCTAGGATTTCTATCCTCATCAAAATCAAAGTTTAAAGACAAAATCAAGGTTTTTGGTTTGGTAGAACTCCTAGAAAGTGAAACCCCAATCTTCCCTAGAACCAAAAATCCAACACTGCAGAAGATCAACTCTAGATCCAGTTTTCAGCTTCTCAAACTGGTAAGATATAAATATTTTGTATTTCCATTTTAGGTTCTCAATTAATATTTCTCATCACACCAAGCGTGATCAAAAGATTGAGGGAGCTGATAACTTCTGAGCATGGAAGTATAGGATCTCCTTAGTCCTTGAAGAGAATGAATTGGACTCCTACATTAGTGGAGAGGTTCTAGTTCCAGAGGGAGATGAGGCTAAGGCCTTACACAAAAGAAAATCAATCATGGATAAGAGGATTATTGCTTATTCAATCAAGGATCAACTCATACCACAGGTGTCGTCCCTAAAGACACCTGAAGAGATGTTTGATTCCTTGACCAAGCTAAGTGAAGGGAAGAAAATTAATTGAAAGATGACTTTGAGGAACCAGTTAAAGAATGTAAATATCCAGAATGAAGACACCATACAGTCATACTTCACCAGGGGCTCTCTAATCAAGGAACAACTTGAAGCAGTGGATTAAGAAGTAGAGAATGAAGAAATTGTGATGACCACCTTGAATGGTATCCATAGGTCATGGGATTCTTTCATCGAAGGAATCTGTGCTAGAAAGAATCTAATCAAGTTTAGTAGGATGTGGGAAGAATGCTCACAAGAAGAATCTCGAATAGTATCTCGAGAAGAAAATATGGGAAATCAATATCAAGCTATCACAGTACACTCTAAGAAAAGTAGAAGGGATAATCATCATCACCAAGGTAAGCATTATCACCAGAAAAATAACTCTATAATATCAAGCAAGGATCTATCCAAACTTAGATGCTATACATGTGATGAAAGAGGACACTTTGCTAGAAATTGTCCTATGAATAAGAATGGTTCTCAAAAGAAGAAGAACTACAAAATAAGACATCATGCTCACACTGCATAGGATGATGATCCTCTTAGGAAGAGAGTCAAACAAGAAAGTGAAGACTCTTCAAGTGATGAAGAATATGTTCTGATCTCTGCTCTCACGGGAACTATCACACATGGAATAAAATATTGGCTTATTGATAGTGGGGCTTCCAAGCACATGATGGGATTCAAGCAATATTTTGTGAAACTATCCTAACATAATTCACCCCACAAGGTAAAACTTGGGGATGACTACCAATATCCCATAAAATGTAGTGGTGAATCCTCCTACAAGCTAGAATCTGGAAAGTCTATGAAGATGAAGGATGTCTTGTTTGTACCAAGACTAAAGAAGAATCTCCTCTCCATATCTGCATTAGATGCAAAAGGTGTAAGGGTTGCATTTGTAGATGGCCAAGTCCTTATGTGGCCAAAGGGAAAGTCTATAAATGATGCAGTAGTGATTGGGGAGCAAGAGGGAGGGCTATACAAGCTGAAGGGACAACTAGAACAAGCTTTGGTCCATGACATAGTAGAGACAAATGAACTTTGGCATAGAAGGCTTGCACATGTGCATTATAGGGCACTACCACTCTCAAGCAAAGATGTTGAAGGACTTCCAGAAATACAAGAAAAACATGAAGGAGTTTGCAAAGGATGTGCGAAAGGAAAGAACACAAAGAAGAAATTTCCAAGTAGCGAAAGCAAGGCAATAGGAATCTTGGAAATCATTCACTCTGATGTATGCGGTTCGATATCATCTAGCTCATTAAGAGGGTATGTATACTATGTTTCTTTCATTGATGATTTTTCTAGGAAGACATGGATATACTTCACAAAAAAAAAGGATGAATTATTCAACAAGATCAAAGAGTTCAAGGCCTTGATTGAGAATCACACAGAAAATAAAATCAAGACCTTTCGATCAGACAATGGCAGAGAATTCACATCAAATGAATTCAAAGAATTATGCAAATATTCAAAGATTAAGAGGGAGTTAACCACTCCATATAAACCACACCAGAATGGGGTTGCAGAAAGGAAGAATAGAATGATTATGGTAGCTACAAGGGCAATGATTCATGATCAAGATCTTACTATGCATCTACGGGCAGAAGCTGCTAGAACAACTATGTATGTACATAATTCTACTCCACATAAAGTACTCAAGAACAAGACACCTAAAGAAGTCTTCTCCAGCAAGAAACTAGAAGTCAGTCATCTTAGAATATTTGGTTGTCTAGTGTACATACACATTTTGTAAGAAAAGAGGACAAAGTTAGATCCTTCAGGGAAGAAGGGTATATTTGTGGGATATAGTGAAATCTTGAAGGATTCCATAATATACTTCATAGGATTCAATAATATCAACATCAGCAGGGACGTAACATTTGATGAAGATTCATCCTACAACAAATCCAGAAAGAGCCTTGTTGAATACCCTAAAGAAACAGAAGTACCCAGAATACAAGATACAACTATGAACGATGCAACTTAAGAAGAAGATAAAGAAATAGAAGAACCCTAAGAACCTATAGATCCACCCCAAGAGAAGAAACCTCACAAGAGGAAACCTACATGGGTACGAGAGGTTATCCAAAGTGCAGAAATATATGGGGCTCTAGAAGAAATACATAGAGAAAGGAAAAGAACTAGGTCCTGCTCTGGCTATGTAGCCCTATTGTGTGACTTCATTGATACAGAACCTTCCAACTATGAAGAAGTGGTAGAAAATAAAGAATGGAAGGATTCTATGATCAAGGAGTACTAGTAGATCATGAAGAATGATGTCTAGGATGTTGTCCCAAGACCAGAGGGGAAGTATGTCGTGACTTCCAAGTGGATCTACAAGATCAAGCATGCTGTAGATGGTAGCATACAGAAATATAAAGCAAGATTTGTGGTTCATAGCTTCTCCCTGAAAGAAGGGATAGATTATGAAGAGACTTTTACACTTGTATCCAGATACACTTCCATCATATCGGTACTTGCTCTGGATGCAGTAATGAAATGGAAGATACACCAAATGGATGTCAAGACTACTTTCTTGAATGGTGTAGTGGAAGAGGAAGTGTCAGTGGAGCAGCCACTCAGTTTTGAGACACATGACAGGGAGACTCATGTGTGTAAATTGAAGAAAGCCATGTACAATTTGAAACAGAAACCCAGGACATGGTACGACAGAATTGATGGCTTCCTATCCAGTTTGGGCTTTACCGAGAGTAAAGCAGATTCCAACCTTTACTACAAAGTTGAAGAAGGGAACCCAGTGATACTCCTATTATATGTAGATGAATTGTTTGTAACTGGTGTAGATGGGTTGATTGATGATACAAAGAGGAAGCTTGCTGCCAAGTTCGAGATGAAGGACTTGGGTATGATGCACTACTTTCTAAGCATGGAGGTGTGGCAGAATGCAAATGGAATCTCCCTAGGACAAGGGAAGTATGCGGTAGATATCCTGAATAGGTTCAGGATGATGGACTGGAAGTTCATTACCACACTTATGGCATCGAATCTAAAGCTATTGAGTGATGCTTCATCAAATTTGGTTGATGCTATGATGTATCATCAGATGATTAGGTTGTTTATGTACCTGATGAATACAAGACCATATATTTTCTTTGATGTGAACACATTGAGCCAATTCCTGATAGATCCTAAACATGTTCACTTGATTGCTGCAAAGCATATTCTGAGGTACCTAAAGGGTACAGTCGTTTATGGGATCAAGTATAAGGTGAATCAAAAGATTAACCTAGAAGGTTATGTTGATTCATATTTGGCAGGCAGTTCCATTGATAGGAAGAGCACTTCTGGGTGCTACTTCAATATGGGATCGGGTGCTATCTCTTGGTTTAGCAGGAAGCAATACTATGTGGCACTAAGTACAGCCAAAGCAGAGTATGTTGTAGCTTGTTCAACTAGTTGTGAGGCAGTGTGGCTAAGGAAGCTACTATCTGATTTGTTTGATCTCCAGTTGGATGCTACTTATATATATTGCGACAACCAGAGTTGTGTGAAGTTGTCAAAAAAACCGATGTTCCATGACAATTCGAAGAATATCGAGATCAAATATCACTATATTAGGGATATGGTGAGAGAGGAGTAGTGAATCTCTATTATGTTGCGATGAACAAACAGATAGCTGATGTGTTGACCAATCCATTAGTCAGAGTGAGGTTTGAGTACTTCAGGGAGAACCTTGGTGTTCTCCATATCGAGGTTCCCTCCAAAGGGAAGTGATGAGTCCTTGAGCCCTTTTGACATGGATGTAGTATTGGTTCCTTCCATGGTCAGATGTAAGTGCAGATCCCTTCTGACATGAAAGATGGATTGGTTCCTCTCATGGTTAGATGTCAACTACCCCAATTTTTCACAAAAATTTAAAATTTTTAAGATAGCATAAAATGTTTGAATACGCAGTTTACTAACTACTAGCGATTAGCAGAAAATGAAACAGCTTAACACTTAGTATTAATCATTTTCATATTACATTAACTAATACAGCTTTCAATTTTCTAAATTATAGGAGATTGACCTGCACACGGCTTTCTTTCAGTTTTACTAATAAGTTTACTTTTTGGCAAGTAGGTGAAATCTATCTTTAAAAACTTGGGCTTACTTAGCATTTATGCTAATGCAGATGGACTGCTGGTTCTTACAGGTTAACAGGTAACGATCGATCAAGTAGGGGTTTAATTCATAAAGTAGCAAGAAGTATATCTGTTGCATGTAAAATGCTAGTAATTAACTGACTATTTAAAAGCAAGCTTTGATGAGGTAAAGTAACTGTCTTTTAATTCATGAAAGTACTTCTATCAATATGGATAGTAAAGATTTCCAATAGAGTACATGTTTCTATTTTGTCGCTAGCTTACTAGTTATCGAAATTATCAACCTGTTACTTGTATGTAAAATAAAAAAAATGCTCACTAACAAGTTATAAACTTCCGTACTTACATCATCGTCTTGCTACATGTACTATTGTAACAACATACATTACCATATTATTTGTAATGTACCAATCTGATTGTTACTTGCATACTGTAGGGATCTTACTGTCTAGAAATATTTTGACATTATAAGCTTGGTCATTGTAATTAATGCATCATTTCATGATGGAATACTATCTACCATCACTTTCATAAGTCTAAGTCATAGGTAAATATATTTTCAGTGTTATTCCAATGATTATATCCCTTGAGCATAGTTTATTCCATTATAAATTTACTATTATCATGTTGCCTCGCCTATAACAAGTTAATGTTTATAATAACTATTATGGTAGATTTTTCTACCTAGAACTTTTAATTTGAAGTTTACTCTAAGTGACACTAATATGACCAAGATTCTTACACTATGCTAAGAACAAGTTAACATAAACAATCACAAACTATCCTTGCCATATAATGATAGGGTTTATTATTATTTGCAATAAAAAATGCAAACTATTATATATAAGAGCTTATACCAAGGATGAGCCTTGTAATTGTCATGGTTTAAATACTTTTACTATTCTAGTCAAACTCCATATATTATAACCACCCAAAGCCGTCAGTTTACAAGTGATAAAGTTTGAAATTCAAAATATTATATGAATATTCATCGTCGTTGCAAGTATACCTATCCATTGTTAAATGTAAAGGTCCTAAAGCATGGTTGACATTGGGATTGTTCATATGACAAAGTTGTTATAACCTTTCACTAGGGTCAACGATAAAAATCATCGTTAATCAAACATGCAAATCTCGAAGCTATCTTACATAATGATATAGTTTGTGTTATCATTGGTGAATAATATATACAAGCGTACTCCATACTTTGGTGCATGGTTTGTTTATATATTTGTTTTAATAATTTGATGATTGAAACTGCAGATGGACTTTGGACTCGACCCTTGCATGGTTAAAAGTATTGGAAGGCACGTGGTCACCTCCTGTCCATGTATTAGTGATATAAAAGTCTTGCAAACCCTATTTACTTTGTCATTTGCCTCCGAAGTTCTCGTTGTCCTGCAGGCTGCTTTGCATAGTTTCCATGGCCGCCATGAAAAGGATGTCCCCTTCTTGCTTGCTCCAAGGCTTTTGTTTGACGTTGTTGTGGTTTCCAGAACTCGGTATTTGATTGTAAACCTTCTTAGTTGTGAACTTTACCATGTGAGTGTTTGCTGGTTTTTGAGTTTGGTTCTCGGCCTGACCATAGCACAGTCCTATTTCTCCTCGTGGCCTGTCACTACTTTGTAAAGCTAAGCCTCCTTGTTACTGTTTGTGCTCCACAGTCATCGTAGGGTTTGGGGATTCTTGTGTGTGCATTACGCAGTTGGTGACAGTATCTTCACTGCTCGATACTCTTTTATTTACAGGTAAGAATATCTTAGTTTTTACTATGTAGACTCTGTTAATTTATGAACACCGTAATGGTTTTTAATGATATTGAATTGAGCCTTGAACTAACGCTTGGTTAAATCCTTGTACAGGAACCCGTGACAATTCCAAGCTTCAGTGAAAGATAAACAATGACCATCTTTAGTGGCTCATGGCTCTAACTGGTAAGCCTTGAGTTCAAATGGGTTTTTCCCTACTTGTATTGAGGGTTGTTGAAGGAGAACTCAGTGCTTGGAAGCCTGTTTGGTCTCTTTGTTTAATAGGGTGTTTTAATAAGTTGTTTTCCAGTTTATTGTTATAAACCCTCGCTACAAAGCTGGGTAAACTGGCCTTAAGCTGCGTGATGTACTTTGGTTAAGTCTTAGGCCTTACGGCCTATCAATGTAATACCTTTGGTTTTTAAGAAGGTTTTTATATTCGAGCTCTGTCTCATTTTTGTAATGGTTTTTGTACTCTTGTAAACTAAGATTCTACATAAATAGAGTCTTTCCTTCTTCAACTAACAATGAAGATAATTAACGTTTAAGTTATCTTTTGTAGATAATTATTGTTAATATAAGGACTGTAGACCAGTCGTAATGTGAAATTTATAATATTAAATTTACTTGTCCAGTATATGCAAGCTAGGGTTTTCCATAAATGAAACCCTTGTCTAAAGAAGTTCTTCATTTTATTATTAATTAGGTTCTGCTACGTCTTATTTCGGTTTGATTATTACAAGTGTGTGGTGGTATTTTAACTTGTTAACTGTAACTTATCTTGGTTGTTTATAAAAGACATTTTAGAAAAGACTGTAAACGGTCTATAGTAGACACTATAATCTTCTTGTAACGTTTATTTATATATTTATCAATGTAAATGGATTACCACTTAGATAGTTTAATTTATAATAGATAAATAAATTCTTTAGGGTTTTGACCCTGAAATTTTTCCTTCACAGGTATAATCCTGTCTGGTAAATGTTAAATAGTTTCTACATATGTAAATATTTAGTTTTATACTAGTTATTGTTTATATTTACATTGCTTTTATTTACTAAACTGTCAAGTAGAATTTATACAGAGTTCTCGAAAGGATAGAAAATAAACTCTGTAACTCTATTTACTCTTTATAAATTAAGGACTTTTAATATAACCCTATCTAGTTTATATTAAATATTAGTCTTAGATTTAGTTGATATTGTTAGAAGATAAATATGTGGTTAGTAGCTTGTTTATATACTTAACTGTATGTAATCACTATGACTCTAATGTAGTTTTACTATTGCATTTCATTCAGCTATACTAAGTGAAAACAGAGAAATAGAAATAAATCATAACACTATTTTTCCTCCATAATATTTTAACATTGAAATAAAATTATTCTACTATCTATAGTTACACAATCCTATCTACTATTTTCATTCTGTTATACTTAAAGCATTCTACCTGTGCTAGAGTACAGCCTGGTTTCCAGGTGTGGAAAAACACAATCTAGAAATTATTTTCATTCTATTTCATTATTTCCTAAACCAGTTTTATTTCTATAAAAATCTAATAAGGATACTAATTCTAACATTTCACAAACTTTACTTTAACATTCTTATAACAGTCAAACTAAGATTTATATAACTAACACAGTAAAATAAAACAACATAGAACCTGCTTATGACAGATGTCGACAGCGTTAGGAGGTTGTTCCTCCCTACCAATCTCCTAGAGAGCGCTCAAACAACTCTTCCTCAGGACCACCGAGCCTATTCCTTGTCTTCTTGGCTAAGAACTGGTGGAGAATGCAAACAGTAGAACGCTCTGTCGACTGACTAGTTCAATATCTCAGTAAAATACTCTACTCTCAGCAGTATGATCTTCATCTTAAAAGCTGCAGCTAGATCAATCAGCAGTTATCCCCTCAAACACTTTCCATATTTCTCTTCCATTGAATTTCTCAGAAGTACATTCATTCCACCTGAATGATCACTTCTCTAGAAAATGAGCAGCCTCAACTCTCTTCAATGGGAAATTTTTTATAAAGATTGCCTAGGTCTTTTGGGTCAGTTTTCATTAATTGAGCCACCTGCTCTGATTCCACTTTCTTGGGGAATCATGACCCCAAATGTAGGGAGGTTTCCACCTGCAACAGTTGGAAGTGGTTTGAGGATGTTGCCACATATCATTTTGCTGTCCACCCAGTCTCCTCCACCAATTTGACCAGTAAATACTCTTTTAACAACTCTCCTAAGCTATTGTCTTCTCCTTTATTCATTTAGAAATAAAATATTCAGAATTACATTAAATATCCTTGACCCTGCTGAGTCATCAATTACAACTTTAGCATAAAATTTAACATATTGTCCTCAAATAATATTAAATAATATAAAACTATTTTTGCAAAATTGGGGTATGTGACATACACACCCCCTTAAAGCATAACATCATCCTCGATGTTATTTATTCTTTGTCCTCAGAATTCCCCTGGAACAGAATTGGATATGCATCCTGCATATTACTTTCCAATTTCCAGGTGGCTTCCTCTGCACTAAGGTGCTTCCATTGCACCTTCACTTTCCCAATGGTGCGATTCCGAAGTGTGATCTCCCTCTGTTCGAGGATACAGTCCGGTTCCACCAGAAAATCTCCTTCTGATTCCACCTATACATAATTCTAGTTAACAACATGAGTAGCATCATGAACATATTTATTTAATACAGAAATGTGAAAAACATTATGAACTCTTAAATTCGGAGTAATGCTAATTGATAAGCTACTTGTCCAATCCTGGACAATATTTCAAATGGACCACAGTAACGAGGTGCTATTTTGGCACAACTACCCAACCTTATAGAGCTCTTTTTGGGTCTCACCTTGATGAACACATGTTCACCTACCTGAAACTCCTTTGGAGTTCTTTTAAGGTCTGCTTGAATTTTCTGTCGATCCTGCGTAATTTTTAGATTACCTTGCACCTGCTTTACAATTTCTTCCATTTCTTTCAATCGTTCAGGACCTAATACTTATCTATCCACCGGATTACTCCAAGAGATAGGAGTATTACATTTCCTACCATACAAGATTTCGAAAGGACTAAATCTGGCCATGCTTGATAATTATTATTATAAGCAAATTCTACCATATGCAAATAATCCTCCCATTTACTTGGATGGGATTTCACATACATTCTTAGTAAATCTTCCGGTACTTGGTTTACTCTTTCAGTCTGTCCATCTGTTTGAGGGTGGAATGAAATACTACAATTTAGCGTAGTGTTTAATCCTTTAAACAAAGATTTCCAAGAGTTACCTGTAAATTTAGGGTCTCTATCTGAGATTATAACTTTCGGTATTCCATGCAGTAGGAAAATTTTCTTTAGAAAGATATCAGCTATGTTTGTAGCTTTATACGTAGTTTTAACAGGTATAAAGTGGGATGCTTTACTTAATTTATCAATCACTACCATGATAGAATCATTTAAATTTTGATTTTTAGGCAGTCTAGTAACAAAATCGAGACTAATTATCTCCCATTTCCAGCTAGGAATGGGCAACGACTGAAGTAATCCAGCTGGGTGTTGATGTTCAATTTTCACCTGCTGATATTCAAAACACCTAGTGATATATTCTGCCAGTTCAGTCTTCATGTTTGGCCAAAAATATTCTTTTCTTAACATAGTTATAGTCTTTTGATAACCTGGATGGCCTGAGTATGGAGTTTTATGGATTTCATCCAAAATTAATAACTTAACTTTAGGTACATTAGGTACATATATTCCGTCTTTGTACAGTAAAAATCCTTTTTCATTAAAACCGTACCCTTTACTTAAGCTTTCTGTTGGATTTTCTTTCATTTTAGCTTGTAAATTTTGGTAAATTTCATCTTGTTCTACCCCTGCTTTAAGTTGTTCATCTAGTTCTATTGTATAAGTGCTTATAACTGCTATAAAGTTCAGCCTTGCATTTCTACTTAATGCATTAGCAACTTTATTTTCTTTCCCTTTAATGTGATGAATTTCGAAATCATACTTACTTAGAAAAGCTAACCACCTAGCTTGTCTAGCATTTAGATTAGGCTGACCTAACAGATATTTTAGTCCTTTATTATCAGTCATTAGAATAAATTTTCTACCAATTAGGTGGTGACGCCACATCTTTAGAGCATGTATAATAGGAGCTAATTCCATATCATAAGTTGCATAATTCTTTTCATGAATTTTTAATTTCCTAGACTCATAATCAATAACATGCCCTTCTTGAGTTAATACTCCACCTAAACCATCATTACAGGCATTAGTACACACTACAAATTCTTTATTTGGATCAGCTATTCTTAAAATAGGTGCACTGGTTAATAAAGTTTTAACTTTTTAAAGCTATCCTCGCATTTATGGTTCTAATCAAATTTCTTTCCTTTATTCTACAAAGAAGTTATCGGATTTGCGATTCTCGAAAAACCTTCAATGAACCTCTGGTAATAACCGGTAATTCCCATGAAGGATCGAACATCAGTTACATCCTTAGGAACCGGCCAATCTTCAATCGCCTTTATCTTTTCGGGATCCACCGAAATCCCTTCCTTAGTCACCACATGACCTAAGTACTGAATTTTATCCTTAAAGAAATCGCATTTACTAAACTTTGCAAAGAGTTGATGATCTCGTAACTCTTGCAAAACAATTTTTAAATGTTCTTTATGTTCTTCTTCAGTTTTCGAATAGAATAATATGTCATCGATAAACATGAACACAAACTTATCTAGATACTTATGCATAACGTTGTTCATTAAACACATAAAAATAGCTGGGGCATTAGTAAGCCCGAATGGCATGACGACAAACTTGTAATAGCCATATCAAGTCCTAAAATTTGTTTTAAAGATGTATTCATCTTTAATCCTAACTTGGTGATATCCAGACCTTAGATCAATTTTTTAAAACATCATGGCTCCATGTAGTTGATCAAACAGATCATCTATGCAAGGAAACGGGTATCTATTTTTAATAGTCATCTTATTCAACTGACTGTAATCTATGCAAAGTCGCATAATTCCATCATTTTTGTTAACGAAGATGACAGGTGCCCCCGAGGGAGACACACTGGGTCGAATATACTTCTTGTCAATAAGTTCTTTTAATTGTGACTTTAGTTCATTAAGTTCAAGTATGTTCATTTGATAAGGGGCCTTTGAGCTGGGTACTGCACCAGGTACCAGCTCAATGGTAAAATCTAGTTCCCTTTTTTGAGCTAGTCTCGGAATTTCTTCCAGACATTCATCAGCATACTCTCTTAAAACTGATATGTCCTTCAATTCTAGTTTGTTTGTTTTATTTATATTTTCCTCATCAGTTATTGTTACTGCATAAGCTTTACAACCCTTCCTAATAGCTCTCTTAAGCTGCAGAGTAGAAATGTACCTTATGGTTGTTTTTCTAGGGATTCCTTTTACACTTATTGATTTTTCATCATTATTTATACACGTAAAGGTTTTATCATAACAGTTTAAGATCACCCTATGTTGCTCTAACCAATCCATACCGATTAGTATGTCGTAAGAACCAAGAGGTAGTACATTAAGCTTTACAACAGTTTCAAATTTATCCATAACTACTGCACATTTATTTACAAAACAAGTTACCTTCCTTTCTACAATAGTTGCTAACTGAACCAACCAAGAATTTTCAAAATTTTCAATAGGCAGCTTACATTTTTCTACCAATTTAGGTGAAATATAATTGAGACTAGCTCTTGGATCAATTAAAATAGCTATAGGGGTTGGTTTATCGTACCTTCTACTTCAACCATGGAAGTTTGATAGTCTGCCTGTCGATTCTCCAAGGCTGCATTGATCCTGGGCATAGTCCTCGCTAAGTCTCGAACAATCATCTCCTCCTGTATGGTATGGATATTACTGATAGTCTTTTTCTGATTAGGACACACTGAAGCATAATGCAGGCCATTACACTCCCAGCACTTTATGGGTTCTTTGTGTTCAAAGTTCTTTGTGTAATTACCATGATTATTAGCAGACTCTTTACCCTTTGAATTGTTCTGATTGCTTGGTGAATTATTCATATTCCCTTGGAAATTCTTATTAGTAAAATTTCTGGCCTTATTATTTTTAGAATTCCGGTTGGGTACAAACTCTTTCTTCTTTTGATCATAATGGTTGTTATTCTTTTTGGCCTTCCAGTTGGCCATGCTCTCCTTCTTCCGATTATGTTCATAATAGAAATTACCTTTCCTCATAGCTTCTTCCAGAGTTTTTGGATTGTCATACTCAATCATATCCTTGATGTGATAAGGTAAACAACCGAGGAATCATTGTACCTTCGGTTTTTCATCTACAAGGTATGGCACATACCTAAGCAGACTTAAAAACTTGCTGTTCAAATCTTTCATAGTCATTGAACCTAGTTTAAGCTCATAGAATTCTTTTGCTCTCTCCTCATAGTACTGCTTAGATAGAAATTTATTTTTAAATTACTTCTTGAAGGTACTCCAATTTACATTCTTCTCTCTTATTCCCTTCACTCTCTTTAAGTCTCGCCACCATATATCAGCCATCCCTGAAAGCTTGTAGATAGCCATTCTAGCCTTTAATTGGTTAGAATAGTTATAAATCTGGAATTACTTCTTCATCCTGGATAACTAGGATTCCGCTTCCTCCCCCTTCTTAGTTTCTCCATTGAATGTTGGTGGTTTAATCTTTTTAAACTCCCCAGAAATTTCCTCATAAGATTTATATTTTCTCTTTTTAGTATAATGATTGTCATTACTACTATCACTAGTGGAATGAAAATTACGTTGATCACCAAATGCTTCTAAAGATGAGCTGCTTTCATTTTTAGTCTGTTTAATCTTTTTATATTTATGTTGGTGACTTGTATCTTCTAAATCAACTCTTTTACCCCTTCCCTCAGTTTGAAATATTTCTGTTAGGATCTGATTCAGCTCCTCCTGAGCTCTCAGAATCCTTTCATTTTCCCGTTTAACAGATTCCATTTCATATTTTAAGTCCTTTACTATTTGTAAAGGTTCTGAGGAATTAGGGGTTATGTCCTCTTGTATAAGGTCTCTTTATAAGTTTTCTTGTTCAGTAAAGGGATATTCCTCTTCCGCATATTCCTCTAGTCTTTCCATACCTGTTGTTAAACTTCAGAAACAATTTCTCTGTTGAATAAAATTAAAAGAAAATAACATCAACAAAATAATTTAAATTCAGTGTTTCATAAAAGAAAGTTGGGCTTCATCAAGGCCTAGTGTTTGACCTTGTGCTCTGATACCACATGTCAACTACCCCAAATTTTCACAAAAAATTAAAATTTTTAAGATAGCATAAAATGTCTGAATACACAGTTTACTAACTACTATAGGTTAGCAGAAAATGAAACAGTTTAACACTTATTATTAATCATTTTCATATTACGTTAACTAATACAGCTTTGAATTTTGTAAAGTATAGCAGATTGACCTGCACACATCTTTCTTTCAGTTTTACTAATAAGTTTACTTTTTGGCAAGTAGGTGAAATCTATCTTTGAAAACTTGGGCTTACTTAGCATTTATGCTAACGCAGATGGACTGCTGGTTCTTACAGGTTAACAGGTAACGATCGATCAAGTAGGGGTTTAATTCATAAAGGAACAAGAAGTATATCTGTTGCATGTAAAATGCTGGTAATTAACTGACTATTTAAAAGCAAGCTCTAATGAGGTAAAGTAACTGTCTTTTAATTCATGAAAGTACTTCTATCAATTTGGATAGTAAAGATTTCCAATAGAGTACATGTTTCTATTTTTTCTCTATCTTACTAGTTATAGAAATTATCAACCTGTTACTTGTATGTAAAATAAAAAAAATGCTCACTAACAAGTTATAAACTTCTGTACCTACGTTATCATCTTGCTACATGTACTATTGTAACAACATACATTACCATATTATTTGTAACGTACCAATCTGATTGTTACTTGCATACTGTAGGGATCTTACTGTCTAGAAATCTTTTGACATTATAAGCTTGGTCATTGTAATTAATGCATCATTTCATGATGGAATACTATCTACCATCACTTTCATAAGTCTAAGTCATAGGTAAATATATTGTCAGTGTTATTCCAATGATTATAGACCTTGAGCATAGTTTATTCCATTATAAATTTACTATTATCATGTTGCCTCACCTATAACAAGTTAATGTTTATAATAACTATTATGGTAGACTTTTCTACCTAGAACTTTTAATTTGAAGTTCACTCTAAGTGACACTAATATGACCAAGATTCTTACACTATGCTAAGAACAGGTTAACATAAACAATCACAAACTATCCTTGCCATATAATGATAGGGTTTATTATTATTGACAAGTCAAAAATGCAAACTATTATATATAAGAGCTTATACCAAGGTCGAGCCTTGTAATTGTCATGGTTTAAATACTTTTACTATTCTATTCAAACTCCATATATTTTAACCACCCAAAGCCGTCAGTTTACAAGTGATAAAGTTTGAACTTCAAAATATTATATGAATATTCATTGTCGTTGCAAGTATACCTATCCATTGTTAAATGTAAACGTCCTAAAGCATGGTTGACATTGGGATTGTTCATATGACAAAGTTGTTATAACCTTTCACTAGGGTCAATGATAAAAATCATCGTTAATCAAACATGCAAATCTCAAAGCTATCTTACATAATGATATAGTTTATGTGTTATCATTGGTGAATAATATATACAAGCGTACTCCATAGTTTGGTGCATGGTTTGTTTATATCATTGTTTTAATAATTTGATGATTGAAACTGCAGATGGACTATGTACTCGACCCTTGCATGGTTAAAAGTATTGGAGGGAACGTGGTCATCTCCTATCCATGTATTGGCGATATGAAAGTCTTAGAAACCCTATTTGCTTTGTCATTTGCCTCCAAAGTTCTTGCTAGCCTGTGGGATGCTTTGCATAGTTTCCATGGCCTCCATAAAAAGGCTGTACCCTTCTTTCTTGCTCCAAGGATTTTTTTTTATGTTGTTATGGTTTCCAGAACTTGGTCTTTGATTGTAAACCTTCTTAGTTGTGAACTTTACCATGCGAGTGTTTGCTAGTTTTTTAGTTTGGTTCTCGGCCTGACCATAGCTCAGTCATGTTTCTCCTCTTGGCCTGTCACTACTTTGTAAAGATAAGCCTCCTTGTTACTGTTTGTGCTCCACAGCCATCGTAGGGTTTGGGGATTCTTGTGTGTGCATTACGTAGCTGGTGACAGTCTCTTCACTGCTCGATACTCTTTTATTTATAGGTAATAATATCTCAGTTCTTACTGTATAGACTCTATCAATTTATGAACACCGTTAGGGTTTTTAATGATATTGAATTGAGCCCTGAACTAACGCTTGGTTAAATGCTTGTATAGGAACCTGTGACAGTTCCAAGCTTCGTTGAAAGATAAAAAACGACCGTCTCTAGTGGCTCATGGCTCTAAATGGTAAGCCCTGAGTTCAAATGGATTTCGCCCTACTTGTATTGAGGGTTGTTGAAGGAGAACTCAGTGCTTGGAAGCCTGTTCGGTCTCTTTGTTTAATAGGGGGTTTTAATAAGTTGTTTTCTAGTTTATTGTTATAAACCCTTGCTACAAAGTTGGGTAATCTGGCCTTGAGCTGCGTGATGAAATTTGGTTAAGTCTTAGGCCTTACAGCCTGTCAATGTAATACCTTTGATTTTTAAGAAGGTTTTTATCTTCGAGCTCTGTCTCATTTTCGCAATGGTTTTTTGTACTCTTGTAAACTAAGATTCTGCGTAAATAGAGTATTTCCTTCTTCAACTGACAGTGAAGATAATTAATGTTTAAGTTATCTTTTGTAAATAATTATTGTTAATATAAGGACTGTAGACCAGTCGTAATGTGAAATTTATAATATTAAATTTACTTGTCAAGGATATGCAAGCTAGGGTTTTCCGGAAATGAAACCCTTATGTAAATAAGTTCTTCAATTTATTATTAATTAGTATCTGCTACTTGTTATTTGGGTTTGATTAGTACAGGTGTGTGGTGGTATTTTAACTTGTTAACTGTGACTTATCTTGCTTGTTTATAAAAGACATTTCAGAAAAGACTGTAAACAGTCTATAGTAGACACTATAATCTTCTTGTAACGTTTATTTATATATTTATCAATGTAAATGGATTACCACTTAGATAGTTTAATTTATAATAGATAAATAAATTCTTTAGGGTTTCGACCCCCAAGTTTTTCCTTCACAGGTATAAGCTTGTCTGGTAAATGTTAAATAGTTTCTACATATGTAAATATTTAGTTTTACACTAGTTATTGTTTATATTTACATTGCTTTTATTTACTAAACTGTCACGTAGAATTTATTCAGAGTTCTCGAAAGGATAGAAAATAAACTCTGTAACTCTGTTTACTCTTTATAAATTAAGGACTTTTAATATAACCCTATCTAGTTTATATTAAATATTAGTCTTAGATTTAGTTGATATTGTTAGAAGATAAACTATGTGGTTAGTAGCTTGTTTATATACTTAACTGTATGTAATCACTGTGACTCTAATGTAGTTTTACTATTGTATTTCATTCAGCTATACTAAGTGAAAACAGAGAAATATAAATAAATCATAACATTGTTTTTCCTCTGTAATATTTTAACATTGAAATAAAATTATTCTACTATCTATAGTTACACAATACTATCTACTATTTTCATTGTCTTATCTACTTAAAGCATTCTACCTATGCTAGAGTATGGCTTGGTTTCCAGGTGTGGAAAAACACAGTCTAGAAATTATTTTCATTCTATTTCATTATTTCCTAAACGAGTTACTTTTCTATAACAACATAATAAGGTTACTAATTCTAACATTTTACAAACTGTACTTTAACATTCTTATACCAGTCAAACTAAGATTTATATAACTAACACAGTAAAATAAAACAACATAGAGCCTGCATAGGACAGGCGGCAACAGTGTTAGGAGGCCGTTCCTCCCTACCAATCTCTTGGAGAGCGCTCAAACAATGCTTCCTTAGGACCCCCGAGCCTATTCCTAGTCTTCTTGGATGAGAACTGGTGGAGAATGCAAACAATAGAACCCTTTGTCAACTGACTAGTTCAATATCTCAGTCAAATACTCAGCTCTCAGCAGTATGATCTTCAGCTTAAAAGCTACAACTAGATTAATCAGCAGTTATCCCCTCAAACAGTTTCTAGATTTCCCTTCCATTGAATTTATCTGAAGTACATTAATTCCACCTGAATGATCACTTCTCTAGAAAATGAGCAGCCTCATCTCTCTTCAATAGAAATTTTTTATAAAGATTTCCTAGGTCTTTTGGGTCATTTTTCATTAATTGAGCCACCTGCTCTGATTCCACTTTCTTGGGGAATCTCGACCCCAAATGTAGGGAGGTTTCCATCTGCAATAGTTGGAAGTGGTTTGAGGATGCTGCCACATGTCAGTTTGCTCTCCACCCAATCTCCTCCACCAATTTGACTAGTAAACACTCTTTTAACAGCTCTCCTAAGTTGTTGTCTCCTCCTTTATTCATTTATAAATAAAATATTCAAAATTACATTAAATATCCTTGACCCTGTTGAGTCATCAATTACAACTTTAGCATAAAATTTAACATATTGTCCTCAAATAATATTAAATAATATAAAATTGTTTTTGCAAAATTGGGGTATGTGACATTGGATGTAAGTGCAAAGCCCTTCTAACATGAATTCTGGATTGGTTCCTCCCATGGTCAGATGTAAGTGTAGAGTCCTTCTGGCATGAACGTTGGATTGGTTCCTCTCATGGTCAAATGTAAGTACATAGCCCTTCTAACATGAATGTTGGATTGGTTCCTCTCATGGTCAAATGTAAGTGCAGAGCCTTTCTGACATGAATGCTGGATGTGTTCCTCTCATGGTCAGATGTGAGTGTTGGGCCCTTTTGACATGAATGTTGGATTGGTTTCTCTCATGGTCAGATGTAAGTGCAAAGCCTTTCTAACATGAATGTTGGATGTGTTCCTCTCATGGTCAGATGTGAGTACTGGTCCCTTCTGACATGGATGTAGGACGTCTTCTTCCCATGGTCATATTTGAGTGCTGTGCATGCCTTTCTAACATGGATGATGGATGTGTTCCTCCCATGGTCAGATGTAAGTGCTTGGCAAGAATTTATGACATGGATGTTGGGTGTGTTCCTCCCATGGTCAGATATAAGTGTTGAAGAAGATTAAGACCTACATGGATTCTAGGCCTACAACCATCATGAAAAAGGGATGGCTCTATAGAACTTCCTGTGACAAGTAGAATTGAGAGATAGCACTAGTTGATCGAGATAGAGAAAGCAGTGATGATGATGATGATTCGGTGATGATCCATATTTGATGATGATCCAGCCTTGATAATGATCTAGTGATGATCTAGTTTCGATGATGATCCACTGATGATCCAGTTTTGATGATGATCCAGAGAAGAAGACTCGTGCTGATGTATTGTGTAAGGAGAATACATTCCTAGTTAAGAGGGAGTGTTGATGTATTTGTAACTTCGAAATGTATTCACTTGTATATTTCATATATTTTATTTGATTACTTCCCAATGTTCCTATCAGGAGAATTAGTAATATAAACAAGTCATGTGAAGTCATAAAGGTTAACCCTCCTAGTTGATCAAGGGTAAAAGTCCCCACAGTTTCAAGGCACTATGGTTATTAGAATCTCCTAGAGAATTCGACCATGGTAAGTTATTGTCAAGTCGGGAATTAGTATAAATAGAGAGTGATCCTCTCTATTTATAACACAATCACTCACACTCAGTTGTAGTGCATGAGTGAGAGAGAAGAAGTTGGGATAAGAGAGAGAGAACACTTGTTGTATATCATCTTACTGTCTTTGGGTTTTACTGCTGCCATTGGTGCTTATTCTATCTCCGAGGAAGTTGCGAGGTTTTCTCCTTTATTGTTTCCCCAAGGAAAGTCTTTGTTTCCATTGTCTCTTGTGATTGATCGTTGTGCATGTTATTCTCTCAGATAAGATCGAGAGATAATACTGTCTAATTGATAAAGATCTAACATATCAAAATGACAACATAGATGATTCCATCTATAGTTATGATTATGGGGCTATGGAATTGCATATTGTTGGGAAGAGGGTTCATCTAGACCCTGATTTGCTTTCCAAAGAAACCAAAATCCCATGAAGAGAGGGGGCAATGTTAAACTCATGGAAAACCCCCAAGGAAGAAAAGATTCATATGACCAGTAAAATTTGTGGGAAATGGGTTGTTGTTCCCAGAAATGGTCTAAACATGGAATATGTTCCTCAAGGAATATACAAATCCCTGATTCAAATTATCCTTAGGACCATTATGAATTACCGCAATAGGAATGATATTTCAGGTGATTGCATGAAGCTGGTCATACACTGGGTTGAAGACATGGCCATAGATGTCCCTCATCTATTGGCTAGGAAATTACACTCTGCATTAAAAGATAGTAAAATGAAGAGGGTCAAGTTCAGTTACCTAGGCACACTACAAAAAATTATTGATTTACGTCGACCCAGTGTTGTAGGGTCAAATTCTATTAGAAGATACATTAGGAATCCTAAAGAATAACAAAAAAATGAAGAATTACCTTAACCATATTTAAAGAACAATGTAGAAGTAGTTTCTACTGTCACTACATCAACAATACATGGACAACACTTAGAGGACAATATGGAACCTGTGGGAAATGACATGCCTGCACTTTCCCTTGAAGAATATGTTACTATCACAACTTTGGTTGGAATGCACGGAAATGAAAATGCAGATCAATGGGAGGAATTTGTGAACAGTGATATGGACCATTCACCGATGATTGATGAAGACCTAATTCATGCCAAATATGGATTTGATGGTAGATTTGTTTTTTCTTTATTTGATAAAATGGTACATTTCAAAGAATAATATACCTTGTGGGAGGATTCCTCCAAAGCTAGTGACGAATTGTGCAGAACTAAGGATGTACAAATTCTTGATTTGGTACATCGTGTTACAAGTTTAGAGAAAAGAATTGTAAAAACTGAAAAAATAATTGGCCAGAAGGATCAACTTATTAAGGATCAATGTTCTAAATTTACCGCAGTTCTAGCAAAATTGATTTATGAACTTGATAGAATGAAAGACATGTATCATGATCAAAAGAAAAAATATGAGGAAACTATAGGGGTACTTGAAAATTAGCTAAAAAACAGGCCTGAAGTTTTGAACATGCCACCACTGAAGACTATATTTGGTAAGGAAGCAGAACTTCAGCAAGAATTGAAGCAGAAAGAAACATTTATTGCAGGTTTGAAGGTTGAGTTTAAAAAGGCATTGAGAGAAATGATCATTAAATAGCAAAATGAGGCTGCGGAATATGAAACAAGATTGGAAAAATTGAATAAAACAATTAAAAACAAAAATGAGTTGCTACAAAAAAAGAGAATTGAAAGGATTTTAGCAACTCTAGAGGCTAAAAGTGCTGGAAGAGGAAAAAAATCAACAGTCAAGGGTAAACAATTCTGTACACTAGAAGAATCAACAGTCAGGGGTAAACAAGGCTTCACACCAGATGAATCAACAGTCAGGGGTAAACAAGTTTGCACACCAAATGAATCAACAGTCAAGGGTAAACAAGTCCGCACACCAGAATAATCAACAGTCAAGGGTAAATAGGTCTACACACTAGAAGAATCAACATTCAAGGGTAAAAAGGTAAGCAAAATAAAAGAATCCAAAGTCGAGGGTAAAAAGGCCATCACACCAAAAAAATTTGGAAGTACAAAACTAGGTGATGTAACTATGGAGAGATTACTCCAGTTCCAGAATATTAGAATTTGAATTCCATTTAGATCTTCAAGCAAATAGTTCTAATAATGCTTGCAACAAATATATGGATAATGAAGATACAAAATGAACAAAACAAACCACATACGAATCAAATAAGTAATGCTTAGGAATTTACAGTATCATTCACAATTAATAATATTCAGTGTTACAATACTTTACATAGGAATAATTCGAATGCATGGGGTATGAATTCAAATATCCCAATTGGATATGATTGTATCTAACTGGATCTCTAACTCAAGGTCTCCCAATCAATATCGAAGTCCAAATAGACAACTCCCTGATGACCAATAACTCCAACAACCAATGACAACTAGTTAACTCAGTGCAACTGAGTGTGGTAGGTAGGAAAAGCACTCCTCCCCATGAAACCATGCATTGTCCATGCAATATTGGTAGCGCTAGCTTAACTATTTGTGAAGTAACTGAATGTAACTGGGGGCTAACTAATACTAACTAGTACTAACACCAACTAACTGAAGTAGTTTGGTGCCGGGACTGCCAATGGCTCCTAAAATGTAGGGATTGGTCTAGGAGGCACCCAAATTGATGCATGTACATGCAGTAAGTGGAATTTAACCTCTAGCAGTGTTCCCCACACTCTAGTGACTGGTATAGGTGGCCCCATTAGGTCAAGTGGACCCAATTGTACTAGTGGACCCAATTAATTAATTAAGGTTCCTAAGTTAGGAAAAATTAATCTAATAGACAGTATGGTCAAGGGAGGATTAATAATCCTAACACAGAAGTCCTTGCAACAACAGGAGAAGACCTTGAATGAAGTTGTTTCAACCATAAATGTTGTAGAGTTTACATTTGTCTCATCAGATCTAACATCGAAGAAGAAGATAGAGGAGAAGGAGGCCGAAATTAGAGACCTTCACCAAAAAATATTGGAAAAGGGAAAAGCACTACATTTGGGATGTGATAGTGAGATACAATATTTGAAATCCAAAATTAAATCTTTGTAGAATAAACCTATGGCAGAAGAAATTTTGTATACTCCATCTGATAACGATTTGAGGGCACAAGAGCTCAAGAAGGAGGTACACCAGGTCAAGAGAAAATTAAGTGCAGTTCAATCTGAGCTAAAGTGGACAAAGGATGATCTTAAAAGAAAGGAAGATGAGCACTCAAAGCAGAAAAATAATAATGTAGAGATGTTGAAGAAATGCCTAGAAGAACAAGATAGACTCGCATACAAAAGTGATAAATCTTGCAAACAAAGTGAAAGAGAAAGAAAAACATTTAAAACATATGGTTGATGAAGCTACTGTGGATATGGAGGGTTCTGGAAAAGACAAGAAAAGCTATAGCGAATTTTCTTATTCTAAAAAGGAGGAATTGAAAAAAACTCCCAAGTAGACTAGAGTTCTAAAATAGTATGGTGTACATTTGATGACTATGTACATACTAATATTGTTGTAATATAAATTATCAGTATTTCTTTGCAATGCATATATTTTGATATAGTTAATGTGTTTCTAATATGTAATACAAGTGTAATGTGTAATCCATATGTGAATTTTTCCTATATCTAAGAGAGTTTAATGTGCAACCCATACTGAGAAGTGTGTATGAAACTACAAATGATGAAATATATTCTTTGTAATATATTCTACAAATGAATTGACATATGAAATATTCTTGAAATATATTCTACAAATGAATTGACAGATCGTCATTTCATGTTATATTGAATAAATTACACTATAGCATAGACATACCAACCTTTTCTACAAACTCTTGTACTCATTTCTGTAAATTGTATGATCTACAGTAAAATCCAAGTCATCCAAAACAACAATTGACAGTATTTTCCAATTTTTGATGGCCAGAACTAAAAATGCACACCAATTCCAATCGAAGTACACTGTAGGTATGAAATTTGGAAGTTTGCATACAAAAACCTAATTAGACTAGTATAGTTTTAATTTCAGACATAAATTAAACTTCTATTGTGAAATAAGAATGCATCCAGCATTTGAAATGAGAACAGAACAACTATAAATGTTGGTTTCTTTTTTACGGGCATCATATTTTGGAAACCAATTTCATGGCTCTGCAAGTTTGTAGCATCTATATATTTTTTATTATAATATAAATCATTAGTGTTCCTTACATAAATTAATAAATGAGAACATAACATATATAATACATTCCAAGGAAAAAAACAGAGATAATGCAAAAATATAACCAGATCGATACTCAAGAAAGTTTTAAAAGCGGATCAAGAGAATTTTTTATTATATTATGCTTTCATTACAGAGCAGAGGGATAGTTTACAGTTGAATTAGTAACATCAAACAAATCCTTCAATAATAACTATCCCTACTACCTATTAAATTCTATTTATAGACCTCAAGGGTTGGATTGACCATGTTACAACTAGATTTCATTTGGGTGAAACTGAAAAGCCAATTCACCCACGAGCCAACCCGTCCTCTGCTGTACTTTCCTAGATTCAAACGAAGATACCAAATACTGTTGAACAAGGATAACATGACAGTGCAACAAAGGAGCGGAAACAGGGCTGAAGTGGACATGTTTCAACACCAGGGGTAGAAAGGGTTCTAGAAGAGGAAGTTGCATTCTAGTTATCTGGATGGGAGATGCGAGTAGAGAAGAATTAAACAGAGATACACAGTGCATGAGAGGTATCATAAGGAGAAAAGGGAAATACCAATTAAATAAGAAAATGATAAGGAAGAGAGAAATGTTGAGACAAAAATGGCTCATTAGAAAACAACATGCAATACCCATATCGTGCGGAGAAATTAAAAGCTGGAATTGAAGAAATCAATCCTGCTATGCCACCAAGAGGGAATGCTTGGGTTGTTGAAGAGGGATAGGGTGCTAAATTAGTGCATGAAATAATTCACTAAGTGATGGGAAAGGAATGTCAAATGAACATTAAAACAATAAAATGGAATGGAACTACCAATGAAAGCCATCGAACCTGGATGAGACTATCTCCAATTCTTTCCAATTCTACCCATTTCACTCATACTATCAATGAACTCAAATTTGCACATATATGTGGCCATACTGGACAAAAATTAACAAACATAGAGAATGGAGTCGATACATAGCCTACTAATAACAGTGGCCCCTATTTATCAATCTTACATAAGAAGCACCATGATTGGTAATTGATTGCAACTGGACTTATTTTACACTCAATTAGTTCAGGACGTGTATGACAGGTTGAGGTATGGGACAATGAAATCAGGCATGTGCGTGCATTTTACAGAAACAAGTAAATTTTGGATTGCTTTACTCAAAAGAATGCCCAACAGGCAAAAACTATGGTTTAGGTAAATTATACCTGCAAAAACATGCAAAAATTGCAAAAACTGTGGTTTAGGAAAATTAGACCAAGCCTAGGAGAAGATCAAAAATTGTCCAAGTATGAAATTATTGGTAAAATATGCCTAACTGGCCTCATGGAAATGCCTGCCATAGCTCATAGGATGACGATGAAAATATTATGAAACTGTGGATCTCAAGAGTCTTGTATGGTGCATCCAACCATATAATTATCCTAACCAAAAAGTATTTTAGTAAGAAGATATCAATCTTCCAAAAGTGCCTCTCAGCCATATTTTCACTGATCTAGAAAAATTCCCATCGAGGAGAGAGAAAGAGGCTCCAGAAGATAAAAGTGGTCTTGATGGATTCACCTTGTTGGCCTCTACCCATTGGGAATCTCACTTTCCAAGTTTGAAGGAAAAACGAAATCACATTGGTGACTTAGGGTTTGAAGAGCACTGGTTAAGTGTTAGACAAAGAGTTTAAGAGACCACTTGGAAATGCTTGCAAGGGGGCGTTCCATTGAAGATAAAAATAATCTAATGATATGGTCCTGTTCATTGTTGAAATGGATATCTATCCATGCTCTTGGTTTTTCTTATGGTGACCAGATAAGGAAACTATCAACTTGGAAAAATAGAATAAAATTATTATTTTGCATACTAAAGATAGAAAAAATGGCTAAGTGTTGTGAAGGGGTTAAGTGATGCCCGCATTAAGGTTGATGCCCGCACTAAGGATGATGCCCGCATGGCATGGAATGGTATAGATGGATATGTGGCATGAAGTCGAAATCATTGTTGCATTATGACATCATTCTAGAGAAAGACGATAAATTAGTGAAAATTAGGAAATTGGCTAAGTATGGGAATATTGGTCCAAGTAGCCTTTAGAGGATGCCCGCCACAAATGGTTTGTTGAAGAAAATGCCCACACCACATGGGGATATTGTAGGTTGTTGTTTTGTTTACTCAACCATGGTCTCCATTTTTCCAAAGACATCACCCTGAAGAAGAATTTATGGACCTACCAAAATTGTGGTTTAGGGAAATTAGACCAAGCCTAGGAGAAGATCAAAAATTATCCAAGTATGGAATTATTGGTAAAATTTGCCTAACTGGACTTAAAGAATTTCCTGCCATAGCTCATAGGATGATGATAAAATTATTATGAGATTGTGGATCTCTAGATTCTTGTATGGTGCATCCAACCATATAATTAGCTTGACCAAAAAAGTCTTTCAGGAAGAAGATATCAGTCTGCCAAAAGTGCCTCTCAGCCATATTTGCACTCCTCCATAAAAATTCCTACCGAGGAGAGAGAAATAAGCTCTAGAAGATGAAATTTTCCTTTTTGGATTCACCTTGTTAAACTATACCCATTGGGAATATCACTTGCCAAATTTGAAGGAAAAATGAAATCACCATGGTGACCTAGGGTTTGAAGAGAACTGCTCAAGTGTTAGACAAATAGTTTGAGAGACGACTTGGAAATGACTGAAAGGGGGTGTTCCTTTAATGAAAAAATTCATCAACTGATATGGTCATGCTCATTGTTGAAATGGATATCTATCCATGCTCTTTTTTTTCTTATGGTGACCAAAGAAGGAAAACATCAACCTGCCAAAATAGAAGAAAATTTATATTTTGCATACTAAATACAAAGAAAAAATGGCTAAGTGTTTCAAAGGGGATAAGTGATTCCTGCATTAAGGATGATTCCTGCAGTAAGGATGATGCCATGATGGCATGGCATGGCATGGCATAGATGATGATGTGAAATGAAGTTGAAATCATTGTTGCATTATGACATCATTCTAGACAAATATGACAAATTAGTTAAAATCAGGAAATTGGCTAAGTTTGGGAATATTGGTCCAAGTAGCCTTTAAAATGTGGTATAGGGAAATTAGACTGAGCCTAGGAGAAGATAAAAAATTGTCCAAGTATAGAATTATAGGTAAAATCTGCATAACTAGCCTTAGGGAAATGTCGGCCACAACTCATAGGATGATGATAAAAATATTCTGAGATTCTGGATTTCTAGAGTGTTATATGGTGCATCCAACCATATCTAGAAGGCTATAATAAGAGGTTTTCTCGGACAGTTTGAAGACAATATAGAAGCATATTCACAATAACCCACATGCTAAGAAATGTATATTATCGTTTCAAACTTACAAATTTCATATATATTGAAAAAATTATTCGATAAGTTTGCCATTGATTTTCTTTATCAGCAAACTTCATTAAGGTTAATTGCTTGAAAATAAATGAGCTAATTATTCAAGTTTTCCTTTTCCTTTTATATCACAGCTAGTTCGGGACCCTGTATTAGCTGGGTGGAAGGTATGAGAATCTTCTTTTTCAAAAACTAAATCTCTTTTTATTTCTCATCCAACAACCTTTGGATACGACCAGCTCCCTTATCAGATTGGCCTCCAGCAGCCAGCAACTCAGTTTGCAGCTTCTTCATCTGAGTTTGGTGGGCCTTATTTTCCACCTTTTATTGCCTCAATTGGTTCTCAATTTTACCTTTAAGGATATCTAACTTGGATAATTCCATAGTGATCTTCAGCAAGTGAGTAAACAAGATATCTCATGTCTTCTTGTACAGATGAATCATGTTAGGTATGGGGATATCATCTAGGTTCATTTTTACTTCAGAAATTGTGTTCTTTCTTGCCAAGGCCAAGTTCAGCATGTTTTGGATATAATCCTTGACTAAAACCAAAGACACATCTTGATTAGAAATATTCCTTACTTCATAATATAATTTTAGACTCCTTTGTGAAGTTATGTATTTGATGCCTTTGTATTTATCCACTAACTCTGCTTTGTTCTTTGACTAGGAGGAGGAATCGACAGGAGTACTATGTGCACATGTATACTCTTTTACCTCAAATGGAGGGACCGATATCGTCATTTTACTTTTACCTTTGTCTACATCTATATCTAGGACAAGTTGTCCTTCAGTTTCAACCGTTTGCCTTTTGGGAGTTTCAGCAGTGCTCTCTTCATCGATATCCATTGCCTCGGGAAAATCTCTTTTATTATTTCCTTCTAATTTGTTGGACAATGGATTAATGCTATCGGCTGTAGAAAATACCTCTAAAAAATTTGGGGGGGGGGGAGGTTAGCAAAACAACTGGAAGACAACTTTAGGGGGGGTCTTTCAAAAACCCCCCCAAAAGTCCTGAGAATTAGACGTTTCAAGGGGGTTTTTAAGGACCTCCCCCCAAAACCTTAAAACTATTTTGGGGGGGCCTAGAAAAACCACCACAAGCCACCTTTAGGGGGGGTCTTTCTAACCTCCCCCCCCCGCCA
>LPNX010658565.1:0-28479 GCA_001517045.1 Pseudotsuga menziesii | reverse complement strand
GGGGGGGGGGGGGGGGGGGGTGGTTGTCAAAAATGCCCCACAAAGTATTGAGAATTGGACTTTTGGGGGGGTTGTCAAAACCTCCCCCAAAAGTATTTAGAATCATACTTTTGGGGGAGGGATTTGTCAAAACCTCCCCCAAAAGTATTGAGAATTGGACTTTTGGGGCGATTGTTCACAAACCACCCCCACAAGTCCTAAGAATTGTGCCTTTTGCAGGGGGGGGTTGTTTAAAAAACACCCCCAAAAGTCCAATTTTTGGGACTCTTGAGAAGGGTTTTTAAGAACCACCCCCAAAGGCCTAAAAATTTTTTTTTTTTTTTTTGGGGGGGGGGGGGGCGCGCTTAGCAAAACCACTGCAAGCCAAAAGGGTATTTTGTTGTAGTGACACATTAGATTCAAGTTAGATTCCATAGGTGTGGCTATTTCCTACATTTCAACATTCTGAATCTTTTCAGAATCTCCATTGCATACTTTCCTTGACCAAGGAAGATCCCATCCACACTCTATCACACCTCCATGCCTAAGAAGTAGTGCATCATCCCTAGGTATTTCATCTCTAACTTAGTGACACTCTTACTCTTTTCATTCACAAATCTTATGTCTCTGTTGACATTGATCTTCTTAAATACTGGGAAGTATATTTTCTATGCCTTTGAGGTGTCCCTTCCTCCATGAAGGATCGAGCTTGGTCCTCTTTTCCTTTGGTATGTGTATGTACAATGGGAAGCCAAATATTCCAAGATGGCTCACTTCTAGTTTCTCTCCTGAGAAATCCTCTTTAAAATTCTTGTTTTCAAGTACTTGGTGAGGAGTATGGTTCTATACATACACAATTGTCCTTGTTGATTTTTTGCATAAGTGCATCGAAATATCCTAGTCATGTAGCATTGCTTTTGTTGCTTCCATTATTGTTCTATTCTTTTGTTTTGAAACTCCATTATGTTGAGGATTGTAGGGAGTACTCAACTCCCTCTTAATTTCATATTCTCTACAAGGTTCCTTGAATTATTTTGAGGTGAATTCTATGCCATTATCTGGCCGCAGAGTCTTGATCTTCCTTTCAATGTAATTTTCGACCAAGGATTTAAATTCCTTGAACTTGTTGAATACTTCATTTTTCCATTTCAAGAAATATATCCATGTCTTATGGGAGAAATCATTTATAAAGGAAGCATAGTATACATACCCACTTAGTGAGATAGATGAAATGGGTCCGTAGACATATAAGTGGACTATTTCTAGTATTCCTTTTGCTTTTCTTTCATTGCTGGGAAATTTATTCTTTACATTATTTCCTTGCGCACATCCTTTGCAAATTCCTTCATGTTTTCTCTGTATTTTTGGAAGTCCTGAAACTGCTTTGCTTTCAATCAGTAGTGCTCTATAGTGCACATGTACAAGCCTTCTATGCCATAGTTCACTTGGTTCTATGGAGTCATGAACCAATGCTTGTTCAGGTTGTCCCTTCAACTTGTACAAGCCTCCCTCTTTCTCTCCAATTATCATTGCATCATTTATTGTCTTTCCTTTTGGCCACATTAAGACTTGGCCATCAATGAATGCAACCCTTATTCCCTTTGCATATAGTGCATCTGTGGAGAGAATATTATTCTTCAATCCTAGAACATATAGCACATCTTTCATCTTCAAATATTTCTCAGAAACTAGCTTGTAGGAAGCTTCTCCACTTCCTTTTATGGGGTATTACTAATCATCCCCAAGTTTCACCATGTGAGGTGACTCATGTTGAGATAGATTGATGAGTGATTCTTTGTACCCCTTCATATGTTTGGATGACCCACTATATACAAGATAATCATTACTTCCATCTGAGATAGTGCTCGTGAGTGTTGATATTAGGACATATTCTTCATCACTTGAAGAATCAAATCTTTCTTCTCAGAGTCTTTTCTTTGTTGGTTCATCATCTTCAATGGTGTGAGAATGATGCCTTTTTTTTCGTTTGAATTATTGGAGGAGGAGCCTTTGTTTCTGGAACAATATCTGGAGTAGTGTCCCTTCTCATCACAAGTATAACATCTAATACTGGAAGGATTGCTTCTGAATTTATTTTGTCTTTTGTGATGAGGTTCCTCCCCTTATTTGTGATGATGGTCCTCCTTCTTTATAATATTTCTAAAGGTGTGAACTGTGAGAGATTGACCTTTAGCTGCTCCCATTTTCTCTTATTTTGTTATGAGACAATCTTCTTCTTGTGTGCATTATTCATAGAGTCTGTTGAAAGTGACCAACTTCCTTCTGGCACATATTCCTTGAATGAATGAATCCCATGATCCTAGGAAACCATTCAAGGCAGTAATAACAATATCTCCTTCTTCTACATCCTCTTCGGCTGCTTGAATTTGTTCCTTGATTTGAGAAACCCTTATGAAGTAGAATTGCATGGTCTCTAAGTTTTGTACCTTCACATTCTTCAGCTAGTTCCTCAATGTCATCTTTCGCTTGATGTTCTTTCCTTAGAACAGCTTCGTCAAAGAATCAAACACTTCCTTAGGTGTCTTCAAGGATGGCACATGGGGAATGAGATGATCCTTAATTTAATATGCAATGATTCTCTTGGTCTTGACCAAGTTCTTCTTATGGACATACTTAGCCTCACCACCCTTTGGTTCTGGAACTTCCTTACTGATATACTGATCCAAATCATTTTCTTCAAGGATAAGGGATATCCTATACTTTCATGCTTAAAAGTTGTGAGCTCCCCCAAGATTATCCTCAAACTGGGTGTGATGAGTCATTTTGAAATGAGAATATCAAATGGAAATAACAGAGATTTAGATCTTACCAATTTGAGGTGCCTGTTGTGGTTTTGGAGCTGACTGACCTAGGGTTTGTTAGAGAAACCCTAATTTTCCAAACTTGGAATTTTGGAATTATGTTTGGATAGAAATACGTGCCTCAAGGAAATTTGCTCAATAAGGTCCTTTTCTGAAAACTATGATGGGAATCCTCCAAAACTTGATTCCCTAGTTTCTTCCCGCAGTGCCCTGCAGTAAAAAAATTGAACTTACCAAAATTTGATTATGCTTCCACCAAAATATGCTCCTTCCTAGGGTGACTTAGAATAGCCCTCTTTTCTTGATGATGTATGGGGAGAAGATCTTGAACTAGGAATCCCTAGTTTCTGCTACTGCACAGTGCCCTATTTCAGAGAGGCTTTGATACCATCTTATTGTTTCTACTTTAACTCAATTAGGATCTTTATATGAAAGAATAACAAGTACAATAAGATATCCAATATACACAATATACACTAGATACAAATATTTTACTCAAGGAAACCATAAAGGATAAAACCCTACAAACTTCATTAGAATAGTTTTGTCACTAATACAATATCATAAGATGGAAAAACCTAAGAATAAGAAATCTTCTACATCTCTCTTCCTCTCTCTCTTTCTCTCTCTCTTTCTTCCTTTTCCTCTCTCTCACCTCATGTGAACTTGTGAGTGAGTGATTGTGTGTCTAAATGAGGGAGGGTGCCTCCCTATTTATACACATCAAGTGGCTAACCTAAAAATTGATCGGGCCGACCTCTTAATCTAGTAGGGACGACTTCACTTAGGGAGACTAAACAATTATACATTTTATTATATTCATCTTGGGGACTGCTTCCCCTACTTACAATGGAGGGTTTACCTCAATGACCACACACAATGATGGCATCCCAAATGGAGGGAAAACATCTCCTATGGGGGTACAACACTATACAATGATAATATACAACAAAATATCTTTTGAAGTTACAAATACAATAACACTCTGTCTTAACTAGGAAGGTATTCTCTTACCATAGTCATCAACACATATGGTCAGGTCATCATCGCCATTGTTGAGGTAGTCCTCATCTTGTTGATCATTGCATTAGAGAGAATTTGAGGTAAAAAATGGGCCTCCTAAGAGATGTACTACAAAAATATAAGATATATTAAAATATTATGAGTTAGGGGTGTTATGGGGTAGGTATATATGACAACTCACCTCCTACACTACTTTTTATGCACAATATAAATAACCATGGTTGAGTTACTTTTCTAAATTGACTATAAATAAAATTAATAAAATAACTCTACAATGATGTGACTAAGATTCATTGTAAATTCCCAAAAATCTATTGTCCTTTAACATTTATTTGTCTTGAACTTGTAAATAAAATTAAACAAAAATGAATTTAATTTATATGCATAAACATATTTTTTTCATATAAATATCATTCATGAATTCAATTTATTTTATAAGTACAAGATTATATATATATATATTAGTTTGACATTATGATATTAAATACAATTGAGTGAATATATAATTTAAAATTAAAAAACATGAAAATGACAATATATTATTTTATAAAAAAATGTGAAAAGACATTTTTATGAATTATGAGTACTTTACTTGAAAATGACAATAATATTATTTTATGAGAAAGTGTGAAATGACTTTTATTGTGAGTACTTCACTTTATGACTTAAAAGTACTTGTACCACTACCTTGGTTAACTACGGGTTTTCATCCACCATAGAAAATGTGACAAATAAGCATTCTTAACTCATGCAATGCCACCTCAACCATGGGGGATGATGTCATCTACTAGAATGTAATTGGTTGATTTTTATAGTACATTTTGGTCCTTTTGAGGCCCATTTTTTACCTCAAATTCTCTCTAATGATTAGTGACATATGTCAGATATATCTATCATAGGAAGTTTCTACAGAGAAAAACCTATTTCATGATGGGTGTAGGCATAATCCTCATCTAGGTCTTCATCATATCCAAGAGAAATCCATCACATAGGTATAACCCAAGACGATACATTAAATTGCTATTGTAATCACCTGCATCTCCTACCATCATCTTGTCGCATATGAATCATCTCATCATCACACACAGAGAGAAACCCAGATGCACTCCACATGCCCAACATACCACTTGTATTCTACCAATATAGGAGTATGTCAAGACTCATTACATCTCAAAGATAACCTACGTCTACCAATATGTGAGAATTACCTAGAACCACACCAAGTGCATTATATCTCTCCACTATCATCCCGAGTTCTACTATCATATGAGCATGCCAGGACTCATTACGTATGGAGGACAATCTGCATATACCACTATAGAAGAATCAACTATGCGCACACCAAGTGTCATCATGACCAATGGACCTCTCATCATCTCCAACATGGGAATATGTCATGATTGATTACGTCTAGGGATAACCTGTGTTCTATGCTAATACTGATTACATATAAGGACAACCTTCCATGACTGATTACGTCTAGGGCTAACCTGCATTCTACGTTGAGACTGATTACATATGAGGAAAAACTTCTAGGGCTGATTGTGTCTAGGGATAACATGTGTTCTACACCAATACTGATTACTTCCAATGACAACCTGATAATAATGATTATGTCCCGAATCAACATGCATTCTAAGATAGGACTGATTACATCTGGGGATAAGGTCTCACTATAGTACATCTGCCTCTTATGGTATCTCATCATATCTATCATGGGAGCATACCGGGATTGATTACATCTAAGGACAACCTACGTCTTTAACCATGCAAGATATCATCACTCCCTCTTTCTAGGGACCTTGATCTAGATGACACGACATCTCTCTCTAAAGTACTCAAACTTCACTTTGGCTAGTATCTTGGTCAACACATTAGCTATATTCTTGTTCGTCACCACTTACTGGAGCTTCACTACTCCTCTATGCACCATATCCCATATATAGTGATACTTGATCTCAATATGCTTCCACTTGTCATGGAACACAAGGTTCTCTAACAAATTCACACAACTCTAGTTGTCATAAAATATACAAGTCGCCTCTTACTCAAGATCAAAAAGATCATATAATAGATTTCGAAGCCATACTGCCTCACAACTAGTCACACAAATTGCAACATACTCTGCCTTGGTTGTACTCAGTTCCACACGGGACTGCTTACTGCTAAACCAAGAGATCATACTAGATCCCAAAATGAAGCAACATCTCAAGGTTCTCTTCCTATTAGCGACAGTGCCTTCCCAATATTAATCAAGATAATTGTACAGGTTAATATTATGATTCGTGTCATACTTAATCCCATAGTCAATTGTACCCTTCAGATACCTCAATTATTTCTTTGTAGAAATCATGTGAACATGTCTTCGATCTGTCAAGAACTGTCTCAGGGTGCTCAAAACAAAGCATATTCCCGGTCTTGTATTCATCAAATACATCAATAAACCAATCATCTCATGGTACATTGTGGCATTAACTATCTTTGATGAAGCATCATAGAGTAGCTTCAAGTTAGATGTCATAGGTGTAGCTATCGCCTTGCAGCCCAGCATTCCAAATCTTTTCAAAATATCCATTGCATACTTCCCTTTACCAAGGAATATGCCTTATACACTCTACCATACCTCCATGCCTAGGAAGTAGTGCATCATCCCTAGGTATTTCATCTCGAACTCAACAACAAGCTTCCTCTTTGCATTCACAATGAGTTCGTCCTATCTTGTCAGAAATAACTCGTCAACATATAGCAGGAGCATCATCAATATTCTTCCTTCAACCTTGAAGTAAAGGTTGGAATCCGATTTACTCTTGGTAAAGACTAAGCTCATCAAGAAGCTATCCATTCTATCGTACCATGTCTTGGGTGCCTGTTTCAATCCGTACAAGGTTTTCTTTAATTTGAACACATGCGTTTGCCTATAATGTGTCTCAAATATCAGTGGCTCCTCCATGTACACTTCCTCTTCAACTACACCATTCAATAATGTTGTCTTGGCATCCATCTGGTGTACCTTCCATTTCATTACTGTAGAAAATGCAATTATAGATCTGATGAAAATGTATCTCGCTATGGGTGAAAATATCTCTATGTAGTCTATGCCTTCTTTCTGGGAGAAGCCACACGCCATGAACTTTGCCTTGTGTTTTTGAATTTTATCATCTGCGGCATGCTTGATCTTGTAGATCCACTTTGAAGTCACCACCAACTTTCATTGTGGTCTCAAAACTATCTCACATACATCATTCTTCATAATCAACTGGTACTCCTTGATCATGTCATCCTTCCATTCTTTATTTTCTACCACCTATTCATAGTTGGAAGGTTCTTTATCAATGATATCACATAGTAGGGCCACATAGTTTTTGTATGGTTTATTTATTTTCCTTTCTCTATCCATCCCATCTGAAGTGCCATACCTTTCTCCATCATGTATTAGCTATCGTTCCCATACTGGTTTTCTTTTGTGGGACTTTTTCTCGTGAAGTGGTTCTTCAAGTTCTTGTGTCTCTTCCATGTCATGGTATTCATGGTCTTCTAGATTTGTTTCTTTCATTGTCGTGTCTCAGACTCTATTTGCTTTAGTTTGTTTGACCTCTTCAATAAGTAGTTTTATGGATTTGGGGTATGTTGAGTCTTCATCAAATATTATGTCTATGCAGACGTCAATATTATTAAATCATGGGAATTATATTTGGTAGGCCTTTGAGGTGTCACTATATCCTACTAATATTCCCTTCCTTCCTTAAGGATCGATCTTGGTCCTCTTTTCCTTTGGGATGTGTATGTACACTAGGAAACCAAATATTCTGAGATGGTTGAATCCTGGTTTCTCTCCTGAGAAATCCTCTTCAGGGGTATTTTTGTCAAGTACTTAGTGAGGAGTATGGTTTTGTACATACACAACTCTCCTTGTTTCTTCTTCCCATAAGTGCATCGGAAGATCCTGGTCATGTATCATTTCTTTTGATGCTTCCATTATTGTTCTATTCTTTCATTTTGCAATGCCATTCAGTTGAGGATTGTAGGGAGTACTCAACTCCCTCTTAATCCTAGATTCTCTACAAAGTTACTTAAATTCTTTCGAGGTGAATTCTTTGCTATTATCTAACCACGGAATCTTAATCTTCCTTTCAATGTGATTTTTGACCAAGGATTTGAATTCCTTGGACTTATTGAATACTTCATTTTTCCCTTTCAAGAAATATATCCAGGTCTTATGGGAGAAATCATCTATAAAGGAAACATAGTATACATACCCACTTAGTGAGATAGATGACATTGGTCTGCAGAAATCTAAGTGGACTATTTATAGTATTCCTTTTTCTTTGCTTTCACCACTGGGAAATGTCTTCTTTATATTATTTCCTTCTGCACATCCCTTGCAAATTCCTTCATGTTTTGTTTGTAGTTCTGGAAGTCCTGAAACCTCTTTGCTTCAAATCGGTAGTGCTATATAGTTCACACGTGCAAGCCTTCTATTCCATAGTTCACTTGGTTCTATGCAATCATGAACCAATGCTTGTTCAGGTTGTCCCTTCAACTTGTACAAGCCTCCCTCTTCCTATACAATTACTGTTGCATCATCTATTGTCTTTCCTTTTGCAAACATTAGGACTTGTCCATCAATGAATGCAACCCTTATTCCCTTTGCATCTAGTGCAGATATGGAGAGAATATTATTATTCAATCCTAGAACATATAGCACATATTTCATCTTCAAATATTTCTTGGAACTATCTTGTAGGGAGCTTCTCCACTTCCTTTTATGGGGCATTGATAATCATCCCCAAGTTTCAGCGTGTGAAGTGACTCATGCTTAGATAGATTGATGAATGATTCTTTGTAACTATTCATATGTTTGGATTCCCCACTTTCTACAAGATAATCATTACTTCCATTTGAGATAGTGCCCATGAGTGCTGAGATTAGGACATATTCTTCATCACTTTAAGAATTGGCTCTTTCTTCTATGAAACTTTTCTTTGTTGGTTCATCATCTTCAATGGTGTGAGAATGTTGTATTTTCTTGTTTGAATTCTTGGAGGAGGAGCTTTTGTTTCTAGAACAATCTCTGGAGTAGTGTCCCTTCTCATCACCAGTATAGCATCTAATACTGGAAGGATCGCTTCTAAATTTCTTTTGTCTTCTGTGATTAGGTTCCTCCCTTTAGTTGTGATTATGGTCCTCCTTTTTTATATGATTTCTTCTGGTGTGAACTGTGAGAGCTTTACCTTTAGTTTCTCGTATATTCTCTTCTTTTGTTATGAGACTGGCTTCTTCTTGTGTGAATTCTTCCCAGAGTCTGTTGAAAGTGATTAACTTCCTTCTGACACATATTCCTTGAATGAATAAATCACATGATCTTGGGAAACCGTTCAAGGTAGTCATAACAATCTCTCCTTCTTCTACATTCTCTTCGACTGCATCAAGTTTTTCCTTGATTTAAGGAACCCTTGTGAAGTAGAATTGCATGGTATATGAGTTTTGTATCTTCACATTCTCCAGCTGGTTCCTCAATGAAATATTTTAGTTGATTTTCTTTCCTTCGAACAATTTCGTCAAAGCATCAAACAATTCCTTATGTGTCTTCAAGGATGGAACATGGGGCATGAGATGATCCTTAATAGAATATGCAATGACACTCTTGGACTTGACCAATTTTTTCTTATGGATAGCCTTAGCCTCATCTCCCTCTGGTTTTGGAACTTCCTTACTGATATATTGATCCAAATTATTTTCTTCAAGGATAAGGGATATCCTATAGTTCCATGCTCGAAAGTTGTCACCTATCCCAAGATTATGCTCAAGCTGGGTGTGATGAGTCATTTTGAAATGAGAATATCAAATGGAAATAACAGAGATTTATATCTTGCCAATTTGAGGTGCCTGACCTAGTTCCTGAGATGGTTGACCTAGGGTTTGTTAGAGAAACCCTAATTTTACAAACTTGGAATTTTGGAATTCTTCCTGGATAGAAAGATGTTCCTCCTTGAGGCAAGTTTCTTAATAAGGTCCTTTTCTAAAAACTATGATGGGAAGCCTTTGCAACCTAATGCCTTAGTTTCTTCCCGCAATTCCCTGTGACAAAAAATTGAAACTTCTCCCAATTTGATTATGCTTCCACCAAAATATGTGCCTTCCTAGGGCGAGTTAGCCTAGCCCTATTTTCTTGATGATCTATGGAGAGAAGACCTTGAACTGGGAATCCATAGTTCTATCACTTCTTCAGAATAGTTATATCACTAATACAACATCACAAGATGGAAAAACCAAATAATAAGAAGTCTTTTGCAACTCTCTTTATTTCCTCCTTGTCCTCTCTCTCACCTCATGTGAACTTGTGAGTGAGTGTGTGTGTGTCTAAATGAGGCAGGCTGCCTCCTTACACATCAAGTGACTGACCTAAAACTTGACTTGGATGACCTCTTAATCTAGTAAAGCTGAATTCACCTATGGAGACTCAAAATTACATTTTATTATATTCATCTTGGGGACTACTGCCCCGACTTACAACGAAGGCCTTACCTCAATGACGATGCACAATGATGACATCCTGACTAAAGGTAAAACATATATGAAGGGGTTAAACAATATAAAATGATAATATACAGCATAATATATTCCAAAGTTACAAATACAACAATAGGGGAGTGAAAGAGATAGATAACGGGGTTGGGTGGGTAGCAGTTTAGGGAGGATTAAGGTTGTCATGGGGAAGAGGGGGCATAGGGTGGAAATATATAATATATATATATATATATATATATATAAGAGAGAGAGAGAGAGAGGTGTTAAGTGGGGGTAAGGGGATCAGGAGAGATAGAGAGAGGGATAAGGGTAGGAGGAGTAGGAGAGAAAAATAGAGAGATGGGGAGAGAGAGAGAGAGAGAGATTGTGGTTATAGATAGGGGGAGTAAGAGGGGGGTTAGGTAGAGAGTGGGAAGGTTAGGGTTGGTGAGAGTGTGTTTGAGAGAGGGGTAGGTGTGCTAGGGGGTTAGGAGAGAGAGATGTTGGTGGGGATAAGGTGTAGGTGGAGGATTATGGGAGAGAAAGAGTGATAGATTGGGTTAGAAAGGGTTAGGGGGAAGAGGGGGAGTGAGATAGAGATGATGAGGGAGGTTGTGGGAAAGAATAATATAGAGATTGAGGTGGGGGTTAGGTAGGTTTTTAGGAAGGATTGGGGAATTTAGAGAGAGGAGGGGTGGTAAGTGGTAGGGGGTATGAGGATATACAAAGAGCGAGAGGGGATTAGGGGTAGACACTAGTACAAAATGAGGAATTAGCTACTACGTGACTAAAAATTCTAGTCACCACAAGTTTTTCAAGTGATTTACTACTAAATATGAGCAATTTTGATTGACCCAACTATAAATGACTAAAATTAATGACTAAGTTAGTCACCAGTTAACAAATATGACTAGACAATAAGTGACAGAGTTAAAAATGACTAACATAAACAACTAATTTAGTCATGACATAAAAAATGACTAATTAGAAGAATATGAATTAGTCGTTTTTAATTGTGTCATGGAAAATTGCAATTGTGACAATGAAGTGTTACAATTTAGTAAATTTTATACCTTCTATTAGTAATATTGGTGCCATGCACCTCGATCTTCGAAGATCCAACAAAAAAATTGAACGAATTTTCTCTTGACCATCTTTATTCCTGCTGCACCATTGAAGCAAATCGTTAAGCATGTGCCAAAGGAAATTAGGTTCCTACAGTTACGAATTAGGTACTAGAAATAGTACCATATCGATACCTAGAAGCATCATAGCTAGTTGTTGATCCTTCAATTTAAGAGTCCCAAGTCCCATATTGAGGTGTTTTTCTAACTTCAATATAACTATCATGATTTGTGACCATTGAACTAGCTGCACCAATAGACGTAGCTTCACCAGGATCAATTCCTTTAAATGTCATAGCAGTTGATACAATAATAATTGAATCAATGCAAGCACCAAGAACAATATTTTAACCAATCAAAGACTCAATTATAATTAAACTGGGGTGTTGACCCAAAACTAGTCTCAGATCCATATGCTATAAAGGTAGAAGCCCGACCCCATCTCAAAGTTTCAGGTAAATATTTCGATTCCTCGATCTCTAACAGTCCTCACCTCACAGAATATGATATATATAATGCAGTGATGACCTCTCCTTATCACTATCAAGTTAAACCTCCTTTATGCATTATTGGTGAGGTAAATTTTACATCTGACGTCATCACCCTCCTGATTCATGATGTGCACAACTAGAGACATCTAGTGAGGTCTCTACAACTCCAGATGTTAGTGGATGTGTTTGCTGGCATCAAGCCTCTTCTCTAAGTGCAATATTGTTGTCAACCTGTACACTCAAATTTAGTTCAACTGATTTTTATCAATGTTGTTGGGCATTTGTCTAGTTATGTGCTGGTAAGTTGAACCCTTTTGGGTTAATAGTCACACTAATCTATGTCGATAAGTTTAATAGGGATGCCATTCATGAATGTGGGGACACATCCAGTGGATTTCCCCACAATATTTATTTGAAAAAAATAGGAAAGTTAAATATCATGAATGAATATATCAATCTTTAAGCCCCAACTTTAGTTGTTAGAGTAATAGCTGGAGTGGGTCTAATGGTTAAGAACGTCATGTGTTTCCTCCCAGGAGGTCACATGTTCAAATCCGGAGGGGGGTAGGGTATGTACACCTATGTAGACTTCAATAGTTAAATAGTTGCACAGAGGAGGTTCCTTGTCCCACAAATAATGGGGTCTCATACAACAAAATTAGTGTCTCGCTTGACTGTGATCTTAAAAATAGATTATTATTATTTCTTGAAAATGAGAAATAACTTCAACACAAATGGAATGGAAGGACACAAAAAATCCCTTTAGCAAAATAGGTTTACCTAATCGAAACCATAGATTATTCTCAAGAGATCAACACCTCAAGTGATTGGGAGATAAGTTTCAAACTCTAAATCATAAGCTACTAGAACGATTAACATAAATTTAAACCTAATTAATTACTAGGAACTTTAAATTCATTATTATTATTTTTATTATCATATAACAACAATAATTATATGTACACCCCAAAAAAAAATTTAATGTTTTCGTTTACAAATCCATGAATATTATTATTTTTATTATCATAGAACAACAATAATTATATTTACACCCCCCAAAAAGTTTAATGTTTTAGTTTACAAATCCATGGAAAGGACTTCAGTTCTTGATATCTACTTTGAAATTCATTGAAAATAAGATTATACAGGCCACTTAAATTCAGAGAAAACACTCGCTTGGTATGTGAAAGTTCCTCTTTGGAATTAAGCAGGCATGAAGGAGTGGCGAGCAACGTTCAAAATTGAACCCTTTCGAGCCCTTCCAAAGGGTTCTAGCCCTTCCTAGAAGTGTAAAGTTAAAATTTCCCATCAAAAAAAATTTAAAATCTAAATTTTACCCTTCTAATTAAGAAGGGCATAATTTATGTCAACATTTCAAAAGAAGGGCAACATTTGAAATGACCCATCCATATAAATTTCTCAAGATATTGAATTTCCTATGCTATGAATTTCAAATCGTCATTCAAAATATTGGAAATTTGATAAATTATAATAACTCACTCACTCATGTCATGCACTCACTGCTTAGCTGTGCAAGATGACGAGTAATGATTGATCACTATGAGACACTAGCCATCAAGATGTGACTCTGACTCCCAATGGGGCTGCAATCTAAAGTGTGGCAATGTGTCAATGACTACGACTATAACAACAGATAGCAACTACAAGTCTACTACTAGGCCCAAAACAAGCTCAAAACTTTGTTCCTACTACCGATGTGAACCTCGTTACCAATGTCCACTCTTTTTTAATCAAAATGAAATTCAAAAGGCTGGTTTGATGAGTCCTCCTCTACAAGACTTCATTTCTTGCATGAATATCATGGACTCATGACAACTATAAACAACACTCGATGTCATGCAAATACAAATAATGGCATGTAGCTAAGATCACAAACTGTACATAGGTCGATTTATGCAATGCTATAGAGAGGTGTCACTAGGCACACGATATGGAGAAACAATGAGTTAGAAAAAATATTTGGACCAAAGCACCTGTACAATGGTTATTAATAAAATTAAAAAAACAATTGTTGGCTCAAGAATAGTCTTTCAATTTGATGGGTGGCATGATCATGATGTAATCTCCCTCCGTCCTTTTATACATTTGTGGTTTCTCACAAAAATTGTCCTCAACAGTCACCACCAAAATACATATTAAAATTACCTATGTTTACATCCTCTTCTCTATAATCCTCTTCTCATAGTCATAACTAAGGATTATTATGCATGCACGTCCTCGCATTATAATATCAATTAGGTCAAGGCCCAAAGACAACCATAAAATATCAAATGTGTCAAGATGCAAAGAGTAAGAGACAACTATAAGTAAGTATTATATTAAATTTACCATATAAGAATTTAATTGACACTATCAACTGAGATTTGACACGTTGGATTGTTGTGATATTCTTATCACTCCTTACGGATGTGATTGCAATGAATTCTTTGAAGGTGAAGTCTATAATTTTAGGTCTTCTTCCTAATTATCATGCCTTTTGGTAAGACAAAAAGGAGGGTAGAGTCCTGCAACAACATGGAAAATAGTTTCAACATAGAGATATACACATTAATTGTTTTCATTAAATAACTTAAATTTCCTACCTGTGACGATCGATTCACTGAATCATGGACTGGTACAAAACATAGCAAATTTGAGAGCCGTGAGCCCTTAAATACTCACACCTAGAACTTTCTCAAATCTAGCAATTAGTAAACTTCTTTTGGTATTTTGGTTCAATTTAAAAGGCATATTGTTGAGGCTCAGACATGCAATGTGTTGCAAGGCTTCAGTTGACTTAGGATTGATTCCATTGCTCCTCCATCCCATACATGTATGCTTTCACGACAAGTGTTGAACAACATAATTTGATGCCCCAACCCCGGTTATGCTTGCGTTGCTAACTTGCTTGGTATCTAGGATTTTTTTTTTAATGTTTTATGAGTTGTGTATTATTTTTTCTTAGGTTCCCAATCCCCATGATTCTTACATCTCTCAAGTTTGGATTGTTTCCCTCTCTCTGGTTTAAATTAAGTTTTTGGTTGTATATATATATATATATATATATATATATATATATATATTATAGCCTTGTTTTGCTTAGTGACTTCATTTTGTATATAGTTAATAGTAAGTAATTCTCTCATGGTTCTAGTTATTCTTTAAGACTATATTTAGTTATGACGTCTTGCAATATGCATAAGGTCGAGCAGATGCCCCAATATGGTTATCACATAGTCTAAGTATTTTTTTTTTATAATGAAGTGTGCTCCAACTCGAAAAAATACAATAAAATAGTTGTTATGTTATTGAACTATAAAATTAATGATATATATATGACAAATTAATGTGTTCAAAATATGTTTGATTGAAAATATATCATTTTTTCATGTGCTCCTAGAATAAATAACCTTCCAATTGAAATTAAGATGCCCCCTTCAAATTTGATCATTGGTGGCTAGCGACAATGAATTCAAAGGTCAAGTCAAAGCAACAGGATTCTTCATGACATTTTTACAAATATGGAGCTGCAGGCTATGGAGGGAAAGCATCCGTAGTTAATCCCAAGAACTCTGGCCAAGTGTGGATTTATTAAACATATATCACAAGAATTTACTCAATTACTCAATTACATTCTCCAATTTGTGACACAGAGATCCCCGAATTGAAAAGCATTTTTGTTTTTTCACTTGCGACTGGATACTGTCAAATCCAACGCTATCGGTGGATCGTAACCGTTTTTGGAGGAATTGGGTATCCAGTGTCCTAGGGAGCCAAGTTTTCCATTGTTTAGTTTAGCATTTAACACTGATTATCACCATTAACATCAATTTGGAATGTCCAGTTTATTTTTATTATTATCTTGATTGGAAACATTTTTGAGGATTTGCACTGCAGGGAACTAACTTTGTGCCAAGTCAAACAAGTAACTATTCTGTCAAAATTGTATAGAACTTGCTCTCGGCCCTAATACTTATTCCTTTGAAATTAATACTATTTGGGTGGAACATTTCATAGTAAGAATGAAAACCTACAGGATTGCTTAATATTTTACCAACCTCATCCATGAACCAAGGTCCCATGGTACGATTGGTCAAATTGTTTAGACCCCAATGCATATCAAAAAGGCCTAAAATAAATGACAACATAAACTTGAAAGAACTTCCAGAAGCACACCCTGACTGATTGCACCACATAGAGTGGGTGCCAGGGTTGAGGGGTAGCTATTCAGCAAAAATTGCCCGAGACATACAGCTGGCTTCATCCCTTAAATACTCCTCTCTAAGGGTGTGGCATACCATTGCGAGAATGGAGACTTGGTGGACACTTGACACTCTGTCATCCACACCAATGAACCAACATGCCCTGTTGGAAAATACCTATATTTTAAGTTTGCCCTATTTATTTGGATGCTGATGGAATGGATCTCGCAGTGAAAGATGGATATTTATTCAACAGGAAGTACTATTGTTGATGTATGGCACAATTAAGATTTTCATAAGAAATAAGTTTGATCACCCTCAGTATAGGTGACATAGTTGCAACTTGATACTTTTCCAAATCACCACCTTGCTTTTGATTTGATAGCCATAACTGTTTTGGAAGAAAATCACGTGCATGGGTGTACACACACAAAATATGATATGTGCATTGTTTCTTGGCATCGTTGATTTTGATATGTACATGGAGAATGAGAAACAGTATATGGGAATAACCCTTGAAAAACAACTTATTTAAGTAACAAACACCAAGAGCATAGGCTGTAGAAAAATACATTACCTTTTACAATCAAAACAAAGAGTAGACTAATAGTTATGTTGAGTCTCTAACCTTCCTTGAATAAGATGAAAGGGCTTCAAAGCTCCTTGTGGTGGCAGGGTGCTTTCCATGACACACCCCTTACCTACTTGGAAGGAGTACTCCAATTTGATTTTCTGGGCCAGACTTCATTGTGATAATCTTAACATTCATATGCTGGAAGTCTGACATACAGAAGTCCCAAAGTACCTAGTTCTCATTTTGTAGCCATTTTGCTTCAACTTCTTTGAGCCTATCAGCCATTTCCTCATCTTTTTCTTCTCCTCTTCATAGGTCTAGAACTTTCCAGGACACTACCCTGGATTAAAGCCTGCAATTTATGGTGCATATTCATCAGTCCATCTACATGCCTGCAAGTGGATACCTAGGCCTTCAAAGGAAACCCGAACTTCTCTTTTAAGCATCAAGGTCAAGACATACAATCTTCCTGGATAACAACATACCTAGGTTGTCAATGTAGATGCTCTAATGTTTCTCTACATTCTTCTTTCAGTGATTCATGATGTCAATGTAGATGTTCTAGTTTGATTACTTCATTAAACTAATTAATTTCCTCAGGTGTCACCATGATTCATGATGTATGTCACATGTAGGCATGAACAGAGATGATTAGTCATCAATTTCTATACTGATTTTGGTTACTGTCAATGTTTAAACTATATGCTATGGAAATGTCGATTTCTGATTTTGACCTTTTTGTGTTTTGGTGTAGGGAAATCGGGAAATAGTGGAAATTCAACTTGTTGATTACATATACCCTGCATTTGACTAGGTAAATTATTCATTTTTGTATGTACATTTGGATTACTAAATTTGGAACACAAAAAAAGAGTGTAAGGTTTAAATCGCTGTTGCTGGAATTTATCTAAGGTCCCCATAATCTGAAAGAATTAAACTTAGAATGTTATTTCAGCAAGCCGAAGTACATGGCTGTTGGGTTATGTTTTCACCCTACATTGGGACCTCCTTTAATATAACTTTTATTCTTTTACATACATACACACACACACATATATATATATATATATATATATATTCTTATATGCAGTGGTTACCTGTTTGTTGTCACTAACTAAAATGGTGGAAATCTATCTTTATCAAGAATTCCAATTGGAAGTTTGAACCTTCCAAAGGATGAAACTGATCCTATTATATGAAATGGGATGAAATGTGTAAATAAATTCATATCAACCACCATTTAGTGTCTTCCTTCATCTCAAAACTTGTTCTTTGCATTCAAGTAGATTTACATTGGATGGCTTGTAATGGGTTTGTAGAGTATTTGAAAGGGAAGTGAGTATTGTCATTAGTAATCTTTTCTATTCAATGTTCTCTCTTCTTTCATTGATTAAATATTAGAGAATCTCTAATCTAGGCATCGAGTTTTAAACACTGATTTTTATATGTACCAACAATCATGTTGGGTTTCTGAGAAAACAGCCTCATATTCTGCTTGTACAGATATCAAAATAACAAATGATCCGAATTATGGTGCAAATCAGGAAGTCAGTATGTGTATTTTTAGTAAGACTATTTCTGTCTGTTCATATATACAGTGGAAATCACATTCAGGGTGAGAGGTTAAGCCAAGTGAAACTTAGTCAACCTCCGAGATACTTGCTAGATTTAAATTAAAAAGGCTAAGAATAGTAGCCAATTTTGGTATGTCTGAAATTGAAAAGCATAAACAGTCTTCCAAGAGGTGGCATGGTCTTGCCAATTGCCCAATTGCCCTATGAAACTAAGCAGAAAGATACTATGATAAGCACAAGAAAATATAAGCATAAATCTTGAGATAGGGACCAGGAAAACCTAAGATTAAGCCTCCTCATACTCAAGAGAAATGGGGTGCTTTAGATTGCTTCCAGCATGGAGCTTGGTGTCCTCCATAGTTGGTTGAGTCCTCATGAGCATGTCTTTGTTATGAGCTCCCTTTTCCCATAGTTGAGGCCAAAATTGCACCTAGAAGGGAGTTGTATTTGCCATCTGATAGTTGAAGAGTGTCCAAGATGTGGTCTAGGATAGGATTATTCTGTTCTGGCTGGCTGTCCATGAGACATGTGGTCATCTCTTGGATAGAGGGCAATTGTGAATGAATAATGGGGACCCTACTTTGAGAGATTCCGTTATTTGACATGATCTTCTCCAGCTCCTTATCAATTGTTTGGTTGCAGCTACCCCTTCTCTTTTGAGGAAGTTTATCTTCTTCTAGATGTTGGAGGCCTTGTGTTTGGTAGCGAAATCCTTAACTTATGCCTATGAGTGCAATATTGGGCAACCCCTTTTGCTTTTGGCTTTGGGGTTTGCCCCTGCATCCTAATGTTCTTGCTTGAGGCCATTTCCCTCAGCAATGAGTAGAGTTGTAGCATAATCCATCCCTGTAGTTGTTGAACCAACAATTCTTTGGGCCCCCCTACCAGAGTTTGGTTCCTCACCTCTCTATTTCGTGAACTGCTGATTTTCGATGTTGTGACAGTGTAGGCAGAGAGCTATAGAACTGTTCACTACCTTCATGGCTATAAGTAAACTGTAAACTCATCTCTTTACCATGGCAAAAAGCCATTTTTCTTCTAAGATAGCTCCCAGGATTCTGCATGTACCATGTGCATTGTCTTCCAGCTTGGTGGTATAGTTTTACTCCTAAATTGGCTCCACATAAATGAGTTTGGACTCATTCTATCCTGTCGCATTTTCTCTAACATGCTGGTGATCTGTCGTTCCTCCACTGCACCCATAATGGTGCCATGACATGCCTCCCTATTACCCCATCCAAACATTTTCTTGGCCATGTTGATGTGTATATTGTTACGTATTGTTATTGCCATGTTTAGTGATAATAAAAATGAAATAAGAGCTAGTTTGCAATTTTCCAAAATCAAATGTTCATTCCAATTTAAATGCTCCTTCATAATACATATGCATGGCATGATTTTTTGCATTACACTTGCTACTGAGTTTGACCTTCTCCTCCCTTTTCCTTTTGATTTGATTTTGTGATGGTGAAGCCAAGGGATCAAATAAAATGCCATACTAATTCCCACTATGGCTTGGAAGGTCTGCACTGGCCATTTGTGAAGTTTATAATCTAGATCATCGCTTATGCCATATTTTGTGTGCTTGTCTAGTGGAGTTCTTGTAGTCCATGTTTTGAAATTTTCATTGAAATTTTCTGTCAAGAAATGATCAAAATTTATTTGTAATATTGGATCAGTATCTGATAATGTCGATTCATGAAAGAGCAGTCTTAGCTCTACATTTCTCAAATATTCTTAGGACCGCACTACCTTGAATTCAAATGATATTGACTTCTCTGTGATAAAGTAGTATTATTAGTGAGCTCATTAGCAGATAGGGGTTTGTGCTCTATATAAAATCCTTTCAAAGAAGCCTGGTTCTCTACTTTTTTATATTATGAGGCTGGACATCATGCTCTACATTCTGTTTAGATGTTGTCTTGCCTTCTCTGGTGATTGGTTCTTGCAGGATATCAGTCATTTACTTACCATGCTTATGTTATTTATGCTTGGATACTGATGTTCACTATTGTGAGCCAGTCCTACCGATATTGTACAGTCACTATACGATCCTTTTCTCCATTGATTGTGTGTGTTGAGTGGAATACAAAACTTGCAATTAAGCATATTTGTGTGAATAACAACAAATGGGTGAAGGTTTTACTGATGGGATCTAAGTAGGAAGCACAAAACTAGCAACGTAGTCAACCATTAGCTCTTTTAAAATCCAAGGCCAAGAAGAAGTTCGTGATGAGATTCTTACTGTTCACAAGTTGTGTGATTTGAAGCCTACATTGATTGACAAATGAACCAACATTATAGAAGAAACGATTAGTTATTATGATATTAAGAAGGCATCATTTTCATCTTGGGAAACTCTACTTTTAAGGAATCATTTTTTTAAAAACAAATGATGATATTAAGAAACATATTTGGTAAACAAACAACTAACTACATATTCCTCAGTAAGGGACCATTTGAATGCTACATTTCATTGTAATACTCCCAGATAGAGGAAGGAGACTCTCCAAGGTGTTTTAATATTCACAGTGATGATTGGAAGTTGTCATGACAAAAGAAAAACAAATTAGGTGCACATTATCTCATGACAAGCCGACATTTCCCAATGATGGCATTACACTTAAAAAGCAAAATTATTTTAATTTTGGAAACCATAAATTTGATAAAAATCCATGCAACCATTTTGGGTCTATTAAGGATTTATGTGGGTTTATTAATTATCTGTGGTATTTTTATTGGATATTTCTAGGAAAAATAATTGACAACAATGACCCTAATGGTACAAAAAATCCCTTGAACCTGAGTCCTATGGATGATTCATCCTGTGCCTTCCTATTTGAGCACAGACCAATTTACTATAGAGATATTTTACATTGCCACTAAGGATAATTGTTCGTAGGATAGTAGATATATTATTGAATCTTGCCTTCATAAGAAGCATATGTTGGTAGATAGTTTATATCACTAGCCTCTATGGGCAGGCACAATAATACCTTTTACATATTACCTCAGGTCCTATTTAATAGGATACCAGAAATCTCATTACATATTGCCACATATGCTAGCTAGTAATATAATTGGACACTATTATCCCTATTAGTAGAATAGAAGAAATGGAATTGCATATTGGCGACCTTCTCCCTACTAATAGGATAATGAGAAAATGTATAATTGTATTAGAAGACTCTTATGAATAGGTTACTCTAGTCCTCATGCTAGATATAGATAGTAGCAGAAATTAGAAATTAGACTAAATCTTATGACACTTCTAAACATGAGATAGTAGCAGAAGCCATTTCATGCTAGATATTATTTTTAGTCAGTTGGTTTATAGAAAAAAATGGTTACATATTGTATCTATTAGGCAATGTGGCACCTAAATGCCACTCTCTCTTGAGCAATGCAACCACTTATATAAAAGTTAAGGACTTCCATTGAAATTTTTTGTCAAGAAATGATCAAAATTTATTTGAAATATTGGCTCAATATCTGATAATGATGATTCACGAAAGAGCAGTCTTAGCTCTACATTTCTCAAATCTTCTTAGGACCGCACTGCCTTGACTTCAAATGAGATTGACTTCTCTATGATAAAGTAGTATTATTAGTGAGCTCATTAGCATACATGGGTTTGTGATCTGTATAAAATCCTTTCAAAGAAGCATGGTTCTCTACTTTTTTATATTATGAGGCCAGACATCATGCTCTGCATTCTATTTAGATGTTGTCTTGCCTTCTCTAGAGATTGGTTCCTACATGATATCAGCCATTTACCTACCATGCTTATGCTATTTATGCTTGAATACTGATGTTCACTGTTATGAGCCAGTCCTACTGATATTGTACAGTCACTATATGATCCTTTTCTCCATTGATTGTGTGTGTTGAGTGGAATATGGAACTTGCAATTAGGCATATTTGTGTGAATCATTTATATCCACTATATTTGTTTCATGCTCTTTTACTAAGATATGTCATGATGTATGATATTTAAAGGATCCTAACTTGTTGGTTGTTATTTGATCACATGTGCCAAGACCAAGCAAGCATGCTATTATTCTTTTTTCTTTTTTGGGTGGAAGGGGAGTCTGTTTACAATATGTTCCAGGTGTATCAATATTTCCTAGGTTTGGTTTATAGTCATTTTCACATATTGATGCTCTGTTATTCATTGGCTTTCCTATGTAACTAAGTCCAATAGGTCACAAGTAAATTTACATGAAATGTCATTCTTGCAATGGCTTCAAAATCTTGGCATGGATTTTTTATTCAGCACTAATTTTGGAGTATAAACGAATTAACGAAACAAATCTTTTTATACTCTTAATTCATCAACAGGTGGTAAAAGATTCAATCATAGGGTGAAATATGGAAATTATGAATGGAAATCTATTGGTCGATGGTAAATTTGCAAATGGTGTGTCACATTAAAAGGTAATAGACGACTAGATTTAAGTTTGAAAATTTTGAATGGAAATCTATTAGTTGATGGTAAATTTGCAAATGGTGTGTCACATTAAAAGGAAATAGGAGACTAGATTTAAGTTTGGAGAGATTCTCAATTTGACTTTTTCCTTTTCATACTAGTCCATTAGAACCATATTAAACTGACATTAATTTAACATTGGCAACCAAGCATCATCTTCTTTGGTTAATATGAGCATGGTTAACCCAAAGATGTTTTACAGGATCCCTCATTATGTTTTGTGTTAGATCATGCTCCCCTTATAGTCCATCATTGGGCTGTGGGGAATGTGTTTACTCATGGTAAGAGATGTGGAGCATTTTGTTGTACTTACAATGATAAAGGTCAAAGGTGATAATCTAGTTTTCCCAAGTCAATGGCTACTCTCGAGAGTGATGTTCTTAACTTCTTACTGATTATTTTTTTATCATATTCTGATTCTAGCTATTTGTACCTATTCTAGAGATTATTTTCTTACCACGGACATTGATGATCCACAGGAACTGTGAACACTAGAACTCATGCCTATGGATGCAAATAGTGGCAACTAATGAAGATTTCTAATTAAGTTGGTTTTAATTTTAATCATCAGTCAATAGTGCTTACTCTGTTCTAATATATAATGATGTATTTAACTCAATTTTCTATTCAGTCTAAGGTTGAAATTGTAAGTATAGGGATGAATGCATGCTTCTTTCATGGTTCTTATTATTCATTGTTCTACTATTGATATACTCTTTCTCTGAGTGATTCAATACCTTTAATTAATAGCTCCTAGTTTTGATCGATGCATATGCTTCTAAAATTCTTTAAATGTTCTTCTGGATTTGCATGTATCAAAGTTTTTATATTTCACAAGAACTTCGATACATTCTTGTAAGAATTTGTATTTCAGAGAGTAGAGATTACAATGTACATAATAATTTCTTTGTATATTAAATGCATCTTGGAGGACACATGAACCAACATTCTAGAAGAAACAGTTAGTTTTGAGAAGCACATAGAGATGGGATCCATATCTAACCATTTTGTTGAATGCAAACACCATTCCCAACTTTTGTAGATCGCCTAAACAACTTGCATAAGCAAAATTAAAATTTTAGACTTTGTTTGCAGGAAGAACCCTAAAAGACTGACTGACAAGATTATAACCCTTTATAAGAAAAAAAATATAACTTATGAAGGGCTATTTTCATGCGACCAAACTAAGAAAAGTATTTTGACAATGGTCTTGTTTCAATACTTTCTTACAAAGCAGAGCCATCTCAATTGCATCCTGCAAGAGTAATCTCTTGGGAAAAATAATAAATTTGACTATTTTGAAATTCTCATAATCTAATACTTGGTGTTGGATATCTTTGGTTTATGTCATCCAAACACTTGGGTGCCTCATCAACTTTTCCCTTGGAGCAAAGTTGTTTTATGAAAGACCATATGTCAAAAATTCAGATATACAGTCTCTCCTAATTACTTTGTCTAGTAATTGTAATGATTTTCCCACTTCACCATCCTGAAATGGAGAAGACATTACTTCAAAGTATACTTATGTATAATAAATCTACATTCTATAATTTCCTAGTGAACTTTTGATGCCTCAAACTTTTCTCCCAACTTTCCAAGATGATGCACGACATAGATAAAAACTTCTGGAACTTAGAACATGCATTCCCTAAGCATTTGGTTCAATATCTAGGCAGCAACTTCAACTTTCTTAGATTTGTAGAAATCTTTGTGAGTGAATACTACATAGCATATGTGGGTAAGGCCCTTACTAATAATTTTCTCTAGTTGATATATCACCTCATCCACCATACCCAACCATGCAGAGACCCCCAATGAATGTGATATAGAAACTATATAAGGTCTTTTCATCTCCACTAGATACTTTCTTGCATGTTCCACTCTATCAACCTTGCACATAGCATTGATCAATGCATTCAAATTTGCAGCCACTAGAGTAAAGCCATTTTTGCTAATTTCATTTGCAATCTCATAGGCTAGTTCTATATTATTAGTCCTCAAGAGCCCATCAATCAAAATGGAAGAAATTGTATTGCTTAGTCGATGTCCATGGTCTAACAGTACCTTGTGAAGTATGTGGGCTTTCTCAACTTGACCAGCCTTACATAGGCTACCATTAAGAGTGTTATAAATAGCAGAGGCAATAGGGTAACCCTTATAGAAACATAATGAAGGATATGGATAGAATCCTCAATTTTTTTTATCTTTAATAATCCCACAATTAGAGCGTCGGTAGTCCTCATAATGACATATAATATAATATAAGATAAATTTATGAATGTCCAACGAATGCTCACTAAAGTAGATCAAAGGGATCATTGGGTACAAAAAGATGAAACCAACATCAATCATCTTAAGATAGATTTGAAAGGCCTTCTCTATCTCATTGGCATTACATAGTTCATTTACAAGGTCACCAAGAAAGGCTTCATCAATAGAATACACTTCATCAAGCATCTGTGTCAACAATTCTTCAGCCTCTAAGTTTCCTTGACTTAGGTACCCATAAATTAAAGTTTTGAAAGAAATAAATTATGATGACATCCTTCTTGGACCATTTCATTATACAGATCATGCACTTGATCCATGAATCTCACTTTGGAGAAAGCATCAATTTTTTGTCTATTTTGTCTTATATCAGATTTGGAGATACGTTCTTTTCTATTTTACATGGAGCGAAATATTTGACAAAAAAATTCTAAGTAAAAATGTTTATTTGTATGTTTTGGGAAGAAATTTGGGAAATTACTCATGATCTGAAATAGTTTCTAGTGTTTTCTAATTTGGTGATTGTCCTTTAGATTATTGATGTTAAAGTTGAGAGGATTCATTGTGATGTTTTATTCTAAAGTTTAAACACAAATTTAGAGAAAAATGTTGTCCATAAGATAACTCCAATTTTGAATTTTACCCTAAATGATTTTGGCAATTGTGATTCTATAATATTGGATATTTTTATTTCTCAGTTTTTACACATTGGTATCTTTGAACATTGGATGATTTCCTCTTTAATTTCTTTGATTTGGGTTAATTGAGTCATATGTTGTTTTGCAGATTGTTATTTTGCTTTGAAAGTTTGGAATGCTGAGAATGCTGGTGCAACGACTGTTCTTGTTTTTGATGATCGGGAAGAGCCATTGATAACTATGGATTCACCTGAAGAAGATACTTCAGTGGCTGAATATCTACAGAATATCACCATTCCTTCTGGTCTTATTTGATGGTTTGTCAATTTAGTTGTGTATCTCATTTAACACTTGCAATTTTTTTTGTTAACAAATTCTCTTGACATTTCTACTTTGTTGTATTCAATGATATGGTTGATTAGTTCAGGGCTGTAAGATTGATGGCTGGAGGATTAATGTGTTTGATGCCTTTGGATGAAGAAGCCACATATGGTTTCTTAGCTAAATCCCATATTGTAATGATTAGCATTTCCATATGTACTACTTGCATTTTAAGTTACCCCTTCATTGATTGGTAGATAATGACAATCAGTGCTATGCAGAGGAACATGCATTCCAATCTATGTAGTTTCTAATGATGCTACTTGTTGTTTTATCTCAACCTGTAAATGTAGCATGCCTTTTTCTATGAAGAACTTTGAAGTAAGCATTTTCTAGCTTGAGAGTTTTAACAGTTATTTTGGTGCATTGGTGTAATTTTAGGTTCATGAATTTTGTTTTATTAGTTGCTTAAGTGAAGTATAAACTATTAAGAAACAGCTCCAGTGAATAGCCATACAGTTCTATATACCTAAACAGTTACAGTGAGAGCCATACACTTTTCAGGATCTATCTAAATTTTAATAATCAATTTTATGTGCAACTACCCTTCCCTTGTAGAATGCTTACTACCAGAGATATGTGATTGCTTGTTTAGAATATTAAGGCTCCAGCCATATATGCCATCATTGTAAAGGAATTCATGGTCATTTTGATTGGCTTCTGTGGATGGTCTCATCTTCCCAGAGAACTAGTGTAGAGAAAGGTATTTTGAAGGTGTTTCTCAGCATTACCAATATTACTGCTAGTTATGTAGGATGCATTGATTTGTCAAGTGAAGTTGAAGTGAAATGATTGCAAGACATCAGTTGACTGATACATTTTCAGATCTTCTCAAAATTATCCAAAATTTTGAAGTTAGATGAGCCATCAATTGATATTTGATGGTTTGTCAATTTAGTTGTGTATCTCATTTAACACTTGCAATTTTTTTTTCTGTTAACAAATGCTTAACCAGTTGTCCTGCCTTTCAAATAAATGGTATCATCACCTAGAATCCAAATATACAACCATTTAAAGGTTTCTCTAAAGACGCAATGTTGTAGGAGCAGGGTATTTCTCTTTATATTTGCAACATGACTCTTTAATTATTGAATCCACTATTAGGTGCCCTTATATCCAAGGAATAATGATTCAAAAAGCATAACTCCTCCATACAAAATGGTACCTTTGAAACAGTAAATGATTCAATGCTAAATACTTAAAATACTTGCATTTCCCCAAGTCAAAATACTTGCAATTCCTTGAATTATAGGTCTAGAGATCATTTTTGCAAGACATTACAGTGCATAGGGAGTCGAGTCTCTAATTTTGCAAATGATAATCATCGAGTCTCCGTTAGCAATAAGTTTCTAAATCTACCTGGCTCTTAGAATGTTTATCACTTGATTTAAAGCTGAAATAGGCTTCACAATAAGAGAAGAAACCTTTTGTAGTTTGATCACAACCATAGACTTGCTTATTATGGAACCTTCTCAAAGAAAAGGTGAATATACTTTGTATAATTTTAAGTTTATTAATTATCAAAGCAACAGGTTGTGTTTTAGTTTTGATAGCCCATGATGAAGAACATCTAAAACACCTTGAAGCTAATGGATTCTTAATATTGCAGTAGACAAGAGGGAAAGTTTTGTTTCTGACTCTTTGTTTTTGATGCAGTGATGGCATTGGGATTCGAAATCCTTTCAGGAAGGACTCTTCTTTGGACTATGAGAATGATAGTGATGAAGAATGGGAAGAGGTACTCATCACTAAATATCTTTGGTAAGAGTATTTGTAGTATTTTTATTATCTTTAGATACAAGGAAAATTGTACATAGCTCTTAGGAATTAGTTTATCATAAATACTAGTTACTAGTAAGTTGTAATAGTAATAATTATGTAGTTTGTAGATTGATATCTATCATAAATTTGTTTGAATATCATCATTTTCAAGCAATAACAACTTCTTAAAGGGTGCTATGTCAATGTTAGAGTGCCTGCCTAATTATAGGCAGGAGGTTGGTGGTTCGATTCCTCCATGCCCTATCATAAATTTGTGACCAAAAAAACGACTAAATTCGCATATATACGACTATTAGTAGCTAATTTTCCGTATCTTAGTCGTATTTATTTTAGTCATTGATATGTTAACATCTAGTAGTTTATTTAGTCGTATATTTGGTCATTAATGGTTGCAATCAGTGACTAAATCAACAACTAAATCAATGACTAACTCAATGACTAAATCAATAACTATCAATGACTAAATCATTGTCTATCAATTACTAAATCAATGGCTACTAAGTCAAGCTATTAATGACTACTGAAATACAACTAGCTATAAGATAGTGGAAATTTGCTACTATTAGTCACCGACTCAAAAATAGTCGTTTATAGCCTGATTTTAGTCATTAATTTCTCATTTTCT
>LPNX010658506.1:0-85065 GCA_001517045.1 Pseudotsuga menziesii | reverse complement strand
TATTTTATTATTTTAACCATTATTTTATTATTTTAACTATTATTTTATTATTTTCCTTAGGAGGCCCATTTTAGACCCCAAAATTCCTCTAATGTCTTCGGTGCTTTCATTAGCCTCAACACATACTTATATACTAAGTCTAATCTAAACAACTATTACCCCCCATGAATGTGGGATAATGCAACATAATAACTAGACAACTTAACAACTCTTACTTACTCCCCATGAATGTGGGATAATACAACATACTGATGGGACGAATTACAAAGCATATGCGTCCGATAAAATATACTAACAAAATAAAGAGGAGGGTTGACACAGGTTCTTAACATTCTCATGAATCTTTGTGAAGGCTCCAATGTTTTAATGCATCGTCCTACAGCTCTCCCTTATGCTGTCGCGTGGTTCCCACTCCTCACTGGCCTCTCCTCGATCCTCGATGCTTTTACTATCCATCTCCCTCAACGTAAATGCTCCTGCAGCTCACATGCTCTAGGTCCTTTCAACCTATTCATTATGTCTTCCTCCCGAATCTTTCCTCACCCCCAAGCTCCTTTTGGTAATGGTTTGCTCTCCACTCGCTCTGTGTTTTCTCCAGAGAGGACTCTACTGGATATTATCTCAGGTGTAGACGAGGGCATGTTGCAGGGGATTCCGTGGGAGTCTTTGCCTCTTACCAGGGTTTTTGTTAAAGAAAGGTTGGCTCTAGTCATTTTCTTTACTTGCTTCTGCTCTCCCCAAGCAGGCGGTCCTCTGTGGCATTCGAACTCTGGTTCAGGGCTCAGTATTTCTATTGATGGTTAGTCTTTCATAGCAAGAAGCATCTCGATTTTTTGATGTAATTGCTCTGGGTGGAAGGAAGGAGCAGTCGGCACTCTCTCCTGTCGAAGCAAGAAAGAACGTGACTCTCTCCTATAGGAATTTAGCACTCTCAACTCGGTTCTTGGTATTTTCTCTAGTGGTGAGCAGGCTCAAGAGATTGAAGGTGTAGTAAGGGGTCTCCATTGTAATTTCTCTAGATTAGCTCTTGACATTCACAATCCCAGACAAGGAAGAATGGACCATCCAAATGAGAACGTCGAGCTTGCAGACTTGAAGAAAAACCTCAGGCGTTTGTATGAAATGATGGCTATTGGCATTATGGACAACAAGGAAATTTCCCAAGAGGTAAAGAATATGGGGGAGGTGGTCAATTCCACCTCTTATCAGATAAGTAACCACGACTCTAGGATCGATGATACAGAGATGAATCTCAAGGAAATCATGGGCAAGGTGGACAAAATTAAAGAAGACCTCCAGTGTTTGGTAAGCATGAATCAAGGCAGTCAGGCTCACGAAAATCCTGCAGCAACAACTCACCCTATGGAGGAGGAATCGATTGTTCAGCCAATGAAGCACCCAGACAACTTTTAATGGTTTTTATAGTTTATGTTTTTTTGTCTGTTCCTTAATCAACAGTTTATCAAGGTATATACTACCTCAGTCCTTAGAATCTATGTAAAAACTTTGTGTGGAGTTCTTTGGTCATCCTTTTGGCCCAGTTTTGTTTTCTCCTTTTTTGAACAGCGAGAACTCTCAGAGTTCACTTTTTTGTAATGTATGGTTGTGCACAGCCTGTTTAATATCAAGCCTTTTATAGTTTCTATTATATATATATATATATATATATAGGCATTACGAACCAAATGGTATAAGTTCAATATCAATTATTTCATTGGTTGCGAGGTGCCAGGCACTTCATTTGATCCCCTTTCATTTTAAGTGCATTCAATGTTTCATTCAAATTTTTGTTTCTATCCAATAGAAATATATGTCCCAATATTTATTATTGTATATGAAACGAGAGAATTGAAAAAATATAATTATTTTGTAATGTTATTTAAATGGCCAATTGACAAAATAGAACCATTCTCTAATTTCCTCTCCATAGAAACAAATACCATTATTTTGTAATATTATCTAAATGGCTAATTGACAAAATATTACAATTCTCTAATTTCCTCTTCATAGAAATAAATACCCGAATTTCCTCTCCATAGAAATAAATACCATTATTATACCTACCTACCGAAAGCGTAGGGATTTTGTTTTCGATTTGTGTTGACTGGGTATTAGTTTTCCAGTTGACTTAATTATTTTTCCATTTTACCTTTTACCATAGGACATCATTTTTTTTCATTTTTTTGCTTATTAAAACCTATTTATTTTGAATACAATTGGTTAAGAAGTTGAGGATGTTATTGTTGGGTCGAGTGTGAGGTTCTTGGTATTATAGAAGGTCTTTTGTTACTGTAAGTAATTTCCATTGAATGCCACCACCTGCAACACCTCCATTTCCAATTTCCATTGAATGGCACCCGCTACAACACCGCCATTTCCACCTGACTGTCATTGAATGTCGTCTCCATTGCCACCGACTCAAACCTAGAAAGCCCACAGGGTTTCGACCATATTGCAATGTTCATTTCATATTGGAGGCCACGTGCATTTCATCGTGCAGGACGATCCGTAGGCTTAGGAATTTTTTCTTCTCTAGCTTGTGAATTCTATGCACTCCCATATGTACCATGTATTGCAATAGCGAAAAGACAGGTTATGCCTTCAATAAAATCTAAACCAAGACAAATTTTCAAATTATGGGCATGGTGCAGTTGATTTCCATGGCTGCTAGGCTGCTTCCATTGGAGAAGGGAACTAACAGGGGATCTCATGGACATGAGAGCGAGGTTCAAGAGAGTTAGTGGGTTCCAGATATTCTGAGGTGAGGCCTTTTACATGATAAATCTTAATGGTACTAGAGCTGAGCATTTTCCTACCGAAGCAATTTTTATTTCTTTTAGGGAAAGGATTTCTTTCAATTTACTGTTCCTTCTCCCATGTAAATGGGAGATACATTTGCAAGTGGATTTGAACGGTACCTATTTGTTTCATCTTAGGGTCACAACTCACCTACGAGTTGGTTTTGGATCACAATTTGTAAGTTTTAGCATATTCTTTTTCATTTCCTGCAATTATTTTATCAAATTTTCATTTATTGCAATTATTTTATTAAATTGTAGGTACTGAATTAGAAATGCAAATCAGTAATAAATTTGCTTGAACAGATTCCTACCTTTCTTCATATATGGGCTAAATTTTTAACTAACCCTAAGAACTAGTTAACATAAATGTCAAAATAAATGTTAAAAAAAGAGTAAGAACCTATTACAAAAAATTTAAAAAGAAAATCCTTATCAAACATCTCAGTTGATTGCACATGTTATTCAATTCTTTGCCGGTCGTTGGTACTGTTCAATATCTTGGCATAGTGTATCTGTTGCTTTAACTACTAGATGGTAGCTACATATTTACAATATATTCATATCGAAATGTCACTAAAATTATAGAATAATTACAATTAGTACTTTTGTCACTTGTTACCAGTGTAGAAACAGAGATAGTTTATCCATCTAAGCCTGCATCTTTTGCCACGATGCTGCAACCAAAAATTGATGTCAAAATTCGCCTTGCTTTGAATGCAGTAAATGAGCAGAGGACACATAAAATATATTATTACATAAATTAAAAAAGGAAAAGTCAGTTCAAATCCCTCCACGGAAATGTACATATACAAAATGAATCCTCAACAAAAGGGAGGCCCTGCCAATTGTTTATTTAAAAGGTATAATTATATAACAATGCCAAATCAATTACCGTGTGTGTTTTTTTTATGAGCTGAACATCTTTGTGGTTGTCAAAATACTTTGAGAAACCTTGGATGTCAGAATACTTTAAGAAACCCTGTATCTTGCATGAGCATTACTGATAGCAAAGAGAAGCTCCCTTATTTTATCCATGACTCATGAAAACAAATTTGGCAATACTAGCATGTTCACTCACCCGTCAAGATGGGAATAATTTGGACTAAGGGTATATGCTACACCAAGAGAGTCAAGCCCTTTCCAAGCATTTTCCCATACAGTGAACACTTCGTCGGTATCTCGAAGAGAATCAGATTGTTATTGCACTAAACTCTTAAGGTTGACCCTTCATTACCAATAATGATATCATTGATGGGTGTGGAACAATGACTTTGGTATTCGACTTCATGAGATACTGGTGAAATTGTTTCACATCCTTGAAGAATGGGAAGGTCGTTCCCCATTGTTTGTAGAAAACTCCTTCGAAATTCCAGCCTTTAGTTAGAAAGACTAACCTAGCGGCAGTGACTAGCCATGAATAATTCATATTTGTTCAAGTGTTTCTCCTTGGCTATGTTGACCGGCTCATATGACCATAGGTGGACAACCTCTTTGTGTAGGCCATGATATGCATCTGGAAAGGTAGCTAGGACTGGAAAATACCTGGCTATGCATGCCCATTGACATGCGAATATATGCAGGGTATGTTGTGTCTTTGATTGCTACTTTCGAGCCACCTTGCCTCTGTGTAACACCCCGACTTTGACCCCAAGGGGGAGGGGAACGTGTGCCCCAGTTCCAACCCCATGGTATTGAATTACACATGATGTAAATATTTTTTATTTGATCATGGTGTGAATCTCAAGGCAAAGGACCCACCATCGAGTTAGTGTTTTATGTATCGACGATTAAAATCGATGCAGATGGTTTATGTGCTAACGAGCCACAATATGTTTTGAGACATCATGTAAAAATGCAAATTAATAAAAATACCACAACTAGCTATGCACCGCAATGTTAAAGAGATGAGGGCATGCTTTCACAAGGAATAGGGAGGGAAAATATTCAAACCCTTGAGCCAATGGGAAAAATCCAAATTTCAAAGGGAGAACCCAAAAAGCTGTTAACTACCCATTTTGTCTTTTTCCCCAATCATTTATTTCTTCCAGAAATTGGTTGAGGAAGTTATTTCCTTGGGATGGGAAAGGTATGGGAGTCAAATTCTAATTGGGAAGACCACCCATTTTGGAAAAACGTGCTTTTGACTTGTGGGGCAAGTAAATGCCGGGAAGGGCATGCCCAATCCATTATTCACCCATGCCTTTCATTCCTCAGCCATTCTCATTCACGTGGGGGCTCACTCACGCAACTGAAGGTGGCTGAGATCTCTCCTTCACGATTTTCCTGTCATTTTCTTCACTTCTCCATGCCCATAATTCATTTTTCTGTGTTGCTGGGAGAATGGGAAGAAGGGAACCACGATTTTGAGGTTTGAAGAGGTCGTTTTTTTCCCCTGTGAGCAAGGTGGGAGTTTCCCTTACATTCTTCTGCCATTTTTCTCCATGGTTGGGAAGTCATTTTGTGTTGCTAAGTGAATGTGCAAACGAGATTCATGTTTTGGGTGTTTGCTGAGGTCAAATTTGCTCCCGAAATGCCCATAGGCATTTTCTGATTTTGGGATTCACGATTTGGGTTTGACTGATGGTAGTTTTTGCTCCTGAATGTCCCTGAACATTTTGTGAAATCAATTTTGATTCCCGGGGTTGTTTTTCCCCTTGTTTCCATTTTCGTTTTGGATCCGAGGACGTTTTTGTCCATACCCAGAACTTGTATTGGGAATGAAGCGCATCCTTGTGTTGGTTTGGATGTGAAGTCCAAGAAACCCATCTGCTAGAGGGTTTGACTATGTTTGGATGTGATTGTTGGCTTCGCTGAGTAAGTCCAAGGAACCCATGTGCTATTGGATTATTTCCTTAGTAGCTCGTGAAACCCAATTGTTTATTGGTTGGGCTGGACAATCTGTGAAACCCAACTGTGTGTGCATGGTCTTGGCGTGTGTAATCCTGTTGTTCCCTAGTTCCTTGTGGAAATCATGCCCAACTTGAGGGTGGCGGTGATGCTGAGAGATTGATGAGCACACTGTCCTATGGTTGGGTGGAACGTTGCAGCGACATAGCTAGTTGCGGGGAAGCTTCTTTTCAAGATAATAATTATCTATGTATTTAATTTCTACAAATGTATTTGCTTTTAAATTATCATGAACATGTTGAATTCTTGAATGTGTTGAATGATTTTTTCTTTCTCTGTATATTTCAATTATTATGCATTTGTGTATGTATTTTATGTTCAATGCAATTTGGTTTATGTTCATGGGGATAGATTGCTCATTCTGACAGTAGCAGTAGCGTAGTTGCGTCCTCTCTCTCGGCAGTTAGAGGCAAGGGGACGTGACAGTGTGGTATCAGAGCACTGGTTGCAGCATTGGGCCTGAATGGGCCACGTTGAGTAGTTCACAAAGGAGGGATTACCCTGTTGGAAATTTTCTATGTCGGCTCAGTTTGTTGAGTTCCACCGATAAATGTCGGCTAGACTGCCTGAGTTGCGTCGATGGCGTCGGCGTGAAAGGCTAAGTTGAGCCGATGCCAGAGAAAAATTTCCTGTTTTTTTTTTCTAAAATGTTTGAAAAATTTGCATGTTGGCAGGAGTGATCAAGTTGTGTCGACAACATGTTGGCTGAACTATCTGAGTTGCGGCGATACGTGTCGTCGTGAAATGTTGAGCTTCGTCGATGTCAGAAGAAATGCAGAAAAATTCTGTAAATTTTTCTAAGTATGATAGTGTCAGTTGAGTTGGCCAAGTTGAGCCGACACATGTCGACTGAATTAGCTAAGTTGAGCTGAAGAAGCTTGCAACGACTGTGTTGGCATGAAAGGCTAAGTTGAGTCGATACATTTCAGCTGGGTTGGCTGAGTTTCCCTGACAATATTGCAGAAACCGTGTTATCCTTAAAGGCCGAGTTAAGCCAACAAGAAGGGGAAGAAAGGAATTTTTTTCAAAAAAATTTCTAGTGTCCGAAGTTGCAGTGTCGGCTGAGTTTTCTGAGTTTCGTCGATACACGTCAGCTAAGTTGGTTGAGTTGTGCCAATGAAAATATGGCGAACTCGGTGATTTTCGTTGATACATATCAGCAAGGTTTGTCAATATCATTGTCGAAATTTTTTTTGTCGATACGTCGGCTTTGTTGGCTGAGTTCCGCCGACACACATCAGAAGGACTTGGCGAGTTTCATCAACGACAGAGAAGAGACAGAAAGATTTTCAGAATTTTTCTAATTATGGACATGTTGGCCAAACTTGGGGAGTTTAGCCGATACATGTTGGGTGGAAAATTTAAGTTCCACTGATGAAAGAAAGAAGAAAAAATTTCAAAATTTTTCTCAGTGTCGAAAATTCCATGTCAACAAGAAAAAATGAGTTTTGTCGATCGGAAGAAAAGAGCAATTTTTGCTGAAGTGTTGGAAACAAAAGCAGAGTTTTGCTGACACGTCGGGAGCAAAGGCGTAGTTTTGTCGATCAAAAGATAATGGTGAGTTTTTTCGATACATGTCGGGTGAACTCAGTGAGTTGCGTCGACACGTCGAAAGGAAAACCTGAGTTTTGTCGATCAGAGGAAAAACAGAAAATTCACCGAAACAAAAATTTCAACAGGTTTTTCAATGGGATTTATAGGTGCCAGAAAGTTGAAAAATGGTAGTGAACTCATGCGTTGGATTGCGCGGAAATGAAATATTTACAACAAAAAAAATCAAGGACGGTTCCCTCGACCCACCCTGCAGTGGCGGAAGCCACAAGGGGGCAAGCCTCCTTGACCCCTGTCGTCCCCTTGAGACAATCGTTGCTTGTGAAAGGAAAATTATGTGTTTGACAAAGCTGCCAATATAGAATTTTTCCGAATGCAGGTAAGTAAATTATAAATTTATGAGAATGTTATGCAACTAACAATGGTGTTCCCAAACACATTTTTGCAGAGTCATAGTGCATGTTGAAAGGTTGGTCTTGGTCTGACCAAGAAGGTCAAAGAAGACCAGTACCCAAGAAGATGAAGTTGTGGGTTAGGAAGTAGGGACCATTCCTAAAAATCTAGGTAATGTTAGAATACCACCAGGCAGGTCATAACTCAACTGTGGTGGAAGTTGAGGGCGAGATTGTTGAACATGTTGTTTCTGTTTTGATTGACCCTAGATCAACTCACGACTATATCACCCCTGGACTTGTTGAGATGCGCACTTTGAAGAAGTCAAATCATAGAAGATCATGCTTAGTCCGACTAGCCATTGAAACCAAGAAGAAGGTCAGTGGGGTGGTAAGGAAATGTCCATTGGTCACGGATGGGTTAATCACTTGTGCAAATCTAAAAGTGTTGCCACTTGGATCCTATGATGTCCTCATTGGGATGGATTGGTTTGAAGAAGATAGAGCAAATCTTGATTGTTACAACATGGCTTTTGAGTGCTTGGATAAAGAAGGAAACTTAAGGTGGTAAAAGGCATTCCAAAAGTGTTCTCTGGAAGGCATATTTCAGCAAAGCAACTGAAGAAATTCTATGGGAAAAGTTGCATAATGTATGCAGCTCATGTTTTGGGAGGCAATAAAGAATGATACTCCTAGGTTGGAGGACTTTCATGTGCTGTAGGAATTCATGAATGTTTTTCCTGGTGAAATTCTAGGGCTTCCTCTAAAGAGGGACATTGATTTCACAATTGAACGTGTGCCAAAAGCAACACCAATGTCTAAGACACCCTACAGGATGAGTACACCAGAAATGCTGGAACTGAAGCTACAACTGCAAGAGTTGTTGGAGAAGAGGTATATCCGGCCAAGTGTGTCCCTATAGGGTGAACCAATTTGGGTTGAGAAAATAGAAAGATGGTATACGCAAGTTATGTATTAATTACAGATAGTTGAACAAAGTAATTGAGAAGAACAAGTATCCTTTGCCTAGAATTGATGACCTCTTTGATCAAATGAGAGGAGCAAAGGTGTTTTCCAAGATTGAATTAAGTTCTAGTTACTAGCAGGTAAGAATAAAGGATGAAGATGTTCATAAGACATCTTTCAAAGCAAGGTATGTATCTTATGAGTTTGTAGTGGTACCATTTGGTTTCACAAATGCACCAGTTGCGTCTATGTGCCTCAAGAATAATGTTTTCAGTAAGTATCTGGATATGTTTGTTCTTGTTCTCCTTGATGGAATTATTGTTTATTCTAAGAACGAGGAAGAACACGTGGAACATTTAAGGATGACTTTGAAATTGCTCAGGTAGCATAAGCTGTATGCAAGGTTGAGGAAATGTGACTTCTATAAAGATAGAATTCGTTATTTGGGTCACAGTATCTCAGATGGAGGAATATCTGTGGACCCTAAAAAGATTGAGGCCATTATGAGTTGGCATGCTCCAAGAAAGATGACAGATGTAAGATCTTTTTGTGGGACTTGCAGAGTACTGTAGGAAGTTCACTGAAGGATACTTTGCAGGTAAAATGGAGCTTATGTATAGGCTGAGGAGGCCTGCATGTGAACTTGTAGTTCCATAAGGAGATGACCCTCGTGGGTGTGTACAATCGTATTAGGACTTCCTGGAGACTGCAGGTAGAATGACATGAACAGAGCAGTATGGTTGTTCCCAATGAAACCCAAGGCATGAAACTTCCATGAGCCATGAGAAGGATCTCATGACTAAAATCCAACCTCTGAATGGGGTAGATCTTTAAATTTCAGATTTCAAACTTGCTTGTTGATTGCTATTGACTATTTGGCTGATTTAAAATGGTGTCAAGATGGCATGTTGTATGTGGATGTCCAGGTTTTGGGACAACATGTGTAAGTAGGAGATAAGTGCTCCCACTTTCAAAATCCAAACAATATGAGGATGGCTTCATGGTTGCAAAAATCTAATTTTCTGCAGGAGGCAGAATTGTGACGTCAGATTTTTATTTGACTATCAATGTTATTGATCGTTGGATAATTGGGAAATAATGTATGGATGAAATAGATTTGAAAATATATGATTAAATTTTTTATGATGACATCTCATGTGAACTGCATATTTGTATGTAACACAGGTGAGATGATGAAAGTACGCCCTTGGAGTACATAGCTTCTCAGAAGGATGTACTGGGTGTACATGGCTCCTCGGAAGGATGTACTTGGATACATAGCTTCTCAGAGGGATGTGTTTGGAATAGGTTTGGAAATCTATGATTGAAATTTTTATGATGACATCTCATATGAACTACATGCTTGTATGTAACGCAGGTGAGATGATGAAAATATGTACTAGCTGTACATGGATCCTCAAAAGAATGTACTTGGATGCATAGCTTCTCAGAGGGATGTGTTTGGAATAGGTTTGAAAATATATGATTGAAATTTTTATGATGACATCTCATATGAACTGCATGCTTGTATGTGACACGGGTGAGATGATGAAAATATGTACTGGGTGTACATGGCTCCTCAGAAGAATGTACTTGGATACATAACTTCTCAAAGGGATGTGTTTGGAATAGGTTTGAAAACATATGATTAAAATTTTATGATGACATCTAATGTGAACTACATGCCTGTATGTAATGCAAGTGAGACGATGAAAATATGTACATGGGGTACATGGCTCCTTCGGAAAGATGTACTTGGGTACATAGCTTCTCCCCCTGCCAGCTAGGCACCGGTATGCATCACTGGGGATGCCCAAGGTGTAAGACATCTGGTTAGAATTATTTCCACACACATTCACGCCATAAGGGGACTGTCAGGAGAGTGGGGGATTCATGAAGACAATAACCCCTAGGTATTATGATGTTCGAAAAGGAAGCACCTGAGCATTGGTAAGAACTTGGAGGAGGTGCTAGGCCCTTAAGCCAGAGATGCCATTAAGCACCCAAGGAGGTGTTAGGCTCTAAAGCGGGGCTGACCAGATCTCAGTTGAGAGATGCTATACAGATAAGTATTGGATTACTTGGAAAATCCTTGTTGATTTTCTATAATTTCACATGTGCATAATGATTCAACTAAGATTTTGAAAAACTTGTTAAGAAATGAATCCCGTGAAAATGAATCTGACATGTGAATTAATCTGTTTTGGTGCCTAGAAAAGAAGCGTCTGAGCATTGGTGAGCACTGGAAGAGGTGCTAGGCCATTAATCTAGAGCTTCCATTGAGCACCCAAGGAGATGCCAGGCTCTGAAGCAGAGCTGACCAGATCTCAGTTGAGAGATGCTATATAGATAAGTTTTTGGTTTACTTATAAAACTTTTGTTGTTGTTATTTTTTGTAAATATACATGAGAATATGATGCAGCCATGGTTTTGAAAATCTTGTTATAGAAATGAATCTGACATGTGAATTTAATTCATTGTGGTGTTCGGAAAGGAAGCACCTAATCTTGGTGAGTACCTAGAGGAGGTGTTGAGCTAAAGAACAGAGCTATCAGACCTCGATTGACAGGTATTTTCAGGTGATCTGAGGCTTGCAGAAACTGGGCTACCTTTTAATGCACACCCAGGTGTGGGGAGGGGAAGGGTTGTGAGTGCCATGGTTGTATAAAGTCGGGTCGGATACATGTGGAACCAAAAGAAGATAATTATGCACATAAGTATTTGGTTCACTTGGCAACTTATTGTTGATTTTATGTCAATATACATGTGCATGTGATCCATCTATGATTTTGGAAAATCTTGTGAATACTAACATGGGAATTGACTCATTGCTTGGGGCTTGAGCATAGGTATTGTTGGTTGCCAAAGACATTGGAAATCTTCCAAGCTAATGAGAAGAATTCTCCAAGGCCTAGAAAAAGATCCCGCGGTGTGTACTAATGCATGCAATTAAGGACTTGGAGGAGTTTGTATGCCAGACAACCACGAAGTGGAACCAAGGAGGAGTTCCAGATCATACCATTGGACAGGTAAAGGCATAGAGGAAGCACTACGATCCTGATACAACTACATGGGACCTGAAGGATGCCATGCGAATGGTACATCCATTATTTGTTAAATTTTGAAGAGCACTGAAGTAGTGCCAGTGTAGCATTTGTTATATTTTTAACATTTAAGCTAGCATTATATTTAGATCTTTAACTGAGAGAATAAAAAGCACAACAATCAAACATAAGAGTCAATAGACACAAATATTTTCCTCGAGAAACCATAAAGGAGAAAACCCCGCAACTTCCTCAAAGATAGAATTAGCACCAAAAGTAAAACCCAAAAACAATAAGATGATCTCCCGACAGCAGTAGTCTCTCTCTCTCTTATCCCAGCTTCTTCTTTCTCTCACAGTTATGCGCTACAACTGAGTGTAAGTGAATGTGTGATAAATAGAGAGTCTCACTCTCTATTTATACTAATTCCTGACTTGACAATAACTCACTAGAGCCGACTTCTCTAGGAGAGTCTAGTAACCCTAGGTCCCCACAACTGCGGGGACTTTAACCCTTGATCAATAAGGAGGGTTACCCTCTATGACTTTACATGACTTGTTTACATTATTAAATCTCCCAATAGGAACATCGGGGCATGACATGACTCAATTATATTACAGATACTCCCCAGAATAAACATTGGGATACAATACATAAAATATACAAGTGAATACATTCTGAAGTTACAAATACATCAACACTCCCTCTTAACTAGGAAGGTATTCTCTCGACACAATTTATCAGCACAAGTCTTCTTCTTTGTATCATCGGGATCATCATCAAGTTATCTTCATCTTCAAGTCATATTCATCTTCAAGTCATCTTCATCTTCAATTCATCTTCATCTCTGGATCTGGATCATCACTTGATCTGGATCATCACTGTTGGATCATAACTAGGTCATCATCACTGGTGCTATCTCTCAATTCTTCTCGTCATAGGAATTTCTACAGAGCCAACCATTTTTCATGTTGGTTGTAGGCCTAGCCTCCATGTAGGTCTTCTTCAGTGCTTATATCTGACCCTTAGTCAGAACGGCTCGCCCAACACTTACATCTTATCATGGGAGGAACACATCCAACAACCATGTCAGAAAGGCATGCCCAACACTCACATCTGACCATGGGAGGAACACATCCAACAACCATGTCAAAAAGGCTCAGCACTCACATCTGACCATGGGAGGAACACATCCAACAACCATGTCAGAAAGGCTTCATCACTTATATCTTACCATGGGAGAAACACATCTAACAACCATGTAAGAAGGGCTCTGCACTTACATCTTACCATGGGAGGAAAACATCCAATAACCATGTAAGAAGGGCTCTGCACTTACATCTGACCATGGGAGGAACACATCCAACAACCATGTCAGAAAGGCTCAGCACTCACATCTGACCATGGGAGGAACACATCCAACAACCATGTCAGAAAGGCTCAGCACTTATATCTTACCATGGGAGGAACACATCCAACGACCATGTAAGAAAGGCTAAACACTTATATCTTACCATGGGAGGAACACATCCAACAACCATGTAAGAGAGGCTCTATACTTATATCTGATCATGTGGTAACACATCCCTCAGTCACATCAGAATGGCTCTGCACTTACATCTGATCATGTGGGAACACATCCCTTAGTCACATTAGAATGGCTCTGCACTTACATCTAATCACATGGGAGCACATCCTATAGTCACATCAGAATGGATCCTGCACTTATATCTAACCATGGAAGGAACTAATCCTACCATGTCAGAAAGGCTCTTGAATTCATCACCTCCCCTTGGAGGGAACCTCGATTTGGAGAACACCAAGCTTCTCCCTAAAGTACTCAAACTTCACTTTGGCCAATGGCTTGGTCAACACATCAGCTATCTGCTCATCGGTCACAACATACTAGAGCTTCATTGCTCCCCTCTGCACCATATCCCTAATATAGTGATATTTGATCTCGATATGCTTCAACTTGCCATGGAACACCGGGTTCTCAAACAAATTCACACATCTCTAGTTGTCGCAATATATACAAGTAGCATCCAACTGGAGATCAAATAAATCAGATAGTAGCTTTCTCACAGCTAGCCGAACAAGCTGCGACATACTCTACTTCGGCTGTACTTCGTGCCACACAAGACTGCTTCCTACTAAACCAAGAGATCACACATGATCCCATACTGAAGCAGCACCTTGAAGTGCTATTTTTATCGATGGCACTGCCTGCCCAATATGAATCAACATAGCCTTCCAAGTTAATCTTCTGATCAGCCTTATAATTGAGCCCATAATCAATTGTACCCTTCAGGTACCTCAGAATATGCTTTGCAGCAATCAAGTGAACATGTCTAGGATCTGTCAGGAACTGGCTCAATGTGTTCATAACAAAGAAAATATATGGTCTCGTATTCGTCAGGTACATCAAGGACCCAATCATTTGATGATACATCATAGAATCAACCAACTCTGATGAAGCATCACTTAAAAGCTTCATCTTCGATGCCATAGCTGTGGTCATGGCCTTGTATTCCATCATCCCAAACCTCTTCAGGATCTCTACTACATACTTCCCTTGTCCTAGAGAGATTCCATCTGTATTCTGCCACACCTCCATGCCTAGAAAGTAGTGCATCATACCCAAGTCCTTCATCTCGAACTCAAGAGAAATCTTCCTCTTTGTATCAACAATCAACCCATCCATGCCTGTTACAAACAGATCATCCACACACAGTAGGAGTATCACTAGGTTCCCTTCTTCACCCTTGTAGTAAAGGTTCGAATCTGCTTTACTTTTGGTAAAGCCCAAAATGGATAGGAAGCTGTCAATTATGTCGTACCATGTCCTGGGTGCCTGTTTCAAACCATACAGGACTTTCTTCAATTTACACACATGAGTCTCCCTGTCATGTGTCTCAAAACCAAGTGGCTGCTCCACATACACTTCCTCTTCCACTACATCATTCAAGAAGGCAGTCTTGACATCCATCTGGTGTATCCTCCATTTCATCACTGCAGCTAGAGCAAGTATTGTTCTGATGGAAGTGTATCTGGCTATAGGTGCAAAATTTTCTTCATAATCTATTCCTTCTTTATGGAAGAAGCCATGAGCCACAAATCTTGCTTTATATTTCTCTATGCTACCATATGCAGCATGCTTGATCTTGTAGATCCACTTGGAAGTCACGACAGACTTCCCCTCTAGTCTAGGAAAAACATCCCAGACATCATTCTTCATGATCGACTGGTACTCCTCGATCATAGCATCCTTTCATTCTTTCTTCGCTGCTACTTCTTCATAGTTGGAAGGTTCTTTATCAATAATGTCACATAGCAGGGCCACATAACCGGAGCAGGACCTAGTTATTTTCCTTTCTCTGTGTATTTCTTCTGGAGCCCCATATCTTTCTGCACCTTGGATAGCCTCTCGCACCCATTCAGGTTTCCTCTTGTGAGGATTCTTCTCTTGGGGTGGATCTACAGGTTCCTCGGATTCTTCTATTTCTCGATCTTCATCTTGATTTGCATCGTACATAGTTGTATCTTGAATTATGGGTGCTTTTGTTTCTTCAGAGTCTTCAACTGGTCTCTTTATGGATTTGTTCTAAGCTGAATCTTCGTCGAATCTTACGTCTTTGCTTATGTCGATCTTCTTGAATCCTGGGAAGTATATTCTATAATATTTCAAGCTTTCACTATATCCCACAAATATGCCCTTCTTTCCAGAAGGATCTAATTTTGGCCTCTTTTCTTTTGGAATGTGTATGTACACTGGACAGCCGAATATTCTGAGATGGATGACTTCTGGTTTCTTTCCAAAAAAGACTTCTTCAGGTGCCTTGTTCTCGAGCACTCTGTGTGGAGTACGGTTATGTACATACATCGTTGTTCTGGCAGCTTCTACCCATAGATGTATGGGAAGATCTTAATCATGAAGCATTGCCTTTGCAGCTTCTATGATTGTTCTATTCTTCATTTCTACACCCCCATTTTGCTATGGATTATATGGAGTGGTTAAATCCATCTTAATCCCTGAATCTATGCATAACTCTTCGAATTCATTTGATGTGAATTCTCCGCCATTGTCTGATCGAAAGGTCTTGATCTTATTTTTTGTGTGGTTCTCGATTAAGGCTTTGAATTCCTTGAACTTGTTGAATACTTCATCTTTGTTCTTCAAGAAGTATATCCATGTCTTCCTAGAAAAATCATCAATGAAAGAAACATAGTATATGTACCCGCTTAATGAAATGGATGACATCGCACTGCATACATTAGAGTGGATAATTTCCAAGATTCCTTTTGCCTTGCTCTTGCTACTTGGAAATGTTTTCTTTGTGTTCTTTCCTTTCGCACATCCTTTGCAGACACTGTCATGTTTTGTCTGTATTTCTGGAAGACCTTCAATAACTTTTCTTGCAAGTGGTAGCGCTCTATAGTGCATGTGTACAATCCTTCTATGCCAAAGTTCATTTGGCTCTACTGAGTTATGAACCAAAGCTTGTTTTGGTTGGCCCTTTAATTTGTATAGACCTCCTTCTTGTTCCCCAATCACTACTGCATCATCAATAGTCTTTCCCATTGGCCACATAAGAACTTGAACATGCAACCCTCATGCCTTTTGCATCCAATGCAGATATGGAGAGGAGGTTCTTCTTTAGTCCTGGTACAAATAAGACATCCTTCATCTTCATAGACTTTCCAGAGTCTAGCTTATAGGAGGATTCACCACTACCTTTTATTGGATACTAGTAATCATCCCCAAGTTTCACCTTGTGAGGTGACTCATGTTTAGACAGTTTCACAAAGGACTCTTTGAATCACGTCATATGTCTGGAAGCCCCACTCTCTATAAGCCAATCATTGCTTCCATGTGTAATAGTTCCTGTGAGAGTGGAAATCATAACATATTCTTCTTCACTTGAAGAATCATCACTTTCTTGTTTGATTTTCTTTGTGGAAGGTTCATCATCCTCTGCAGCATGAGCATGATGTCTTCTCTTGTTTCCCTTCTTCTTGTGAGAGCCATTTTTGTTTCTAGGACAATCTCTGACAAAGTGTCCTCTTTCATCACATGTATAGCATCTGGATTTAGGTAAATTTCTGCTAGATCTTCTAGGGTTATCTTTCTGGTGGAAGTTCTTACCTTTGTGATAGTTTGTTCTGCTTTTCTTGGATTGTAATATGAGAGCTTGATCTTCACTTCCCCTCTTTTCTTCTCGAGCTATTATTCGAGCTTCTTCTTGTGATCACTCTTCCCACAGCCAACTAAACTTGACTAGCTTCTTCCTTGCACAAATCCCTTGAATGAAGGAGTCCCATGTTCTAGGGAGACCATTCAAGGTGGTCATCACAATTTCTACATTCTCCACTTCTTCATCCACTGCTTCAAGTTGTTCTTTGATCTGGGAGACCCTTATGAAGTATGATTGTATGGTTTCCGCATTCTGGATCTTCACATTCTTCAACTGGTTCCTTAAAGTCATCTTCTAATTTATGTTCTTTCCTTCAAACAGTTTGGTTAGGGCATCAAACATTGCTTTAGGTGTCTTTAGGGAGGACACATGTGGAATGAGGTGATCCTTGATTGAATCAACAATAGTCCTCTTAGCCATGACCAATTTATTCGAGTGTAAGGCTTTAGCCTCATCTCCCTCTGGAACTGGAACTTCTTCAGTGATGTAAGAGCCCAACTCATTTTCTTCCAGGACCAGGGAGATCCTATACTTCCAAGCTCATAAGTTATCAGCTCCCTCAAGATTTTCATCAAGCTTGGTATGATGAGACATCTTAACAAATAACCTCAAATGGAAATGCAAAATATTTAGATCTTAATAGGTTAAGATGTCGAAACTGGATCTGGAGCTGAATTTCTGCAGAGCTGGTTCTCTCGAAGATTAGGGTTTGACTTTCCCGGAGTTCTACCCAACCAAAAAATTTGATCTTGATCTCTAAACTTCGATTTTGGGGAGGATATCAATCTAGGCCTGGGCTCATTAAAAAATTCCACTTTTGTGGAAAGCCCTAATTTTCAGAAGTAGTGTAGGGTTAAAAACTAAAAATGCTCAGAATTAGATTATGCTTCGACAGAAATATGCGCCCTAGAGAGGAGATTCATCCCAACCTCCTTTTGCTAAAAATCTGTGGAGAGAGATCCAAACAGTAGGAAGCCCTAGCTTCCGTAGCTGCACAGTGTCTTCTTCTCAGGTTAGCTATGATACAATGTTAGATTTTTAACATTTAAGCTAGCATTATCTTAGGATCTTTAACTGAGAGAATAACAAGCACAAATATCAAACATAAGAGACAATAGACACAAATATTTTCCTCAAGGAAACCATAAAGGAGAAAACCCCGCAACATCCTCAGAGATAGAATCAATACCAAAAGTAAAATCCAAAAACAGTAAGATGATCTCCCGACAGTAGTATTCTCTCTCTCTCTTGTCCCAACTTCTTCTTTCTCTCTCAATTATGCGCTACAACTAAGTGTAAGTGAATGTGTGATAAATAGAGAGGCTCACTCTCTATTTATACTAATTCCCGACTTGACAATAACTCACTAGGGCTGACTTCTCTAGGAGATTCTAATAACCCTAGGGCCCCACAACTGCGGGGAATTGAACCCTTTATCAATAAGGAGGGTTACCCTCTATGACTTTACATGACTTGTTTACATTATTGAATCTCCCGATAAGAACATCGAGGCATGACATGACTCAATTATATGACAGATACTCCCCGGAATAAACATCGGGTACAATACATAAAATATACAAGTGAATACATTCTGAAGTTACAAACACATCAACAACATTTTGTTAATTTTTTTGTAAATCACTAAGGACACTGTTGTTGAAGGGGGAGGGAATATAACACCTCGGTTTTGATCCCAAGGGGGAGGGGAATGTTTGCCCTGATTCTGACCCCATGGTATTGAATTGCACATGATGTAAATATTTTTATTTGATCATGGTGTGAAGCTCAAGGAAAAGGCCCCACCATCGATTTAGCGTTTTATGTATCGGCGATTAAAATCAATGCCGATGGTTTATGTGATAACCACGCACAATATGTTTGAGACATCTTGTAAAAATGCAAATTAATAAAAATACCAAAACTAGCTATGTGCCACAACATTAAAGAGATGAGGGCATGATTTCAAAAGGAATAGGGAGGGAAAATATTCAAACCCATGAGCCAATGGGAAAAAGCCAAATGTCAAAGGGAGAACCCATAAAGCAGTCAACTACCCATTTTGTCTTTTTCCCCAATCATTTATTTCTGCTAGAAATTGGTGGAGGAAGTTATTTCCTTGGGATGGGAAAGGTATGGGAGTCAAATTCGAATTGGGAAGACCACCCATTTTGGAAAAACGTGCTTTTGACTTGTGGGGCAAGTAAATGCTAGGAAAGGCATGCCCAAGCCATTATTCACCCATGTATTTCATTCCTCACCCATTCTCATTCACGTGGGGGCTCACTCATGCAGCTGAAGGTGGTTGAGCTCTCTCCTTCATGATTTTCCTGTTGTTTTCTTCACTTCTCCATGCTTATAATTTGTTTTTCTGTGTTGTTGGGCGAATGGGAAGAAGGGAACCACGATTTTGGGGTTTGAAGAGGTCATTTTTTTCCCCTGTGAGCAAGCTATGAGTTTCCCTCATGTTCTTCTGTTGTTTTCCCATTTTTCTCCACGGCTGGGAAGTCGTTTTGTGTTGCTGAGTGAACGTGCAACCGAGATTCACATTTTGGGTGTTTGTTGAGGCCAGATTTGCTCTTGAAATTCCCATAGGCATTTTTTGATTTTGGGATTCATGATTTGGGTGTGAATGATGGTCGTTTTTGCTCTTGAATGTCCCTAAATGTTTTGTGAAATCTATTTTTAATCCCAGGGTTGTTTTTCCCCTTATTTCCATTTTCATTTTGGATCCCAGGACGTTTTTGTCCATAACTAGAACTTGTATTGGCTGTGAAGTGCATCCTTGTGTTGCCTTGGCTGAGAAGCCCAAGAAACCCATCTGCTAGAGGGTTTGACTGTGTTTGGGTGTGATTGTTGGCTTGGCTGAGTAAGTGCAAGGAACCCATGTGATATTGGCTTATTTCCTTAGTAGCCCATGAAACCCAATAGTTTATTGGTTGGGTTGGACAGTCTGTGAAACCCAACTGTGTGTTGGCTTAACTATGTGTGCATGGTCTTGCCGTGTGTAAGCCTATTGTTCCCTATTTCCTTATGGAAATCATGCCCAGCTCGGGGGTGGAAGTGATGCTCAGAGATTGATGAGCACACTGGCTTATGGTTGGGTGGAACGTTGCAGTGACATAGCTAGTTGAAGGGAAGCTTCTTTTCAAGATAAGTATTCTCTGTGTATTTAATTTCCGCAACTATGTTTGATTTTAAATTATCATGAACATGTTTAATGCTTGAATGTATTGAATGAGTTTTGTTTCCGTTGTATATTTCAATTATTATGCATCTATGTATGTATTTTATATTCAATGCATTTTGGTTTATGTTCATGGGGCTAGATTGCCCGTTCTGATAGTAGCAACAATGTAGTCACGTCCTCTCTCTTGACGATTAGAGGCAAGGGGATGTGACACTCTGGGTGCAATTATTCGTGGAATCCCTTGTCTTATGTGATTTTAATATCATTGGGATGCTCTACATTATTCCCTCTTCTACTGTTTGTCGGTCGCATCTACCAATTGTCTCCTTTTGCTTTAGCTATTGTATTTTCTTATGCGTTGGGTGGTGGGATCATAAATGTGTTTATAGTTGTGGAATTTTCTTATGAGTTGGGTGGAGGGGATCATAAATGTGTATAGGTGGCCAATCAAAGTTGTATATTGGTGATTTTGTAAGAATAAAAATCAACAAAATTAGAAGCTGAAATCTTTCAGCTGTGACCCCTCTAGCAAAATTGTTTATTAAGAATGTTGGGCAACTGATAACAAATGAAATAGAGTAGTTTTCCAACAATGGGATATTAGATTTTAAATCAGATTAAGGACCTCACATTCCTAACAAGATTCAATACCCTTATATCCAACTTACACTCTCTCTGGCACTAAATTCTGCACCCTAACATGCCTTCTGCATCTTTGATACGATGGCAGAAACCGTCTGCTTCGACATGAATCACAATGGTCGTTTACTCTCATTTTCCATGGAGATACAATTCACTCTCTACTAGAAAGATAGTAAAGGAAAGACGCACGAGAACGGGGTCTTTTTCTCTTAGTATGCATTGTCTCTGAAGATCAAATCCAAGCCATCAGGGAAGATTATAGTTTGGCTAACATGAATCCAGATGAGAAGACATATGTTTTCCTTGACACTATCGTAGCCTGCATAGTTTACGATACCCGATGCAAAGTAGGTGAGTGATCCACAACGAGTGTGAAATAACCTGTCATTTCGCACGTTTTTCTATGACAAAAGTCCACAACATTGATCAGCTGCTGGAAATACTTTCTTGTTGTGTCTTGGTCCAACTGTTTTTCTTCCTCATGGAGAATTTGGAGTCATATGGGCCTTAAAATGCCACTTTAAATTCCATTCAATTCTCATAAATTCCCAAAGATATGCCTTTTATGATACCTTCAAAATCCGCGTCAATAATTTAAATTGAGTCATTCATTAAAACATAGTGATCCATTCTCTCGCCACTTTTCAGTTTTCTCCCATTGTATACCTCTGAGGATCCACCTTGTCCAAAGAATTTGGTTAAATAATATTTTCCCATCATGATATTCTCCTTCACAGAACTAGAGTCCATTGGAATAAACTAATTTTCTGTATGATATCTACATATATGAACAAAAACCCACTAAACGGGACTGTAAATCTAGATTTTATTTTTATTAAATTGTAAACACCGCACAATTATCAACCTATGTGAAGGGTGTTTATTTGTCATCCAAACATAGTTGGATAGATATTCATGATTGTTTCTTATGTATAAATTAATATATATTAAATTTAGTGTTGCACTGACAATGTTATATACTTTCATAAACAAATTGTTAACTATACATTATAAAAGTAGTGAAACATCATGTGTGTGTGTGTGTATATATATATATATATATATATATATATATATATTAGGGTTTATATTTCCTTTTTAATTATTTATTCACAGGGTTTGATTTTTTTTCTTCTTAAATTTTATTTTTATTAAAATCAACGTGATTATTTGAAAATTTACAAATCATTGTGTGATAAATATTCTACTTTTTATTTAAATAATTTGTGTTATTTGAACAAACAATAATTAAAACAACAATAAGCAAATTAACATGTTGCTTTTCCATATGAAGATAGGAAATCCTTCTGGGTGTCCCTTTCAAAGTTCTTTTACATGATTCTCTGACATATCTATATTACAAATATGAGGTATTTAATAAGCTAGGAACAAAGTTAATTGTTAATTTTATTTTATTTTATGTTCACTCTATACTTGAATGGAGTAAAATGGAGTAGAGTAGAAAGAGTAACTTAAAATTGCAGAATTATTTTTTTCATCCATATAGAAATTCTAAATTATATTATTAATAAGTTAATGTTGATGTTGTGTGCCAGGCACACTTACTCAATATTCCAGAATCCAAGCCAGAGACAACCACATAAATAATACAATCCACCTTGTTATTTCAATTGTCAATATAATAAATGATGTGCAACATATCTTTCAATTGTCAATACAAAAAGAGCTTAAATAAACAAAGTTGCAATTGCAATTCAACCTGTGGGCAATTTAAGCTTCCAACTTCTGCAGGTATCAACTGCCACGCATCACTTGTTTTGTAATGTTATCTGAATGGCTAATCAAAAAAATAGTACCATTCTCTAATTTCCTTTGCATAGATATCCGTATGATACTCACTTTTGGAAAAAATAGAATTAAATAATGGATGGATATGAGAAAATTCATCGGATAACCTTATAGCTTACCCAATCAATCATGAACATGACATGGGATAGTAGTAGTCCGAAAATGTCATGGATTCATCGAGTTTATTTTCAAGTGATAATGGAAAACGAATCTTAATTTCAAGCACTTGACACAATTACTTGTCCTTGAAACTGATACTTATGTTGAAATGCATAAGCTTCTTATCATAATACTTGTCACCTGGAATGGTTTTACTAGAGTCTTTAGATGGGTTATTAAAGCACTATGTTGGAGGGTGGGAAATGGTGCCTCTGTTCTTGTGGGTATTTATCCTATTGTGGGTTTGGAGATGTCATACACACTATCACAAAGCTTAATATATTATTTACAAGAATTTGGCTTGAAGACACTACAACAATTTAGAGTGGACGATGACCTCTCTACTATAGGTACATATTGGCTCTCTGCTAGAGATCTCGATCTTTCTGGAGATTGGTTTGTTGAATGGGATAACTATATTGCTCAATTAATTGCAGCAAGAATTAAACTCCATGATGATTTTGACAGATTGGTTTGGTCTTTCAATGGAAAAATGGGTCATGTCACTGCTAAGATGGCCTATCAATACATTGTCAAGAATCAACTTCTTGTGTTGGATCATTGGTGGTGTAAAGACCAATGGACATGGAACCTTCCTCTTAAGCTCAAGGCCACATACTCGTTTGATGGTTTAACAGTAGTTTACTATCTTGGTCATCTTTGGCATGTTTTACTTTCGTCATAACTTTGACAATGGTAATATACTAGATTAATATTTCAACAGTTTTGTTGTAGGTGGAACGTTTTTTCATCATAACTTTGACAATGGTAATGTATTATATGAATATGTATATTTCGACAGTTTTGTTGTAGGTGGAACATTTGTAAAACCTCTTATGGCTATTGAACAACATATGAAATAGTCTATTTTCTATCTACTTGTTTCACATCTAATTATTGATCTACTTGTTTCACATCCAATTGTTGATCTACATAGCTCATATTTTTTACTTCGAAGGTTATAAAATATTTTTTTGTCTCCTTTTAAATGTCCATATTGGTCCCTATTCTTTAGACCGTCTTTTATTTGGGAATAAAAATTGTTGTGTGGGAAATAAGTATAAACACGTATACTCAATTCGATTTAATGACTATATATACAATTAAAACAATTATATTTCTTTTAAGATTTGCTTTTAGGAATGGATATGTGCCCGACATGATAAATTGAAAGGTGTGAGGTTAGAATTAAGTATTGCCAAACATTATTAAAGGTGTTAGGGTAGAATTAAACACTGTAAAAACTTGAATGTTTTGTTTAGTGATCTTAAAAGCCGAGTTTCCATTTCTGTTTTGATAAAATCTATGAAATATTTAATAAAACACAACAAACCATAACAACCAATTGTAATTTCCTTGAAAAATAAGATGTTTTGTTAGATTTTTAACATTAAGCTAGCATTACATTAGGATCTTTAACTGAGATAATAACAAGCACAACAATCAAATACAAGAGACAATGAACACAATGTTTTTCCTCGAGGAAACCATGAAAGGAGAAAACCCCGCAACTTCCTCAGAGATAGAATCAACACCAAATAGCAAAGCCCCAAAACAGTAAGATGATCTCCTGACAGCAGTAACCTCTTTCTTCCTAGCCCCGGTGTCTTCTTCTTCCTAAGCTATGCGCTACAATTGAGTGTGAGTGAGTGTGTGTTAAATAGAGAGGCTAACTCTCTATTTATACTAATTCTTGACTTGACTAAACCCTACTAGGGCTGACTTCTCTAGGAGAGTCTAATAACCCTAGTGCCTCGGAACTCCAGGGACTTTAACCCTTAAACAATAGGAGGGTTACCCACAATGACTTGACATGACTTGTTTACATTACAGAACCTCCTGATCGGAACATCGAGGCATGACATGACTTAATTACATTACAGACACATCCCAAAATAAACATCGGAGTACAAGACATAAGATATATAAGTGAATACATTCCTAAGTTACAAATACATCAACACTCCCTCTTAACTAGGAAGGTATTCTTTCGACACAATTTTCAGCACTGGTCTTCTTCTCTGTATTGACTAGATCATCTCATCATCTTCATCTTCAAGTCTTCTTTGTCTTCAAGTCTTCTTCGTCTTCAATTCATCTTTGTCTTCAAGTATTCTTCATCTTCAAGTCATCTTCTAATTCATCGTCTTCTTCAAGTCTTCTTCATCACGAGATCTGGATCATCACGACTACTAGATCATCACTGTTGGATCATCATCACTGTATCATAATCAAATCTGGATCATCACTTGATCTAGATCATCATCAAGTTTAGATCATCATCACATCTGGATCATCACTTGATCTGGATCATCATCAATTCTAGATCATCATCATCGGTGCTATCTCAGAATTGTGCTATCTCTCGATTCTTCTCGTCACAGGAAGTTCTACAGAGCCAACCCTTTTTCATGTTGGTTCTAGGCCTACCCTTCATGTAGGTCTTCAGCACTTATATCTGACCCTAAGTCAGAATGGCCTACCCAGCTCTTATATATGACCTCATCTTGTCAGAAAGGCATGCCCAGCACTCACATCTGACCTCATCTTGTCAGAAATGCCCAGCACTCACATCTGACCATGTGTAAACACATTGCGCCAGAATGGCTCAGCACTTATATCTGATCATGTGCGAACACACCACATCGGAAGGGCTTAGCACTTACATCCAACCATGTTCGAAAACACCGCATCGGAAGGGCTTTGCACTTACATTCAACCATGTTCAAAAACACTGCATCGAAAGGGCTCTATGCTTACATTCGACCATGTTCAAAATCACCACATCGAAAGGGCTCTCAGTCCCAGACTGAGGATTCCTGGTAACTGACCAGGTGCCTCCATTCTCCCAGAGAGTGGCATTAGCCCTTATATCTAATCAAGTGGGAACACATCCCTCAATCACATCAGAATGGCCATGCACTCACATCTGATCATGTAAGACTACATCCCATAGTCATATCAGAATGGCCCTGAGTCCCAGACTGAGTATTCCTGGTAACTGACCAGGTGCCTCCATTCTCCCAGAGAAAGGCAACTTAGCACCAAGATGAGTATTCCTGGTAACTGACCAAGTGCCTCCATTCCAAGAATGGCATTCAGCACTTATATCTGATCATGTAGGAACCAATCCTATAGTCACATCATAATGGATCATCACTCACATCTGACATGGAAGGAACCAAATCCTCTCACCATGACAGAATGGCTCAGCCCTTACATCTGACCATGGAAGGAACCTAATCCTCTCACCATGTCAGAATGGCTCTAGGTCTCATCATTTCCCCTTGGAGGGAACCTCGATCTAGAGAACACCAAGCTTCTCCCTGAAGTACTCAAACTTCACTCTAGCCAATGGTTTCATCAACACATCAGCTATTTGTTCGTCCGTCGCAACATACTGGAGCTTCACCGCTTCTCTCTACACCATATCCCTGATATAGTGATACTTGATCTCGATATGCTTCGACTTGTCATGGAACACTAGGTTCTATGACAACTTCACACAACTTTGGTTGTCGCAATATATACAAGTAGCATCCAACTGGAGATCAAATAAATCAGATAGTAGCTTTCTCAGTCACACTACCTCGCAACTAGCTGAACAAGCTACGACGTACTCTGCTTCAGTTGTACTCAGTGCCACATGGGACTACTTCTTGCTAAACCAAGAGATCATACCTAATCCCATACTGAAGCAACATCTTGAAGTGCTCTTCCTATCGATGGCACTTCCTGCCCAATTTGAATCAACATAACCCTCCAGGTTAATCTTCTGATTTGCCTCGTACTTGAGCCCATAATCAACTATACCCTTTAGGTACCTCAGAATGTGCTTTGCAGCAATCAAGTGAACATGTCTCGGATCTATCAGGAACTAGCTCAAGGTGTTCACAGCAAAGCAAATATCTAGTCTCATGTTCGTCAGGTACATCAAGGACCTAATCATCTAATGATACACCGTAGCATCAACTGCTTTTGATGAAGCATCACTCAAAAGCTTCAGGTTTGATGCCATAGGTGTGGTTATGGCCTTGCAATCCATCATCCCAAATCTCTTCAGAATCTCTACTGCATACTTCCCGTGTCCAAGGAATATTCCATCCGCATTCTGCCACACCTCTATGCCTAAGAAATAGTGCATCATACCCAAATCTTTCATTTCAAACTCAGCAGCAAGTTTCCACTTCGTATCAGCAATCAACCCATCCATACCTGTTACAATTAGATCATCCACATATAGTAGGAGTATCACTGGATTGCCATCTTCAACCTTATAGTAAAGGTTGGAATCTGCTTTACTCTTGGTAAAGCCCAAACTGGATAGGAAACCATCAATTCTGCCCTACCATGTCCTGGGTGCCTATTTCAAACCGGACAAGGATTTATTCAATCTACACACATGAGATTCCCTGTCATGTGTCTCAAAACTGAGTGGCTGCTCCACATACACTTTTCTACTACACCATTCAAGAAAGCAGTCTTGACATCCATCTGGTGTATCTTCCATTTCATCACTGCAGCCAGAGCAAGTACTGATCTGATGGAAGTGTATCTGGATACAGGTGCAAAGGTTTCTTCATAATCTATTCCTTCTTTCTGGGAGAAACCACGAGCCACAAATCTTGCTTTATATTTCTCTATGCTGCCATCTGCAACATGCTTGATCTTGTAGATCCATTTGTAAGTTACGATAGACTTCCCTTCTGGTCTTGGGAAAACATCCCAAACATATTTCTTCATGATTGATTGATACTATTCTATCATAACATCCTTCCATTCTTTCTGTTTTTCCGCTTCTTCATATTTGGAAGGTTTTTTTATCAATAATGTCACACAACAAGGCTACATAACTGGAGCAGGACCTAGTTCTCTTTCTTCCTCTAGGTGTTTCTTCTGAAGCTCCATATCTTTCTGCATCTTGGATAATTTCAAGTACCCAAGCAGGTTTCCTCTTATGAGAATTCCTCTCCTGAGGTGGATCTACAGGTTCTTGAGGTTCTTCTAATTCTTGATCTTCTTCTTGAATTTCTTTGTTCATGATTGTATCATGTATTATGGGTGCTCTTGTTTCTTCAGGTTCTTCAGCCGGTCTCTTCCTGGATTTGATGTAGGCTGGATCTTCATCAAATGTTACATCTCTGCTAATGTCAATCTTCTTGAACCCTGGGAAGTATATTCTGTAAGCCTTCGAGGTTTTGGAGTATCCCACAAATATACCCTTCTTTCCTAAAGGATCTAACTTCGTCCTCTTCTCTTTTGGAATGTGTATGTATACAGGACAGCCAAATATTCTGAGATGGCTAACTTCTGGTTTCTTACCGGAGAAGGCTTCTTCAGGAGTCTTGTTCTCGAGTACTCTATGAGGAGTACGGTTCTATACATACACCATTGTTCTGGCAGCTTCTGCCCATATATGCATAGGAAGGTCTTGATCATGAAGCATAGCTCTTGCAGCTTCCATGATAGTTATATTATTCCTTTTTGCAATCCCATTCTATTGTGGATTATATGGAGTGTATAACTCCCTCTTAATCCCTGAGTCTTTGCATAACTCTTTGAATTCATTCGATGTGAATTCTCCACCATTATCTGATCGAAAGGTATTGATCTTCTTTTCAGTGTGGTTCTTGTTCAAGGCTTTGAATTCCTTGAACTTACTAAAAACTTCATCTTTGTTCTTCATGAAGTAAATCCATGTCTTCCTAGAAAAATCATCAATAAAAGAAACATAGTAAACATACCCGCTTAGTGAACTGGATGACATTGGATCGCATACATCGGAGTGGATGATTTCCAAGATTCCTTTTGCCTTACTTTCGCTACTTGGAAATGTCTTCTTTGTGTTCTTCCCTTTCGCACATCCTTTGCATACACCTTCATGTTTTGTCTACATTTCTGGGAGACCTTCAACAACTTTTCTTGCAAGTGGTAGTGCTCTGTAATGCACATGTGCAAGCCTTCTATGCCAAAGCTCATTTGGTTCTACTGAGTCATGAACCAAATCTTGTTCTGGATGGCCCTTCAATTTGTATAAACCTCCTTCTTGTTCCCCAATCACTACTACATCATCAATAGTCTTTCCTTTTGGCCACGTGATGACTTGAACATCTATAAATGCAACCCTCATTCCTTTTGCATCTAATGCAGATATGGAGAGGAGATTCTTCTTTAGTCCTGGTACAAACAATACTTCCTTCATTGTCATAGACTTTCCAGAGTCTAGCTTATAGGAGGATTCCCCACTACCTTTTATTGGATACTGGTAGTCATCTCCAAGTTTCACCTTGTGAGGTGATTCATGTTCAGATAATTTCACAAAGGATTCCTTGAATCCTGTCGTATGTTTGGAAGCACCATTGTCTATAAGCCAATCATTACTGCCATGTTTGATAGTTCCCATGAGAGTGGAAATAAGAACATATTTTTCATCACTTGAAGAATCATCACTGACTTGTCTACTTCTCTTTGTGGAAGGTTCATCATCCTCTGCAGCATGAGCATGATGTATTCTCTTGTTTCCCTTCTTCTTGTGAGAGCTACTTTTGTTTATAGGACAATCTCTAGCAAAGTGTCCTCTTTCATCACATGTATAGCAAATGTACTTAGACATATCTCTAGGCTTTCTAAGGTTATTCCTTTGATGAGAGTACTTACTTCTATGGTGTCTAGATCTGGATTTCTTGGCTTGTACTGTGAGAGCTTGATCTTCACTTCCCATATTTTCTTCTCAAGCTGCTATCCGAGCTTCTTCTTGTGAGCATTCTTCCCAAAGTCTGCTGAACTTGACTAACTTCTTTCTGGTACAGATTCCTTGAATAAAGGAGTCCCATTATCTAGGGAGACCATTCAAGGTGGTCATTACAATCTCTGCATTTTCCACTTCTTCATCGACTGCTTCCAGTTGTTCCTTGATCTGAGAAACCCTTGTAAAATAAGACTGGATGGTTTCTGCATTATGGATCTTTACATTCTTCAGTTGGTTTCTCAGAGTGATCTTCTGGTTTATGTTCTTCCCTTCAAACAATTTGGTTAGGGCATCAAACATAGATTTAGGTGTCTTTAGGTAGGACACTTGTGGTATGAGGTGATCCTTGATTGAATCAGCAATAATCCTCTTTTCCATAACCAATTTCTTCTTATGTAAGGCCTTAGCCTCATCTCCCTCTGGAACTGGAACCTCCTCATTGATATAGGAGTCCAACTCATTTTCTTCCAGGACCAGGGAGATCCTATACTTCCATGCTTGGAAGTTATCAGCTCCCTCAAGCTTTTCATCAAGCTTGGTATGATGAGACATCTTAACTAAGAACCTCAAATAGAAATACAAAAGATTTATATCTTTCCAGGTCAAGATGTCGGATCTGGATTTGGAGCTGAAATTCTGCAGTGCTGGTTCAGGAGCAGATTAGGGTTTTTCTTTTCCAGAGTTATGTCCAACCAAATGCTTTGATCTTGATCTCTAAACTTTGATTTTGAGGAGGAGATTAATCCAGGCCTAGGCTCACTGAAAAATTCCACTTCTGTGGAAAGACCTAATTTCCGGCAGCAGTGTCGAGTCCAAAATTGAAAAACCTCAGAATTGGATTCTGCTTCGACAGAACGATGTGCCATAGGGAGGAGAGTTAATCCAACCTTATTTTGTTGAAAATATGTGAAGGAAGATCCACAAAGTAGGAATCCCTGGTTCCCACAGTTGCACAGTGTCTTCTTCTCAGGTTAGCTCTGATACCATGTTAGATTTTTAACATTAAGCTAGCATTACATTAGGATCTTTAACTGAGAGAATAACAAGAACAACAATCAAATACAATAGACAATGAACACAATGTTTTTCCTCAGGGAAACCATGAATGGAGAAAACCCCTCAACTTCCTCAGAGATAGAATCAGCACCAAAGAGCAAAGCCCCAAAACAGTAAGATGATCTCTCGATAGCAGTAACCTCTTTCTTCCTACTTCCAGTGTCTTCTTCTTCCTCAGCTATGCACTACAACTGAGTGTGAGTGTGTGTGTTAAATAGAGAGGATAGCTCTCTATTTATACTAATTCCTGACTTGACTAAACCCTACTAGGGCTGACTTCTCTATGAGAGTCTAATAACCCTAGCGCCCCGGAACTGCGGGGACTTTAACCCTTAAATAATAGGAGGGTTACCCACAATGACTTGACATGACTTGTTTACATTATATAACCTCCCGATTAGAACATCGAGGCATGACATGACTCAATTACATTACAAATACATCCTGGATTAAACATCGGGGTACAAGACATAAGATATATAAGTGAATACATTCTGAAGTTACAAATACATCAACATGTTTGATTTGTAGAAGTTAACAGTGTTGTTGTTGTTTTTTTTAATTGCTTAAGTGGATTTTGTTGTAATAGGAATAATTACAATGCCGTATAACATTAATCCATAAGAAAATGTAAGGAAACTTACTAGGTTAAGGGCAACATTAAAGGAAAAGGGTGATGGGAAATGTTATTTCCCTTGCACTCGATGCAAGGGCTTCATACCTGAAAAAACATTATAGGTAGTATGGGAACTCTAAAGGGAGGTATGAATATCGTCCTTTTGTAAGTTATTCATTATAATAGGTATTTGTATTAATTGTATTTATAAAGTTTTCTATCATTTTACTATTTGTTATAAGCACTAATTTTATTTGATTGTTTGTAATTATAAAGACAAAGCATCCTAGGTATGTGGTAGATAATTTGCCAACCGATAGTAGAAATACTATTAATGTACAAGTTGAGGAAGACGGAGAAAATATTGAAGATCAAGTTAATCCTATGGAAGAATATGACACTAATAATACAATCGAGGATGCTAGCATAAATAGATTTATCTAGGACACCTTTGCTCCTATGAAGCAAAACTTTGATGATTTTCTTGATGTTCCTTTGCTTGAGGATTCACAACAACCCCTTTATGAAGGCTCAAGAACAAATATTCTCTCTACTATAATGTTGTTGGAAAGTTAAAAGGTATTGGATGGTTCGTAAAACACTTGTCTCATACAAATCCTAAGGTATGGAATATAATTCATCATGTATACATAAAAGTCTTTTTTTCTCTATTTTTAGTGTTAATTAATGTGTAAATTATGGATGCAATATTTACGATTACTATAATTTACATAAACTAGTTATTTTTTCATCATGTAGATTGTTAGGTGAATTTCTCTTACCATCGTCAAATAATCGACCTCTCACATACCAAGAAATATCTTCCTTTAAGACATATATTGCAATGGAGTATCGGGCTATTGATGCATGTCCTACGGATGATACTATACATTATGGAAAATATACATTGGAAACAAAATGCCTACAATTTCAGACAAGTAGATATCGAACTGATCAAGTAACAAAAAAGGTGCCTCACAAAGTATTCCCATAATTCCACATTTGCAATGACTATTCAAGTGCTAAAGCATAACATAGGCTATGGATTACCATGCACATAATAGAAGTGAAGATGATGTTCTTTGAATGCATGCAAATGGTTATGCATTTATAAAAATCAAAGAAAGATGGCCAATTTCTAAATAAGAACATCATAATGTTAGGATTTCATTGGTAGCTAACAATGTCAATCCATTTGGTGAGATTAGGTATATTTACTCAGTGTGGCCTATTTTTGTTATAAATAATAACCTTTCTCCTTGGTTGTTAATAAATAGGGAGGACATAATGTTGACAATGATTTTTCCAGGTATTTGTTTACAATATTTGTTTGAATATAACATTTCATTTGTCTTGTTTGATGCATGACTCTCTCTCTCTCTCTCTCTCTCTCTCTCTCTCTCTCTCTCTCTCTCTATATATATATATATATATATATATATATATATATATATATCCACCAATTAGGTAAGTACCAAGTTAAAGATATGAATGTATATATTGATCCTCTTGTTGATGAGCTACTAAAGTTATGGGATACCATCATTATGTACGAACTCTCTAGACCAATAGGAAAAAGAAATTTTGGTTCCATGGAATACTTACATGGACAATTCATGATGCCCTAGGGATAACACATTTTCATGGTATATATTTTTATGGAAATATAATGCATGTTTTTTAAATATAAATTCCTTAGTATATGACTAATATGTCTAACATTAATCTGTATCTTGTAGGTCTTCAAACAAAGGGTAAATTTGCATGTCAAGTTTGTGGTCCTATGATGAAATATGGTTGTTAAATAAGTTTAGGAAAGGAGGTTTTTGATGAGTATAGGCCCTTCCTCTTTAAAAAACATAGGTATATAACTACCAAAAAACATATTTTCAATGGGAAAGAAGAGACTGAAATAAAACCTCAAAGAATGACACCTCACCCATGGAAATTGGAATATAATAGAAATCATCAAGGGGAGCAATTTGTTTATGTATCATATGTAATATTTTACAATTATTATTTGCATTGAATTATGTTTATCGTATCTAGAAATTATTGTTGTAATTTCATCTATGTTTCATAAAGGTCATCAAGGCATTTATGGGCTTCCACAAGGAATGAAAAATTATCCCATACAATTCGGTAGGTTTCCCTACTATGAGCACCTAAAAATAGATCAATTATTAATGCAATTCACATTGGGAAGAATGCAACAAAAACGTTATGGGTAATATTAGATAGGAGTGACAAAAAAAATCAAAATTGGTATTGACATTTAGGAAGTTAATCATGCAATGCAAAATGTGATTCATTTAGATAGCGATGGACATCAAAATAGTCTTCCATGGTTATTTCAAGAGAAGGAAAGCAATGTTGTAAAAGAGGTCATTTGGAAAATTAAATTTCCCATACGATTTTCTTCAAACATAAAGAATATCGTTAAAAAGAAAGGTGAATTTTATGGGGTAAAAAATCATGATTGACATACCTTCATTGAGGTAACTATTTTGATATATTTTTATATTGCTAATATTTATTTTTAGCATTTTTTGTTTTATTTACAAAAAAATAATGATTTATTTTTTGTTATAGTATGTTCTACCTCTCTCTCTCCATCCTAGACAGATTTGGTGAGATCTTATTTCTCCTGAATATGAACCTACTTAACAGGTTCGAAACTTGTCGAGAACTCAAAGCTCTTACCGCAATTTTCCTACTGATCTAAACATAAAACAAGTTATATATGGTATTGGAAAAATACATGAGGTAAATAACGATCTATATGCAAAAATTTTGTTACAGAACTTGTTCAAATGTGTTTTACTTGCAGTGTATATGCTAGTTTGTTGAAAGTTGTAATTTGCTTGTATCATGTGTAGGTGGTTGTCATCTAAACAAATCCATAAAGTAGATATAAAGTATTGGAGGAGAGAAATTCCCTGGTTAATGTGTGGAAATGAAAAATTATCTACCTCTGACATTTTTCAATGCACAAGAACACTACCTCATACACCAAGTTGAGGAGATTGAAATGTGTAGACCTTTACATGCAAGGTCAATGTGGATGGCAGAGAGGGACTTGAAATATTTTAAGGATTTGGTTAGACAAAGAGCATGTCCTAAGGGTTATATGGTGTAGGGATGCATGGTATATCAATCCTTGGTGTATATTAGTCAGTATCTTCCTAAATTAGAAACAAATATGAATATGCCTCACATTTGGGATGTCAACTCCATCAACAAATTTGAAGGGGAGGTCTTTGTCAAGAAAGGTAGAATGAGGAAAGTGAACGGTAATTAGATGGTTGAGATCTATAATACTTTTGACTATTCATTTTTATGTATATTTCACTTATTTAATTTGTATTCTTCCATCAATTATTAATCTTTACCATGGTACCTAATACTAATGAATTGTTTTTTTTTCTTCATACAGTTGGTCGAGAGGGGGATGCACTACATTTATACATTGCAAATAATCTTGATTGGATGAAGGTATAGATAGAAGTTTGTATGTAATGTGATGGTAGTTTATCATGGGAAGGGGTGGCTACATTGATTAAAGGATATTATCGTAATCAAGATACCAATCTTACGTAGAGGGAAATTGATTTAGCATATGGTTTAAAAGATAAATAGGCAGGCATATTCACCCACATTTTTGAGTTATTTTCCACTAATTTAATGTAAGTGGTGTTTTTTTTCATATTTACTAAGTCTAAATATGTTTATTAATTGGAAACGGTTTTTTTACGTGTTGGGCATATTGTAGTTGAAATTCCACAAGGTTATGTAGTGCAACAGTTGTAAATTTTGCATCAAAAATTTGGATGACAAGAAGAAAACATGTGATTATGGGATAACTGCAATTTTTTAGGTCACTAATGTTTCCTAGAGAACTAACAAGCATCCAACAATATCTTAAAATAGATATTATGGGTATTTGGATGATATACTTGAGTTTAACTTTAAATCCTTCAAGATAGTTATGTTCAAGGTCAAATGGTATAAGTTACAGATGAATAAACGTGATCTCAAAGGAAATGTTATTGAGCATGACAATGGACTTACCATAGTTAATATAAGGATATTTGGTTCAGATACAAAAACTTATGTTCTTCCAAGCCAATGTGAGTTGGTATTTTATTCAAAGGTTCTAGATAAAGGAGGTTTGTTGTACATTGTTAGATATGATCCAAGAGGTAAAATGTATCAGAAGAAGATGATATTGAAGAAGAAGATGATGTAGAGGAACATGAGGTAGATGTGTTAGATGAATAAGTTGACGAATTTGAACCAGGTGTAGATGACAATGTTCAATGATCATATTGATGATGATATTATCGAAAATGACATTGATGATGATGTTGACATGGACAATCCTTTCAATGGTGTTTTTGAAATGGGTGATACATATGTGGAGTTGTATGAAGAAGACGATCAATAATATTGCAAACAAATTGACATGTAGGAGGTATGTGATTATATGTTTTATATTATTTATTCTCTTTAAAGTATTTACTAAATATATGGGCTAATTTTCATTTTCATCATCGCCATCACTAGAAAATACATTGCTACTATAAATTTGTTCATGTCAATTTTTTTTGTCCCTTTCCCTATAGTCCTTTTGGTTCTTGAATTATATCTCTCTTAGTATCTTAGATCCATTATGTATGTTTCCCCTCTCCCATTCTAGTGCTTTGCGGCCCCCATATCCATGTGTATATGCTATCTTGAAGTTATCTCAATTAATCATTGTCGATACAAGATAATATTACAAAAGAATAAACATAATCAAGGAGGTAGATATGATGTCTAGATAATGCTTTAATATGTTCCCTCAAAGTTAGGAAATTCATAATGGGATGCAACAAAAAATTGGTACCCATCCCCTTATGTCCCTTTATGGATTAAATACCAATCTAGTTAGTGCTAGGCTAACGATAGTTGCTTGACCATGGTGGAATGGGGTTGTTGGTTTTTTAAAATGTTTTATCACAAAGTTTACAAAGAATCCTCCATAACATGGCCATTACTAGGATATGGACACAAACTCCCCCTTTCAATGATAAGAATGGTATGTTTCAAGGGGAAATTACAAAGATATAGAGCCCTAACCAAACGAAAATGTAGTTAAAGGATATTTTTGGTAGGGAATCATTTTGGGTACCACATTCATATTTTTCTATGGTATGATTCCTCCCATGTGTTTCCAAGAAATAGACTCTAGAGTGATTAGACTAGTTTGTTAATCCGTTGGGATATGAATTCAAAACAAAATTAGGTCATGAAGTAAAAAATGTTTATCCTTCGCTTGGAAAAAATCATCTTCTTTTTTCAAACATTGGCTAGAAAAAATGCGAGGAAGCAAAAGGGAAATACTAGGAATTTTCTAAAAAATTTAGAAAACTTAACCACCTAACCTAATTCAACCCACAAAAGATCATATCTAGCTCACATGGTGATGTTAATGTAACCATGTACGTAACTTGGTAATATTATGAGACCCAAGCATGAATAATCGTTGTTTGATGGTGGATGAAACTAGGGATTGATAGGTAAAAATAGAGGAAAACACTTCTTTGATGACTACAGAAAGCACCCAAGAGGGGAAAACACTACTCGAGGAAAAGAAAGCTTATAAAAATATTAGGTGGGAGGGGACATAATGTACAATAAATGAATAAACCTTTTCCAAGATTTACTCTACTACTGTGCCTTTTGGAAATTTTCCTCCACCCATTTTGTAATTGGTTAAAATCGAGGATGAGACCTTTTAAGCACTTGACTCCAAACTTAAATTTTTAAATAGGGCCAAATTTTATCTTCAATAAAAAAAATAGTACGTATAAAATTAGCCCTTTTCTTATTGTTATCACATCCATCAAATTCCACGGTTGAATATTCTAGTATTTGTGGAATTTTTCATCATTCCTAGATTCATAATAAATTTATAATTCTTCCTTACCATCATATCTAGCTTATTATCCCTTTTTACTTTGGTTGCTCTGGAAATCACAATGCCAAAACCTATAAATAGATGAAAATGATCTTTCATCTTTCTCCATCAAAATAAGAAACGATTGTGAAATTGATACCAAGTGGAGATAGACTAACAAGTGTCTAATCTAGAATCTAATTGAATCCATGTATATTTGTTGCAAGTCAATTTCATATCTATGAATGGGATTTAGGTCCATGTTTGAACCATGTTTTAGTCTTATCAAAAAAACATAATTCAACATCATATGTCTTTGTAGCAACAAATTTTTCATATGCTTTGTGAATCAAATAGAAATTCATCTTAATTAAAGATGAGGATATTACTAAATGTTTAAGCATGCTAAAACAGTTAAGGCATGCATTCATGGAATTTATTACATGGGTATTGTCATGGCACTTAAGATATTGGGCTACATGCAACTTGTTAAGAAATGAATTTGAAACATGCTATGTTTGTTTGTAGTAGTAATTTTCATACATTCCATGGATTATATTGCAACCTAGGAAAACCCAATATGTTACAATTGTAAAATGTTTTATCTTAAGGAAATAATTTAATCCATCTCTAAACTTGATTTGACTATTTTCCATCATGCTTTAGATTTTTATAATGTTGTTTATGAACCTAGACTTTGTAAACTTAAATAGGCTTGCAAAGTGTTCAAATTCTTTCCATGCACTTACTCAAGAAATAATCCTCACTTTCTTTTGTTTATACCATACATAGTTGTCAAATATATTTGTTAAAATTAATTTATGAGATTTATATTTGTGTTTCATGCATCTTAATGCATTTTTTGAAGAGCCATCAATGTCAATTTTAATGAGTTTAGCCCTCCTTTTTTAATGTTTGAACCTTGTCATTATGAAATACTTTGTGCTATATTCATTTCCAACTTTCTATGTTTTTGAAATATGTCCACTTACGCACCAAAAAAAAACTAAACAAAAATGCCTCCCAATTGTTGTTATTTAGAAACCCACATTTTTGTTGTTTAGAAACCTGTGTTTTTGTCATGGATTTTCCTCATTTGGAAAATATTATTTCTTGTTTCAAATGATCACAATTTTTTCATGTGTATTGTTCTCACACTATGTTAGCTATCTTGTTTGCATGCTTTCTTGGAATTGTTAGTAGCTTGGTTGTGATCCATTACATTATTGAGAAATCATAGATTTCACTTGTACAAAATGAGAGATAAGTGACTAGGTAACTAAAAAAAATAGTCGCCATGCTTTTTTCAAGGGATAAATGACCAAAATTGAGCAATTTCAAGTGATCCAACTAAAATGATTAAGATAAATGACTAATTTAGTCACAGGATAAATATATGACTAGTTAACAAGTGACTAATATAAAAATCACTAATGTAAATGACTAATTTATTCACAATAATAGAAATATTACTAGTTAACAACGACTAAGAATATGAATTAGTTGTTTATGTTAGTAATTTCTAGTTGTGTCACTCCAGCAATGAACAATTACAATTTTGACAATGATTTAGTACAATTTACTACATTTTAGCATTGCAAATGGTCTTAGAGACCACTTTTAGATGTTGATGCTCAACATCGACATGATTCTGAAGTTGACAAAACATGATGCCATTGGCGAAGCTATTAAATTTTTTGCAAGATCATTTCATTTGTATCGCCATGTCCAGTTCGATGTGTTTTTTGTGTCCATATCTTATTTCACCATTTTCGTTGTCATAATTTATTTCAAGAAATACGTAATTAGTTTTGTATTGGAATTTTCTTCTTCTCTCTCCATTATTATACAAGCAGTTGCTTTTCCTTATCATTTACATTTATTTGTTGTACACAACACTTGTGCACACACCTTTCACATCTTAACCTAAGTATCACTTGGTTCATGACCCCAAGTACATCTTAAAAAACACCATAATCTAAACATATTAATTTCCATCCCTTGAGGGACAAAAGAATTTTATAGCTAGGTTAGGACTTTGGGGATAGGCATCCAAACAATTCCCCCTAGTCACTATACATCTTAGTCATAGTGGTTGACTATTTAAGGAACCAAAATTTTCTATTATTGGACATGCCCATGACCAGATTATTAACAGGCTCATCCTTTTAAAGTGGTACATGCCAAGACTGAAATCAGAGGGATGATTGGGGAACCTTTCCCTTTAAAATCCCAAATATCATCTAGATCATTTCCTTTGGGTTTAAAGTGCAATAAACTTGTTGAACTTGTCTAAGAATGATGTAGCATAGTGTCCATTCTAAAAGGTTTATTACCCAGAGGTGCCTCTCGTAGATGGTAGGGAACCTAGAGCAGATAGTTGAGAGTCGCTAGAGTTTCCCCCAGTGACTTTCTCTATAAGTGTTCCATTCGATCTTAACTCATTGGCACGACAGGATTGATACCCCTATCGAAGTCTAGCTTTTGGAAGACCCTTGCTCATATTTCCACTTATTTTTCAATATTGAACTTAGAACCCCATTGTTTGGAAAATATTTGTGAAGGATCACTTTTTGTTACACTTGATTGTTGTAGTTCTCCTTGTAGGACTAGAGTGGCTTTTCTTGTTATAAGGTGTTCTTATCATCTTTCATTCTTTGTCTAGCTTAGATCACTTCATGCACCCACAGTGCGCTTGTTATTTAATTTAGCAACATTTATAGAGTTTATATCATTGATTGGAATGTTTGTTGCATTAGCCTTGTTTTTAAAAGTGCGCATTTGGATTGATTATCTTAGATCTTGTCAGCATATCTCCCTCGAGGTACTCGCAAATACTTCGAGGTCATCCTCCTCTATACAAGTTCTTAGGACACATCATTAGTTCATCTTGACATGTTCCAGTTCAACACCCTTCATCCCCTCCTGATTACTCATCATATTTGTCGAGTTCCAACTCCTCACATCCTGGATTACCATCTTCCCCTCTTCCAATCGGTACTATGGTTGGTTCCATCCTTGCTTCCAATGGAGGAAGCATCCATGCTTCAGATGGAGGAAGCTTCCATGTTTTTGGTTCTCGTTAGTAACTAAGGAAAACTCACCATACCCTATAGAATAGAAAGGGAAAGTGGAACAACAATATGAGAGCCAACTAAGTACATAGCTCTGTCCACTAGCTCTGTCTGTGGTTCCCATTCCACCAACTTTATCAAGCATATCAGGCCCTCATTCACCACTCCAATGCAGTCCGAGGACAAACCACTACGTGCATGCACCAAATCAGCTATTACAGCTTTAACAGGGGAAGAAACAACTTCCTGGATCATTCTTGGCCCTAGCGTGGCCAAAATAATCCCACAGCAGCCTACAGTAGCCAAAACACAAGGGAAAAACACAGTCCAGCAATCGTGGCAAATAACAGCCCACGAACAACCATGAGCCCACAGCACACCCTCCCCACTGTAGTCACTGGAGAACTTACGTAGACCACAATTGGGAAAAGAACAGACTCCCAATCTATACATGAGGGAAAAAGATGCAACGCATAGAATTGTCGATGAAATCATAGCCACGATTCAATGATGGAATAATAGAACATTACGCAGTCTGAAAATGGTGGAAAAATACATCGACTCTCTGCGTGAACATGAGGATGAACACAACCTCAGACTAACAACCCCTTAAGAGAAGGAAGAACCAACCCACAAGCCAACAATTGTTGAGAAGAAGAGAACAAACCCCAATTAATGAATTATGGCCGCCTTTTAACTCCGCTCAGCGTGAGGGAAAATGAACAGACTCATGATCTCGATAGTGGTTATACCATCCGCAACCCAAAAGGTGCATCGTGAAGAGAGTGCAGGCGTGGGCGTAGTGATCTTCCTGCCAGCGTATTGGTCAGCCCAGTGGAGTGTGCGTGTGAGCAAGGCATGGCACTCCTGCCACACTCCACTGCCAGCATTAATGGCTATAACCACTAGCAGAACAATTAAGATGCTTGTTTGATGAGACAAGGGACGGTGAGAAATTAAACAAGGTGACACATGACTTTTTCCCCCATGGGTTTTTCCCCCATGGCTCAAGGTTCACCATTCCCCCTCCTTATCCTTAGGAATCATGCCCCTTCTCAATTTGGTTGCTGTGAACATAGCTGGTTGGGTTTATTTAATTAGAAATGCACATTTACATGATGCCATAATTTAATATGTATGCCGCATGCCCCGATATACCATCAGTGACAATTTCAATCCGAAACATAACGTAACCAATCGATGGTGGGGCCTTTGCCTTTAGCTCCACACCATGATTATTTACAAGATATGTATCATGTATATTTAATGTAAACGGGGTCAAAATCAGGGTGTTACATTCCCTTCCCCCTTCAATAGCATTGTCCTCAGTGCTTTACAAAATTTGAACAAAATGCTACACTGGTACCGCCTCAGTGTTCCGCAGAATCGAACAAAAATGAATGTGCCAATCGCATGGCAGCCTCCAGCTCCGATGTAGCCTCTTCAGGTCCGTAGTGCTCCCATTGCACCTTTACCTACCCTATGGCCTGGTTCTGGAGCATTGTGACCTTCCTGTCGAGGATGCGCATTGGCTCGATTCGAAACTCTCCCTCGGGTTCCACCTGAATCACATCCCAATTTATCACATGGTTGGGATCATGTACATATTTCTTAAGCAAAGAAACATGAAAAACATTATGAATTCTAGTACTAGCAGGCAATGCAATTCTATATGCAATAGGCCCTATTCTTTCAAGAACATCAAACAGCCCATAATATCTTGGTGACAGCTTGGCACAAGTTCCAAGCTTCAAGGAACTCTTCTTTGCTTTCACTCTGAGGTAAACATGATTCCCAACACTAAACTCTCTGTTCATCCTATGCTTATCTGCATAGCTTTTCTGTATGTCCTGTGTTGCTTTCAGTTTTTATCTAATCTTTACAACATCTTGCTCCATTTCCTTGAACAATTCTGGCCCAAGCACAACCATGTTCACTGGATTATCCCAAGTCACTGGTGTCCTACACCTTCTTCCATACAAAGCTTCATACGGACTCATCCCCAAGGATGCTTGTTGTCCATTGCTATAAGCAAACTCTACCAAGTGAAAGTAATCTTCCCACTTGGTTGGTTTGTCCATCACATACATGCGAAGCATATCTTCAAGCACCTGATTAACTCTTTCTGTCTTCCCATCTATCTGAGGATGGTAGGCAGTGCGAAATTTTAGCTTTGTACCCAAATCTGCAAACAACCCCTTCCAAAAATTGGAAGTGAACTTGACATCTCTATCAAAAATTATTGCCTTTGGCAATCCATGCAATTTGAAAATCTCCTTCATGAAGATCTTTGCAATGTCATCAATCTTATGTGTAGACTTCACCGGTATAAAATTTGTTGCTTTTGCCAACTTGTCTACCACAACCATGATGGAATCATGTTGTCTCCAAGTCATCGACAATCCTGTAATAAAATCCATGGAAATAACTTCCCATTTCCATTCCAGAACTGGAAAAGGCTGCAACAAGCCTGCTAGATGTTGATGCTCAACCTTTACCTGTTGGCATTTCATGCACCTTGAAATGTAGATAGCCATGTCCTTTTTCATTCCTAGCCAAAAGTACTGCTTTCTAGCTGTAGCAATTGTCTTCTGGTACCCTGGGTGACCAGAATACAGAGCTTGATGGATTTCATCCATAACAACTCTCCTCAAATCTACTACATTCAGAATATAAATTATGCCTTTATAAGTAAGAAGTCCATCTTCTTCCAATTTATATCCCTCATACCTCTTCTCAAGACTTCACTGCTGCAATTTGTCTTTTACCTGCTCATACAATTCATCCCTAGCAACATGATTAACAATTTGCTGTCTCCAATCTTATTGGCAAATACTAAGAGATGCCACATGCATTTCATGTACCTTCCTGTTGAGCACATCAGCTACCTTATTCTCTTTTCCTTTTATGTGCTTGATTTCGAAATCAAACTCACATAAAAATTCCAGCCATCTCGCTTGCCTAGCATTCAGAGTAGGTTGATCAAATAGATACTTCAGACCACAATGATCTGTCCTGAGCTCAAATCTTCTACCCATCAAGTAATGTCTCCACATCCTAAGAGCATGTACTATGGCTGCAAGCTCTAGATCATGAGTGGCATAGTTCTTCTCATGCTCCTTCAGCTTTCTCGACTCATAACATATCACCTAGTTGTCCTACATAAGGACTCCTCCAAGCCCTTGTCTGCATGAATCGGTACATACCACAAAATATTTATATGGATCTGCAACTTTCAATATTGGTGCACTGGTGAGAAGATTCTTCAACAGCTGGAAGCTTTCTTCACACTTCGAAGTCCATTTGAACTTTATCCCATTCTTTTGCAAAGAAGTGATGGCATCTGCAACCTTGGAAAATCCCTCAATGAATCTCCTATAGTATCCTGTAAGTCCCATAAAAGATCTTACATCTGTCACATTTATGGAGTAGGCCAATTCATAATGGCTTCAATATTCTCAGGGTCCACAAATATACCCTCTTCTGAGATAATGTGACCCAAATACTGAATTCTATCTCTGCAGAAGTCACACTTGCTCAGTTTTGCATACAGCTAATGCTCCCTTAGCAATTGCAATGTCAATCTCAAATGCTCTTCATGTTCTTCCTCATTCTTAGAATAAATAAGAATGTCATCAAGGAAAACAAGAACAAACTTGTCCAAATACTTGCTGAAGACACTATTCATAAGGCACATAAATGTAGCTGGTGCATTTGTGAGACCAAATGGTACCACTACAAACTCATAATGTCCATATCTCGTCCTGAAGGTTGTCTTGTGAACGTCTTCATCCTTGATTCTCACTTGATGGTAACAAGACCTCAAGTCAATCTTGGAAAATACATTTGCTCCTCTCATTTGATCAAAGAGGTCATCAATCCTAGGCAAAGGATATTTACTCTTCAAAGTAACCTTGTTCAACTGTCTTTAATCAATACATAACCTGAGTGTACCATCTTTCTTCTTCACAAACAGAACCGGTGCTCCCCAAGGAGACACACTCGGTCGGGTATACTTCTTTTCCAACAACTCTTGCAGTTGCATCTTCAACTCTAGCATCTCTGTTGTACTCATCTTGTAGGGTGTCTTGGACACTGGTGCTGCTCCTGACATAAGTTCAATTGTGAAATTAATGTCCCTTTGTGGAGGAAGCCCTGGAATCTCATTAGGAAACACATCCTTGAATTCCTATAACACCTGATAGTCCTCCAACCTAGGAGCTTCATCTCCTATTGGTTCCAGAATATGAGCTGCATACAACTGGAAACCCTTCCTACAGAACTTCTTCAACTACATTGCTGAAATATGTCTTACTGAAATTACCTTCGGAATACCTTTCATAACTACTGGGTTTCCTTCTTCATCTGTGCATTCAAAATTCTTGTTATAGCAGTCAAGCTTTACTCTATGAGCTTCTAACCAATCCATTCCAATGAGAACATCATAGGAACCAAGCGGTAGAACATTCAGGTCTACACAAGTGATCAATCCATTTATAACCAATGGACATTTCTATACCAATTCACTGACCTTTAGCTTAGTCCCAGTGGCTAGCTGAACTAACCAAGATTTTCCATGCTTTACCTTATTAAAAGCACAAATCTCCACTACCCTAGGAGTGATATAATTGTGAGTAGAACAAGGGTCAATGAAAATAGAAACAGATTGTTCAACAATCTTACCTGCAACTTGTCCACAGTTGACTGGTGATCTACCTAGCAGTCCTCCAGTGCTGCATAAATTCTAGGGACTGCCCTTGCTACTTTACCCACCGTCTCTGCTTCCTGAATGTTATAAGTTGGCCTTGTACTTTCATTCTCAAGTGGACAATATCTGCGCAAGTGGGGTCCTTCACATTTCCAACATTTGAGTGGACCTTTATCCTGATGTGGTTCTTTAGGCTTTCCACCTGTCACTCCAACTGGATTACTCGCAGCTTGGGATGGTTGCTTCTGCTGATTCCTGAATCTAGAAGGTTTGAAACCTTTCCTTCTTTGGTCAAACTTCTCATTCCTTTTATCCTTCCATGCCTTATGGTAATCAGGTTTACCTTTTGTTTTCTCATAGCAATACTTATAGCCTTCCTTATTGCTTCTTCAAGAGTTCTCGGTTCATAAAACTCAATTCTATCTTTGTAGACTTAAGGAAATCCACTCAGAAACTGCTGGACCTTCACTTTTTCATCTCTTATGTACTGGACATACCTCAACAATTCCAAGAACTTATTGGCATATTCATCCATGGTCTACTGTCCCAATCTTAGCTCATGGAACTCCTTGATCTTGTCATCATAATACCTGTCAAAGATGTATTTCTGCCTGAAATACTTCTTGAAATGTTTCCACTTCAGTTTCCTTTCATTGATCCTCTTTACTTGCTTGAAGTGTTCCCACCAAATGGATGCCCTTCCATTTAGATTGAATATGGAAACTCTTGCCTTCATGTTTCCTGAATAATCCTGCACTTGAAAGTACTTCTTTATCCCAAGAATCCAAGCTTCAGCTTCTTGTCTCATCTTTATCTCGCCATCAAATGTAGGAGGTTTAGCTTTCTTAAATTCATCCCGAGAGCGATCCCTATGGTGTCTTCTTATTTTCCTTTTATGAGAGGGCGAGCTTGTATCCCCACTGGATTCTTTAGAATCAAATGATCCACTAGAAGTCCTTCTCCTTCTCCTAGTGCTACTCTTACTGTCTTCTGGTCTTGATGTACCTCGTCCAGAATCTATCTTTCTTTGCAAGGCTGTCAAACTCTGCAACATGGCAGCATTCAACTGATGCTGCTCTTCTGGGGCTTTAATCAAGCTTCTCATGGTGGCTGCAACCTCGGACGGTGTCTCCTGGAATCTCCTTCCATTAGACTCTATGTCATCATTTCCATTATGGACATTTTCTCCCATGGAATCTCCTGCATGCTCGTAAGAATCCTGAGCATCATATCCATCATGGGTTCTCATGACTGAATCACCTCTTGCTTTACCACACTGCAATTTCTGAAATACTGCTCTTGAAGGTGACTATGATTTTGCAAATGTGTTAGATAGAAAACTATTAGATACATACCTTGATAAAACAGAATTACTTACCTTCTCGTGGAGAAACATAATAATAACAGTTTTGCTTAAAACACAAAATTTTTCTCTCTTCCTTTTCAGCCATGTGACCACTGATAATCTGCTAAAAGCCTACTGAAAGACAGCTGAAAACGGCTTGAAAAATCACTGAGAAGTTCCCTCAAAAAACCCAAATCTCCCTTGGCCCAATTGAACCTCTTCCTAGCTATCTTTCCGATACTTTGGTGGTCAAAACACCTAGTTCATCGGTGGTCTATTCATTTATTTCTATCCGGCATTTTGGCGGGCAATTCGACTAAACCCCTGATCTGCTTCGGCGAGAAAATCGACTGTTCATCAGGTGCGCAGTCCCTTGAGCAGCCGCAATGGCAGAAAGTGATCTTACTACCATTTTCATAGACATCTATCAGCTATCGGACCTACTATCCATCAGGTGGATAGTGCTTTAGACTACCGCAATTGTGGATTTACAATCCTTTGATTCCTTCCAATAGCCGGCCTGATCCTTAATAATTTTTCGATGACCTTAAACTCTTCAAAATTTCCTTCTAATCGGGTCTCTTCCTTGCTAAGTCTCTGTTGTATCGGGGGGTAGTTTGTCTATTTCTTTCATTGTATTGGGTCCATAATGGTCTGACAGTCCGAACTTTATCGGTGGTGAAACCCACTAATCTGCTGCATCGGCGGTCGGACATACTCGGCGTCGGGCGGTTAGTCGTTTCAACTTCCACAACGACGGCCCACGATCTTTCTATATCTTCCGCAGCCACGGGCCTACTGGCGGTCGAAACCACTATCCATTGGAGGAATAGTCTACTAATCAGCCTCAACGATGGTCGTTCAATCAACTAATTTTATTAGACGTAGTTCATCGGCAACTGAATTATCTAAGCATCGACGATGTGAATCAATGGCCGATGATTCTATGACTTAGAAAAATTTTCAAAATTTCCTCTTTAGTCTTCTTTTCCGCCGCTTCATCGACTCAACCATCTCTTACTCTTCGCTGATCCATTTAACTATCTGTCGGTGAAAGCTTCCTTTATCTTCTGTCGACTCCGTCGCCGATCAAATCAACTATTTGTCGTCGTCGTAGTTGTGTATCGGAACCCGGAACTACTATTCACTAAACACCTCGGCATCAGCGAGTGGAAGGACTAATGCATCGGTGGAATAGTTCACTCAGTAGCCGCAACAGCGCTTCATCAACTTTGATCCTTTTCCGATCGGCTCTTCCTTCAACTATCCATCGGCGATGTCAACAACTATTCTTTTCCGATCGTCGATGATTTCATTCCTTAGAAAAAATTTCAAATTTTTTTTTGCTACGTCGGCTGTCGGAATGATTTTCCTCTATGGCATCGGCGATCGGGGCCTTATCTGTCGGGAGGATAGTTGTCTATCCATCCGTAATGGCGATGCAAGATCGTCTATCCTATTCTTATGTAGTCACCAACCATTTCACCACGTCGGCAACTAGATCATCTAGGCATCGGCAATGTGATCAACTAATCATCGTCGATCATCGATGATTCCATTACTTCATAAAATTTCAAAATTTTCTCACTGCGGCGGGTGAGCTTCCGACTAACACTTCCGCGGTGTCGAAGGACCTTCGCGCTTAGTCCTCTGATGGGCCGACGATTCCAACACTTAAGCAAAAGTTTCACAAAAACCCTCCGTCATCGAGTGAGCTTCAGACTATCTTTTCTGCTGCATCGGCAGAACTTCACACTAAGTTCTTTGATGAGCCGACAATTTTGGCACTTAGAAAATTTTTGTGAATTTTCCTGTCATTCACCCATTTCTCCTGGTTTCTTCTAGGCAGTAGGAAACCTGCTTCTATTGACTATTTCTCATGGCCCTCTGAGGCCCAAATGCTGCAACATAAGCTCTATCACTGCATCTTCACGGCCCATTCAGACCCATGCTGCAACCAGAGCTCTGATACCACACTGTAACATCCCCGACCCTCCGACCAGTGAAGAGGATGCTACAATACATCTCATCATCTGGGCATCTAACCCCATGAACAAGAGCATACATACATATAATGGTGAAGCATGATACTTAAAAACATAAAACATACTACGATGCATTAATCATTCATATACATAGCGGAAGCAAAACAACATGCATTCACATACAATTCAGCATTCAACATGTATATCATCATTCATCAATGTTAAATATGATTGCAGATGCAAGTTAGGCAAGAATACTTATCTTATAGAGAACTTGTTCCGCAACTAGCTACGTCGCTGCAACGTTCCACCCAACCATAGGCCCGTGTGCTCCTTAATCTCTCAGCAACGCTGCCACCCCCGAGCCGGGCATGATTCCCCAAGGAATAAGGAACTATCAGACTCACACATAGCCAAGGATAACAACACCACAAGGGTACACAGTTCAGCAAAGCCAACACAGTTGGGTTTATTAGGTGAACAACAGATCAGCCAAGCCAACAAAGTTGGGTTTATCAGGCCATCCAAGAGCTAGGAAAGGATAAATGCTAAGCTAGTGACCTCATTGAAGAGCTAAAGACACTGACACTAGAACCAGCCTGGCTTCTAGGACACCCACACACACCCAACATAAGGAAATCAGTCCTTTCTCTGCAACGCAGTCCCTCAGACCCTGATCTCCCTTCCAGTGCTATTCAGGGGTCATGGAGAAGAAAGCCAGCCCACTGGCTCTATCTGTGTGGTTCCCAAACCACCAGGTTTATCGAGCATATCAGGCCCTCATTCACCACTCCAATGCAGTCCGAGGACAAACCACTGCGTGCATGCAGCAAATCAGCTATTACAGCTTTAACAAGGGAAGAAACAACTTCCTGGATCGTTCTTGGCCCTATCGTGGCCAAAACGATCCCACAGCAGCCAAACCACATGTTGAAACAATTGTGGCAAATAATAGCCCATGAACAACCATGAGCCCACAGCACACCCTCCCCAAAGCAGTTGCTGGAGAACTTACGCAGACCACAATTGGGAAAAGAACAGACTCCCAATCTATACGTGAGGGAAAAAGATGCAACCCACAGAACTATCGATGAAATCATAGCCATGATTCAACGATGGAATAATAGAACATTACGTAGTCTGACAATGGTGGAAAAAGACACTGACTCTCTGCATGAACATGAGGATGAACACAACCTCAGACTAACAACCCCATGAGAGAAGGAAGAACCAACCCGCAAGCCAGCAATCGGTGAGGAAGAGAAGAAAGAACCTCAATCAATGAATTGCGCCCCCTTTTAACTCCACTCAGCGTGAGGGAAAATGAATAGACTCATAATCTTGATAGTGGTCAGACCATCCGCAACCCAAAAGGCGCGTCGTGGAGAGAGTGCAGGTGTGAGCGTAGTGGTATTCCTACCAGCGTATCGGTCAGCCCAGTGGAGTGTGCGTGTGAGCAAGGCATGGCACTCCTGCCACACTCCACTGCCAGCATTAACGGCTCCAACCACCAGTAGAACAATTAAGATGGTTGTTCGATGAGACAAGGGAAGGTGAGCAATTAAACAAGGTGACACATGGCTTTTTCCCCCATGGCTCAAGGTTCAGCATTCCCCCTCCTTATCCTTAGGAATCATGCCCCTTCTCAATTGGTTGTTGTGAACATAGCTGGTTGGGTTTATTTAATTAGAAATGCACATTTACATGATGCCACAATTTAATATGTATGTCGCATGCCCCGATATACCATCAGTGATAATTTCAATACGAAACATAACATAACTAATCGATGGTGGGGCCTTTGCCTTTAGCTCCGCACCATGATTATTTACAAGATATGTATCATGTATATTTAATGCAAACGGGGTCAAAACCAGGGTGTTACATTCCCCTCCCCCTTCAATAGCACTGTCCTAAGTGCTTTACAAAATTTGAACAAAATGCTACACTGGTACCGCCTCAATGTTCCATAGAGTTGAACAAAAATGGATGTGCCAATCGCATGGCATCCTCCAGCTCCCACCTAGCCTCTTCAGGTCCATAGTGCTCCCATTGCACCTTAACCTGTCCTATGGCCCGGTTCTGGAGCATTGTGACCTTCCTGTCGAGGATGCGCATTGGCTCGATTCGAAACTCTCCCTCGGGTTCCACCTGAATCACATCCCAATTTATCACATGGTTAGGATCATGTACATATTTCTTAAGCAAAGAAACATGAAAAACATTATGAGCTTTAGTACTAGCAAGCAATGCAATTCTATATGCAATAGGCCCTATTCTTTCAAGCACTTCAAATGGCCCAATATATCTTCGTGATAGCTTGGAACAACTTCCAAGCTTCAAGGAACTCTTCTTTACTTTCACTCTGAGGTAAACATGATTCCCAAAACTGAACTCTCTGTTCATCCTATGCTTATCTGCATAGATTTTCTGTCTATCCTGTGCTGCTTTCAAATTATGTCTAATATTTACAACCTCTTGCTCCATTTCCTTGAACAATTTTGGTCCAAGCACAACCCTGTTCACTGGATTATCCCAAGTCACTGGTGTCCTACACCTTCTTCCATACAAAGCTTCATACGGACTCATCCCCAAGGATGCTTGTTGTCCATTGTTATAAGCAAACTCTACCAAGTGCAAGTAATCTTCCCACTTGGTTGGTTTGTCCATCACATACATACGAAGCATATCTTCAAGCACCTGATTAACTCTTTCTGTCTTCCCATCTGTCTGAGGATGGTAGGCAGTGCAAAATTTTAGCTTTGTTCCCAAATCTGCAAACAACCCCTTCCAAAAATTGGAAGTGAACTTGACATCTCTATCAAAAATTATTGCCTTTGACAATCCATGCAATTTGAAAATCTCCTTCATGAAGATCTTTGCAATGTCATCAGTCTTATGCGTAGACTTCACCGGTATAAAATTTGTTGCTTTTGCCAACTTGTCTACCACAACCATGATGGAATCATGTTGTCTCCAAGTCATCGACAATCCTGTAATAAAATCCATGGAAATAACTTCCCATTTCCATTCCAGAACTGGCAAAGGCTGCAACAAGCCTACTAGATGTTGATGCTCAACCTTTACCTGTTGGCATTTCATGCACCTTGAAATGTAGTTAGCCATGTCCTTTTTCATTCCTAGCCAAAAGTACTGCTTTCTAGCTGTAGCAATTGTCTTCTAGTACCCTGGGTGACCAGAATACAGAGCTTGATGGATTTCATCCATAACAACTCTCCTCAAATCTACTACATTCAAAATATAAATTATGCCTTTATAAGTAAGAAGTCCATCTTCTTCCAATTTATATCCCTCATACCTCTTCTCAAGACTTCACTGCTGCAATTTGTCTTTTACCTGCTCATACAATTCTTCCCTAGAAACATGAATAACAATATGTTGTCTCAAATCTGATTGGAAAATACTAAGAGATGACACATGCATTTCCTGTACCTTCCTGCTAAGCGCATCAGCTACCTTATTCTCTTTTCCTTTTATGTGCTTGATTTCGAAATCAAACTCACATAAAAATTCCAGCCATCTCGCTTGCCTAGCATTCAAAGTAGGCTGATCAAATAGATACTTCAGACCACAATGATCTGTCCTGAGCTCAAATATTTTACCCATCAAGTAATGTCTCCACATCCTGAGAGCATGTACTATGGCTGCAAGCTCTAGATCATGAGTGGCATATTTCTTCTCATGCTCCTTTAGCTTTCTCGACTCATAACATATCACGTGGTTGTCCTACATAAGGGCTCCTCCAAGCCCTTATCCGCATGCATCGGTACATACCACAAAATCTTTCTCTGGATCTGCAACTTTCAATGCTGGTGCACTGGTGAGAAGATTCTTCAACCGCTGGAAGCTTTCTTCACACTTCGAAGCCCATTCGAACTTTATCCCCTTCTTTTGCAAAGAAGTGATGGCATGTGCAACCTTGGAAAATCCCTCAATGAATCTCCTGTAGTATCCTGCAAGTCCCGTAAAAGATCTTACATCTGTGACATTTCTTGGAGTAGGCCAATTCATAATGGCTTCAATCCTCTCAGGGTCCATAGATATACCCTCTTCTAATATAATGTGACCTAAATACTGAATTCTATCTCTGTAGAAGTCACACTTGCTCAGTTTTGCATACAGCTTATGCTCCCTGAGCAATTGCAATGTCAATCTCAAATGCTCTTCATGTTCTTCCTCATTCTTAGAATAAACAAGAATGTCATCAAGGAAAACAAGAACAAACTTGTCCAAATACTTGTTGAAGGCACTGTTCATAAGGCACATAAATGTAGCTGGTGCATTTGTGAGACCAAATGGTACCACTACAAACTCATAATGTCCATATCTCGTCCTGAAGGCTGTCTTGTGAACATCTTCATCCCTGATTCTCACTTGATGGTAACAAGACCTCAAGTCAATCTTGGAAAATACCTTTGCTCCTCTCATTTGATCAAAGAGGTCATCAATCCTAGGCAAAGGATATTTATTCTTCACAGTAACCTTGTTCAACTGTCTGTAATCAATACATAACCTAAGTGTACCATATTTCTTCTTCAAAAATAGAACCAGTGCTCCCCAAGGAGACACACTCGGTCGGATATATACTTCTTTTCCAACAACTCTTGCAGTTGCATCTTCAACTCTAGCATCTCCGGTGTACTCATCCTGTAGGGTGTCTTGGACACTGGTGCCGCTCCTGGCACAAGTTCAATTATGAAATCAATGTCCCTTTGTGGAGGAAGCTCTGGAATCTCATCAGGAAATACATCCTTGAATTCCTGTAACACCTGATAGTCCTCCAACCTAGGAGCTTCATCTCTTATTGGTTCCAGAATATGAGCTGAATACAGCTAGCAACCCTTCCTACAGAACTTCTTCAACTGCATTGCTGAAATCTGTCTTACTGAAATTACCTTCGAAATACCTTTCACAACTATTGGATTTCCTTCTTCATCCTTGCATTCAAAAGTCTTGTTATAGCAGTCAAGCTTTACTCTATGAGCTTCTAACCAATCCATTCCAATGAGAACATCATAGGAACCAAGCGATAGAACATTCAGATCTACACAAGTGATCAATCCATTCATAACCAATGGACATTTCTATACCAATTCACTGACCTTTCTCTTTGTCCCCGTGGCTAGCTGAACTAACCAAGATTTTCCATGCTTTATCTTCTTAAAAGCATAAATCTCCACTACCCTAGGAGTGATATAACTGTGAGTATAACCAAGGTCAATCAAAATAGAAATAGATTGTTCAACAATCTTACCTACAACTTCAACCACAATTGACTGGTGATCTGCCTGGCAGTCCTCCGGTGCTGCATAAATTCTAGGGACTTCCCTTGCTACTTGACCCACCATCTCTGCTTCCTTAATGTTATAAGTTGGCCTTGTACTTTCATTCTCAATTGGACAATATCTGCGCAAGTGGGGTCCTTCACATTTCCAACATTTAAGTGGACCTTTATTCTGATGTGGTTCTTTAGGCTTTCCACCTGTCACTCCAACTGGATTACTCGCAGCTTGGGATGGTTGCTTCTGCTGATTCCTGAATCTAGAAGGTTTGAAACCTTTCCTTCTTTGGTCAAAATTCTCATTCTTTTTGTCCTTCCATGCCTTATGGTAATCAGGTTTACCTTTGCTTTTCTCATAGAAATACTTAGCCTTCCTTATTTCTTCTTCAAGAGTTCTCGGTTCATAAAACTCAATTCTATCTTTTTAGGCTTGAGGCAATCCACTCAAAAACCGTTGGACCTTCACTTTTTATTCTTTGATGTACCGGACATACCTCAACAATTCCAAGAACTTATTGGCATATTCATCCATGGTCTGCTATCCCAATCTCAGCTCATGGAACTCCTTGATCTTGTCATCATAATACCTGTCAAAGAGGTATTTCTGCCTGAAATACTTCTTGAATTGTTTCCAGTTCGGTTTCCTTTCACTGATCCTCTTTACTTGCTTGAAGTGTTCCCACCAAATGGATGCCCTTCCATTCAGATTGAATATGGCAACTTTTTCCTTCATGTTTCCTGAATAATCTTGCACTTGAAAGTACTTCTTTATCCCAAGAAGCCAAGCTTCAGCTTCTTGTCCCATCTTTATCTCGCCATCAAATGTAGTAGGTTTAGCTTTCTTAAATTCATCCCGAGAGCGATCCCTATGGTGTCTTCTTATTTTCCTTTTATGAGAGGATGAGCTTGTATCCCCGTTGGATTCTTCAGAATCAGATGATCCACTAGAAGTCCTTCTCCTTCTCCTAGTGCTACTCTTACTGCCTTCCGGTCTTGATCTACCTCGTTCAGAATCTATCTTTCTCTGCAAGTCTGTCAAACTCTGCAACATTGCAGCATTCAACTGATGCTTCTCTTCTTGGGCTTTAATCAAGCTTCTCATGGTGGCTGCAACCTCAGACGATGTCTCCTGGAATCTCCTTCCATTAGACTCTATGTCATCATTTCCATTACGGACATTTTCTCCCATGGCATCTCCTACACGCTAATAAGAATCCCGAGCATCATATCCATCATGGCTTCTCATGACTGAATCACCTCTTGCTTTACCACACTAAAATTTCTGAAATACTGCTCTTAAAGGTGACTATGATTCTGCAAACATGTTAGATAGAAAACTATTAGATACATACCTTGATAAAACAGAATTACTTACCTTCTCCTGGAGAAACATAATAATAATAGTTTTGCTTAAAACACAAAATTTTTCTCTCTTCCTTTTTAGCCCTGTGACCACTGATAATCTGTTGAAAGCCTACTGAAAGACAGTTAAAAACTGCTTGAAAAATCGCTGAGAAGTTCCCTCGAAAAACCCAAATCTCCCTTGGCCCAATCGGAACTCTTCCCAGCTATCTTTCCGATACTTCGGTGGTCAAAACACCTAGTTCATCGACGGTCTGTTCATTTATTTCTCTCCGGTGTTTCAGCGAGCAATTCGACTAAGCCCCTGATTTGCATCGACGAGAAAATCGACTATTCATCGGGTGCGCTGTCCCTTAAGCAGCCGTAGCAGCGGAAAGTGATCTTACTACGGTTTCCACAGACATCTATCGGCTATCGGACCTACTATCCATCGGGTGGATAGTGCTTTAGACTGCTGCAACGGCGGATTTACAATCCTCTGATTCCTTCCAATCGACGGCCTGATCCTTAATAATTTTTTAATGACCTTATACTCTTCAAAATTTCCTTCTAATCGGGTCTCTTCCTTGCTAACTCTCTGCTGTATCGACGGGTTGTTTGTCTATTTCTTTCGATGTATTGGGTCCATAATGGTCTGACAGTCCAAACTTTATCGACGGGGAAACCCACTAATCTGCTGCATCGGCGGTCGGGCATATTGGGCATGGGGCGGTTAGTCCTTTCGGCTTCTGCAACAATGGCCCACAATCTTTCTATGTATTCCATAGCCATGGGCCTACCGGCGGTTGGAACCACTGTCCATCGGAGGAATAGTCTACTAATCAGCCGCAACGGCAGTCGTTCAATCAACTAATTTTATCCGACGTAGCTCATCAGCAACTGAATTATCCAAGCATCGGCGATGTGATCAACTGATCATCGCCGATGGCTGATGATTCTATGACTTAGAAAAATTTTCAAAATTTCCTCTTTAGTCTTCTTTTTCGCCTCTTTATCGGCTCAACCATCTCTTACTCTTCGCTGATCCGTTTAACTATGTGTCGGTGAAAGCTTCCTTTATCTTCCACCGACTCCGTTGCTGATCAAATCAACTATTTGTTGCTACCATAGTTGTGTATCGGAACCCAGAACTACAATTCACTAAACACCTCAGCATCGGCGATTGGAAGGACTAATGCATCGGCGGAATAGTTCACTCAACAGCCGCAACGGCGATTCATCAACTTTGATCCTTTTTCGATTGGCTCTTCCTTCAACTATCCATCAACAATGTCAACAACTATTCTTTTATGATCTCCAATGATTTCGTTCCTTAGAAAAAATTTCAAAAATTTTTTCTGCTGCGTCAGCTGTCGGAACGATTTTCCTCTGCGGCATCGGTGGTCGGGGCCTTATCCGTCGGGAGGATAGTTGTCTATCCATCTGCAACGGCGGCGCAAGATCGTCTATCCTCTTCCAATGTAGTCACCAACCTTTTCGCCACGTCAACAACTGGATCATCTAGGCATCGGCGATGCGATCAACTAATCATCATTGATCGCCGATGATTCCATTACTTCGTAAAATTTCGAAATTTTCTCCCCGCGGCGGGTGAGCTTCCGACTAACACTTCCGCAGTGTCAAAGGACCTTCGCAGTTATTCCTCCGATGGGCCGACGATTCCAACACTTAAGGAAAAGTTTCGCAAAAACCCTCCGCCATCGGGTGAGCTTCAGACTATCTTTTCCACTGCATTGAAAGAACTTCACACTAAGTTCTTCGATGAGCCGACAATTCTGGCACTTAGAAAAAATTTGTGAATTTTCCTGTCATTCACCCATTTCTCCTGGTTTCTTTTGGGCAGTAGGAAACATGCCTTTGTTGACTATTTCTCATGGCCCTCTGAAGCCCAAATGCTGCAACATAAGCTCTGTCACTGCATCTTCACGGCCCATTCAGACCCACGCTACACCCAAAGCTCTGATACCACACTGTAACGTCCCCAACCCTCCGATCGGCGAAGAGGACACTACGACACATCTCATCATCCGAGCATATAATCCCATGAACAAGAACATACATACATATAATGCTGAAGCATTATACTTAAAAACATAAAACATACTACGATGCATTACTCATTCATATACATAGCGGAAGCAAAACAACATGCATTCATATACAATCCAGCATTCAACATGTATATCATCATTCATAAATGGTAAATATGATTGCAGACGCAAGTTAGGCAAGCATACTTGTCTTATAAAGAACTTGTTCCGCAACCAGCTACGTTGCTGCAATGTTCCACCCAACCATAGGCCCACATGCTCCTTAATCTCTCAGCAACGCTGCCACCCCCGAGTTGGGCATGATTCCCCAAGGAATAAGGAACTATCAGACTCACACATAGCCAAGGATAACAACACCACAGGGGTACACAGTTCAGCCAAGCCAACACAGTTGGGTTTATCGGGCGAACAACAGATCATCCAAGCCAACAAAGTTGGGTTTATCAGGCAATCCAAGAGCTAGGAAAGGCTAAATGCTAAGCTGGTGAGCTCATTTAAGAGCTAAAGACACCGACACCAGAACCATCCTGGCTTCTAGGACACCCACACACACCCAACACAAGGAAATCAATCATTTCTCTGCAACGCAGTCCCTCAGACCCTGATCTCCCTTCCAGTGCTATTTAGGGGTCGTCGAGAAGAAAGCCAGCCCACTAGCTCTGTCTGTGTGGTTCCCAAACCACCAGGTTTATCAAGCATATCAGGCCCTCATTCACCACTCCAATGCAGTCAAAGGACAAACCACTGTGTGCATGCAGCAAATCATCTATTACAGCTTTAATAGGGAAAGAAACAACTTCCTGGATCATTCTTGGCCCTATCATGTCCAAAACGATCCCACAGCAGCCAAAACACGGGGGAAAAACACAGTCCAGCAATCATGGCAAATAAAAGCCCACGAACAACCATGAGCCCACAGCACACCCTCCCCACTGCAATTGCTGGAGAACTTACGCGGACCGCAATTGGGAAAAGAATAGACTCCCAATCTATACGTGAGGGAAAAAGACGCAACCCACAGAACTGTCGATGAAATCACAGCCACGATTCAACGATGGAATAATAGAACATTACGTAGTCTGACAATGGTGGAAAAAGACACCGACCCTCTACGTGAACATGAGGATGAACACAACCTCATACTAACAACCCCGTGAGAGAAGGAAGAACCAACCCGCAAGCCAGCAATCAGTGAGGAAGAGGAGAACGAACCCCAATCAATGAATTGCGGCCCCCTTTTAACTCCACTCAGCATGAGGGAAAATGAACAGACTCACGATCCTTATAGTGGGAAGACCATTCGCAACCCAAAAGGCGCATCGTGGAGAGAGTGGTTTCATGGGCGTAGTGGTCTTCCTGCCAGCGTATCGGTCAACCCAGTGGAGTGTGCGTGTGAGCAAGGCATGGCACTCCTGCCACACTCCACTGCCATCATTAACAGCTCCAACCACCAGCAGAACAATTAAGATGGTCGTTCGATGAGACAAGGGAAGGTGAGCAATTAAACAAGGTGACACATGGATTTTTCCCCCATGGCTCAAGGTTCAGCATTCCCCCTCCTTATCCTTAGGAATCATGCCCCTTCTCAATTTGGTTGCTGTGAACATAGCTGGTTGGGTTTATTTAATTAGAAATGCACATTTACATGATGCCACAATTTAATATGTATGCCGCATGCCTCGATATACCATCGGTGACAATTTCAATCCGAAACATAACATAACTAATCGATGGTGGGGCCTTTGCCTTTAGCTCCGCACCATGATTATTTACAAGATATGTATCATGTATATTTAATGCAAATGGGGTCAAAACCAGGGTGTTATGTTATCACATTGCTCCATAATCCATACATGGTCTGGGTCTATTTTTCATGGATGGAATAAAGGTGAAATACGGCAGACTACTAGTTGAATTGATGAAGTATGTCAGACCATGCTACAATTGTTGATATTGGTTGAAGATGGTCCAATATATAACAAGTGTGTGTAGATACGCAGTCACTAAAAATTATATACAACTAAAATACAATGGTCAAATGAATAAGCGATTATGTATATTGATGGAAAGGCAAAAGCATTGGGGAATGTTGCATGGCTTATATACAATACATGACATAGGAAAAAAAGAAAGAAACTCGATTGCATATTTGAGGGGTGTGAAGTAAATAAGGTATTCGTATGTGTAGTGAAAACAACAGTTGCAGGGGAAGAATTGTTAATGGATTATGATTTGAATCGAATCGATACATGTGCTATCATTATGGGGGTAGTTATGTTCTACTATTATTTCCAACCTCTAATTAATGACTCTTTTTTTAACATTAATTTTAATAAATCATGCTTCTTATTTTATTTTATGAGTCCTTCATTTCCATAAAGGTTGTTACATCAATCTTGCATAGTTGTATTTTTGCATGTGGTGTAGTTTCAATGATGGATAGTTGTATTTTTATAAGTTGCTTTAGAGAAATCCATTCCTTATAATTGATAAATATATATCTTTAGAGGAGGATAGTTTACTACAATTTTTTGTGGCCATTTTTTTATTGTTTCATGTGGATTCCCATTCTTTCTATGTTTGGATAATAATTGTGGAAAGGTGATTCTGGGAAGGCACAATCCAACTCGCAACAAGTGAACGACTGACAATGTCTATATCCATTAATAATTGTGAAATTTATATTGTTTTATAGTTGAACAACCCTTTTTATTATTGATAAACTTAGAATCCCACACTCGACCATGATGATATGAATGACGACAATTAGAAAGTATTTGAGAAAGAAAAATATAAAACTCCTTGCACTAGTTATGTGTGAACCTATTGAGGAGAACATTTAAAGGTGCGGAGTTTTGATGCAGCAAATGGAACAATATGGGATAAGCGCCATCTTTTGAAAATATTTTTTATTACATAATTAATCTATGAATTTTGCATTGTTGTATTTATATGATCTGAACAATTTGTTTTTATTTATATAGGATTTTTTTGTGAGATGTTCATCATCCTTCTCATGGGGTCGATGTTGGTAGAAGCAATGCTCCAACCCCACAGTGTCATTTTGGGGCCCATGAGACGTCCTCTAAGTGCATGCCAAATAGTGCATGTGATGTTGGAGATGAGCAAACTAGCGATTCTACAAATTGTGATCATAGAGTATCACATGTTACAAGCACAAGAACAATGTCAGACACCTTTTTGGTGGACAAGAACATGGTTCTGTTGAAGATACAAAAATCCCAAGTATTCATGAATATCTTAATTAATTTACATCATAAAATTGAGATGTACAACATCTCTCAGATTATTTTAAATTAATGATCATATCATTTTGCGGGAAACAACATCTTCAATAGGCATATGAATGACAAGGTCTTAGAGATTTTTTTGGCCCAACATGTGCACACGGTGGAATGCGTAGAATACTAATTGGAAAAAAAAATCGTATCAACTACTTAGTCGACTTGTTTGGTGAAACCTTTGACAAAAATAGAGCCACCTCAAAGGTTGGTTTACATTTGAAATTTGTTAGAGATCGACATGGGTTCAATTGAAAAGAAAAAAAACTTCAAGTTTAAGTGTCCTCCGATGATTCCCGAGAGGTATTGGAAGAATCTATTGGACAACTCAAAGGAGGAGGCTTTGAGAAAGGAAGGGAAGACACCACCTAAACCTGGAAGGTATAAGATATTTTAAAATGAATATGTTGATTTGTCTTTAGTTCTACAGAGAAATTGTGATGTCTAACTTGTTTGAAACTTTTTGTAGGCTCCTAAACAACTTGGAAGCAACCAAGGAAAGATTTGAAAAACATGGGAAACACAAATTGGTCAAGGTGGTTACCTAAAATTAAAAGCATGAATTGTAAGTTCCAAATAATTTAACCATATTATATATATCATCATATAGTTTTTTTCTAATTGTAGCTAATAAGCAAAATTCGTGATCTTATACAATGCAAGTGGATAAGTTCATATCTATGACCACTGAAGAAGAGTTGAAGATCATGTTCAAGCTTGAATTTCAAGTAGTGGTGGAACATCGACAAATCATGGGGAAAACACAATTTTCCCCTTTGAACGACATGGTAAACAAGATCAATTGTTTTAATTGTTGAAAACTTGTAAAATCTATTGACCATTGATTACACTCATAATTTGATGTGTCTATTTGTTTTAAGCAAGAGTGCACAATAGTGAAGTCGACAGTAGTGAACAGAAAACCCATGATTTTGGTGTCCAGCACCATCATCGTCTGTGTGTCTTTAAAATCAGATGTATCGATTGACGATTATTGATATTTAATTGTAGATGGTGTACTTAAAACTTTTGTTATTTCAATGGAAAAGCATATAAATGAGGATGCTCACAGAGTAAAGGATTAGACAACAAACCAACCAATGGTGTCAAATACTCCACTAAGTAAAAAACATTGTGATGATATTTGTAATAATGAGGTCCTTCTATTATTAATAATTGACAATGTAAATTTAACCCGTTTTTTTATTCTAGTAGTTCCCCTTAACAGCTTGCACATCGTGAGTACTCCACTATAAGCATAACATATGAGGGGATTCATATTTTATCAACACCAGAAGAAGGTTCAACTCTCTAGGGGGTAAAACCAACTGAGGACGAGCAAATCATCAAATATTTGGATAATAAAAAACAAAAACAAAAAAAGGGATTGTACATATGATGAGACACATATTGTGCAATGACAACATTTTTTATGATAAGATTTATAAATATAAACAATTAATTGTACAAGTTTTGTTTTGATGCCTTCTTATGCATTAATTGTATATGTTTTGTATGCATAAAAGTGCATATTTGCACACACATTCTTTCATTCATTTAGTACCTTTATTTTTATTTTATTTTAAACTTGTTATGCATGAATCTTATTATTTTAATCTCAATTATTTCTGGTAGATAGATTGGGTATGGGCAATTAATAGTGATGTGAGGGGGTGGGGGGGAATATGAGCTTCCACTTTCACATGGTTGGCCCTATACAGTAGAGAATAAATTATTTTTAAAACAAAGAGAAACTTATTGAAGTATTCACGTTTAGTCTTTCTATAATGGCTATCATGTTTAACGTTTTTATTATTAAGTCAAATAACCTAATACTCTCTTTGACAAATGCAAGTTTAAACGGTGGTCACCTCCATGATCCATAAGGAATTTCGATCAAGATAATCATCGTAACATTTACACAGGGAATTTTTCTAATAAATAAAATGTGCAATGAAACTAGTGACTAAATATTAATTATGTACATGAATGGTATGTGAATAACAATGAAAGTGAATATATGCATGATATGATATGATTCCCATGGATAAAGAAGTAATTTATATGTAATTGTTATAGAATTTTATTGTTATTCTTTTTTTAAAACCAAGTGTATGGATAAATGTTAACCAAGATTGTCTAGGAGTGCCCCCAATGACATCTCGGGCTAAAAATAGTGACTTCAATATTAAAAAAAGGTGGCAAAAATGTTCTTTCTTAAAAAATATAGAGAACAAAATATTTATGTTGATGAACACTACAAGCCCTGAAATCATATGCTTCCTAACAAAGAATACTCAACCATGAGTATATGCACATCCATATAGGGTATTTTCCTAGTGTGCACTAAGATCATTTGAGGTCTATTATAGCATGGTCTTATTTACGACTCTATGATATCTATATTATCATGATGAGATTCATGCGTTAGTTATGATTTCTTCTTCAACTGTGATATATGTCCATCTAATAAATAATTATTTATGTTTCATGAATGTATGCAAGTGGTTCATTTGCAAAGATCAAGTTCAATTTTATGTTGGTTCTTTTATGATGATGATACTTATAAGTATATTGCAGTGGTAAATGTTATCAAGTTTGATTGATACCTCCACATGTTAGCTTAGTTGTTCTTGATCACTTGTAAATGGATTAGTGTGGTATATCCACAAAAGGCTCTAATCCCCAAAGATTTACTTTCACACATAAGCAATGCAGTAAATTCCTTTGTAAAGTAATCATGTAATGGTCAAATTACACATAAAGTATCACCATCCAAACCTTATATTAATACATGCAAGGTTGTGAACATTTACGAGGATCAATTTGATAACAACATTACAATAGCAATACATTAGCAAAGTTCATTTGTAACCTTGAATTGGAAGGAATAAATCATGATCATGGTTATACCTCCAACATTGGAGGTGCAAAGAAAATCACTCACCTTAGAGACTTCTTCTATTGGACAAAAATTTCCAAGGGTGTGTGGGCTTGCACGCAAGTCTTATGTTCAATTAAGAAAAGGAATTCTTATAGTAATTTCCAATTGAATAATGAGGAAATTTAAAATGAATAATCTTTTGGGGAAAGTGTTGGATTTCCTATAAAGTTTTGGGATGAACTCATGCTTTTCATAAATGTGGTTGTTTACTAATTGAAGCTTTTATATGAAGAACTTCCTCAATGAAATTGTGAGTATACTTTTCCATGTGGACTAGTTCATTTGTGAATTTTTTGTGACATGATAGCAATAGTTATCACTGAAAACTAGTGTGACCTTTTCATTGGTGTACGTGTGTGTAATTTTTACACAAGGCTAGAATGTGAAACTAGTACAATGTTCATTGAGAAATTTTGTGACTTTTTCATGTTGCATTGGATGAAAAAAAATCAGTCACCCTCAAATGCTTGTTTGAATTATAAAATATATTTTGTGGAGGTATTGCATATGATGTAGAGCTTCTTAATAGCTTACTAGGCCCCACGTCCAAAATTTTAACGTTTAGTAACAAGTTCAATGTTGCCCTCAAATTTGGATGACATGATAGATAATTTGACATTTTGTGAAGGTATTGCATATGATGTAGAGCTTCTTAATAGCTTACTAGGTCCCACGTCCAAAATTTTAACATTTAGTAACAAGTTCAATGTTGCCCTCAAATTTGGATGATATGATAATTAATTCGACATTTTTACTAATTTTTACTTTTGAAGTATAGAAATTGACATCATTTGGAAGCACACAAAATAAAAATCCCACAAAATCATGTAGAGATAGATCAATCTTCTGCGTGTTTTTTCTTTCATCTCTTTCATATTTGTTATTTGAGTACAAGTTCACAATTTGTTGGAATAGTCTCTAATTATTGGAATTCATTTTTTTGGGTTTACATGAGAATAGATCTTATTCTTACTACTTGATAATTAGGTTTAACACGACTCACAACTAAGTAAATGGATTTTTTGTGTTTTTCTTTGTGTATTTATGGTCATAGATGTTTTGGGTTTATCAATTGGACATGTGAAGTTATTATGCAACTGGTAATCCAAAAAAAATTATGAGCATCGTTCTTTGGTATTTCTCATGTTTTTATTGAATAACATATGCAAAAATTTATAGTTGATTTGGCATCCCTTATCTGTGAACAATAGCTCAGAACTTTCACTAACCATTTCTCAATGTATAATGAACTTAGTAATATGGATTTATAAAACCATGCTTGTTTGGATTTATGTGAGAACAAAATCAAAGAGCATATATAGAACCAAATACATAAATATATTGCAAAGAAAAAAGTAATATAGTAAACCCAGATTCTATTAAATGAATGAAACACAATAGACTGTAAAATAAAAGCAACAAGAATGGCGGCAACTTTATCTATGAGAAGAGATGTTGCGACTCTGCTCATTTGTGACAAGCTCATTTAAAAAGGAGTCTAAAGAGAATTTTTATAATGAGGGGAAAAACCCTAAACAACCAAAAACCTAACTCTAGAATATTAACCGTAAAAAGGTTTGCAGTCTCTGAGGTGATTAGTTGAGGTGCCAACTTCTAAGGGGCATAATGTTTGCATATGATCTTCATTTAAGGAATTCAATAGCTTGGTGTAAAGGTCTAACTAATAATTACACATTTATATTGTACAAACATTGCTTCAACTATGTTTTGAGTATGGTGTCACCAAAAAACTTGGTTTAAGGCCTTAAAACAACCCTACGAGTTTCAAGCCTGAAAAACCATAAAAACTTCCAAACTGATAAAAAAAATAAAAATAAAATAAAAATAAAAAATGTTTTGATCTAGTGGAATAGATGGTTGGATATTGATACATCTAGACTAGTTCACTGACCTAAAAACCACTCAAAACTGACAAACGAGAAGATTTGTTTTGAGCCAGTATAGTAGGTGGGTGGCCCTCGATACCTATATGGATCAAGGTTTTTATAAGAAAAATTTAAAGTCTTGATATTCAACGTGATGGATAAGTAACATTAAAAATCAATTAATGATTTATGTTAATAATCTATTTGTGGGATTTTGTTTGCTAGTTTCAACCTTTTTATTATGTCAACAACCAATAATGGCACTACATTCACTAACCATCACAAGAGATGTTAAGGATACTAAAGTAATCTTGATTTCCTCCTTTGCATGTCCTCTCCTCATAGGATCACTTGCCTTCTTATGTATCAAATAAATTCCATAGCTTACAATAGGATTAGTTACCTTGGTTTATCTTATCTTCTAGCAATGGATCAAAACTTATACAAGGAGAAAGAATAGAAGGTTTACATAGGTCTCCATCCACAAGTAAGTGTAAGCAGGAAATACAAGTTCTTCACTTTATCTCACTCCTCTCTTTTTTATTGTAGATGATGTGATCATACCAACATTATGCAATGATGCCTTTATTTGCTATGGCAGGCTACACTTACTATGAGATGTTATGTTACACATAAAATTTTCACTCACATTCTAAATCGTTTTGAGGCCTTGTGATTACCTAATGTTGATTCTGTTAAGGTCCTTTTACTAACACTTTCTCTCTCTACCTATGCTTTCTTGTCCAACAATCATCTCTCTCCAATATAGTATCCCTCCACTTAATGTATACATCATATATGTATCAATATTTTCATTCATTTCCTTGATTATTCATTCTCGAATATAGTATCCCTCCACTTAATGTATACATCATATAGGTATCAATATTTCATTCATTTCCTTGATTATTCATTCTCGATAACCTTATTGGTTTTTTTCCTTGTGGATTCAAGCATTGACTAATCTATAGTTTTACTTTGTCATATAATTATGCTTAAGGGTTTCCCTATAAACTTAGTGGAACACTTCGATATTTAGCATGCATGACATCCTCAACCACACAAATTAGTGCATTTTTGCTAGAAAAAACATGTTTATTTTTGTCATAAGATCTTGGTTGTGTGTAAAAATACATTTCTCTTACAATTCAAATGTTTTCAATTTCATGATGTCAATAGCCCATTAGGGCATACATATTATTGGCAAACATAAGTCAATATAGGCAAATGGGATAACCACACAAAACATAAAGATAGACAGCAAATCACCATTACTTGTCACTAACTAATGTACAAATATACATGAGAAGTGACCCTTGGTTTCATATTCCAAGTGGCCTCTTGGACTCTCAGGTGGCCCTTGGTCTCCCCTATGACTCATCATTCCTTTTCTCATGAAAAGGATGAATAATAATAATACAACAATATGTGAAAATGCTAACCCAACAATATGTGAAAATGCTAACCCAACAGATTAGATTCCCAACAATTCCACCCTTAATCCAAAGGGTGTATATGAATCCAAGAAAAGAAGGCATGTGAAAAAAGGCTTGACAAACCACTATGCCAAGCATGTTAGCAAAAACTTGCACCATCTTCTAATAAATAAAAGAGCTCTATGAAGGGGTGGCTTTGGCTGACCACCAACCAAAATGGATAGCAGAGGCTGAAATCTTCTTCTATGTGGGGTGGTTTAAGGCTGACCACAAACTCTCGAACTTGGCACAGACGCTCAGAGGTTCTATCTAGTAGAAGCAACAGGGGGTTGAAGTGTTCTACTGAAATGGTGGTTTTAGCCTGACCACAAACCATCTCGAGAGATGAAATAAGAAGTGAACAACTGCATGTTGTTGAACATTTCTAGCTTAACAATCTTTTGCCAAGTAAGTTATCCAAAAGCTTGGACTTGCTTCTTCTACATGAAGGTGCGCTCAATACTAGTGGTTTTAGGATGACCACCAACTATGGAGCTCAATTAAACATAGATTTTCACACGCTCACTTGTTCTGTATCACTTGATCTCGCTCGCTTGAATTCACTCGCTTGTCATTGACATTCTTCATTTCCCCCCTCTCAGGAACAATGTGAGGAGAGGAGAGTCTCGAGGTGTCACAAATAGACACAAAACACATGAGAACCCTGAAAGTGAGGAGAGACTTAGGGTGCCACCACTAGAAACAACACACATGAGTACTCTTGAAATGGTTTTCTTTTGTCTACGTGGTTTTATCACTAAATCTGGCCTTTGATTCTCTTCGTGGCTCCGGATAGCTTGCTCTAGCTTGAAGAAGGCCATGGCTGCTAGTTATCAGAAGAAGGCTTCAAAACTTGAAGCTGACATAATGTTCCCCCCTATTAGGTACAGGAGGATAAGTCTAGGTAGAGGAGAATACATAGGGATTCTTACAACTCCACCCTTTACAAATACAACTCGGCAAATTCAAACCTTAAAAGGTGAGGGGTGTTGGTCATAGCCGAAAATGCACCAATATACAATACACTATTCAACTTATTCCTTCTGGTTTTGATACTTACAAAACACAATAAAGTACCAAAAATACCAAAGAACTTACAAACAAACACAGTTGCAAGTTACATACATGATGGTTGAATTGAGGAATCTGATATCCCTGAAATGATGACCTTGTTCTGTAATTTTCCTCTGTTGAAGCAACTCGACACTTACTAGTTTCATATCTACAATTTTCTGTATTATGTGAGCAATAATCTCTACACAATCTATACAATCACTCCCAAGACTTTATGGAAGTCCATTAATGTCATTCAACAGCCAGACAGTCATCCAACACTTTCTACAATAGTATTCTATTTTACAACTATGAATTTTAAATCTACAACTGTCAATTTAATTCTGCACTAGCATTATTCAATTCTGCAACAACACTATTCAATTATGCAACAATGAAATTGGTAAACTATGAATTTTAAATCTACAACTGTCAATTTAATTTACACTAGCATTATTCAATTCTGCAACAACACTATTCAATTATGCAACAATGAAATTGGTAAACTTAGTCTTGTAAGTGAGCATTCACAATGGTCTCTACAAATTCTGTACAATGTTGTCTTGCAACAAAGAATATTTCTACATGCTATCAATGCTTCAAGCATACAACGCAGCAACAAAAAAATTCAACTTCCTCTCAACACAACTCTTTACTTAATAAAAACGTAATCACGCCACTGCCTTCATCAACATACAAAAAATAGCAAATCAAGTATTAACTCTTTACAACAGCAAGGAAGACTTCAGTCTTTCTATTTGATCTCAAAATCGTAGCAGCTTCAGTCAATGGAGAGAAATTAGAACTGTGCATTGGCAACACCTGTCAACAGTTTCAAACTTCAATATATCAGCCACATTTCTAGGGTTCACAGTGCAGCATCAATGACTATGGCAGCATCGATCTTCTCAACATTAATGGGTTTTACCGACTCTCACTCTTCAACGGGCAGTCTTCAAGAATGCAGGCTAAGGAAACTTTACAATGGACAACTCATTCTCATTTCTTAATGTTGAGGAACAACCAACAGTTTACCATTCTGGATTACTAGAGAGCTTAACTCAGCAAAGAGAGGGCCTCGACGCTTCAGGTAATAGAATATAAATACTTAGCCTCAGTTTTCGATGCTACACATTCTCATGGAGAAGAGAGGCAACTCACAACTCTTCTCATGGTCACTGCTCATTAATGTATCAACTCGTTTCATCAAACATCCACCAAATCGCAGCAACTTCAATGTCCGGCAGTAAAATATAAATACTTAGCCTCAGTTTCGATGCTACACATTCATGATTCTCATGAAGAAGAGAGGCAACTCACAACTCTTCTCATGGTCACAGCTCATTAATGTATCAACTCATTTCATCAAACATCCACCAAATCGCAGCAACTTCAATGTCCGGTAATAAAATATAAATACTTAGCCTCAGTTTTCGATGCTACACATTCATGATTCTCATGAAGAAGAGAGGCAACTCATAACTCTTCTCGTGGTCATAGCTCTTTAATGTATCAACTCATTTCATCACACATCAACCAAATCGCAGCAACTTCAATGTCTTCACCGGCGTAAATGAATACTACAATGTAATTGTCCAAGCTGCAGGAAGGTCGCGGCGCATGCAGCAACAATGAAATTGATAATAAACTCCAATCGATAATGAGAGAAACCAACGCATCACTTGAAAAATAAATTACGCAGCTCCAAAATACTGATCACCTTTAATGCATGAAACATAGAAGATGGAGATGCCCATATCTATTGGAATGTTCACAATCACCATTCATGAGAATAAGAAAGCTCGAATTACACCAGGAACTTGAAGGAGGAGCTAGGGTTTAGCTCTTTCACATCAACGCTCTTCAAAATTTTAATATGTAGTTCTTCAAATATCAAGATTCACAAATGCAAACACTCGCTCACCAGCATAATATAGGTCCATTGTGGTCTTCATCATGAGGCATGCATCAAAGAGGGTCTCGAGGCTCAAATAAGAAATTTTTGTCTCCATGATGATTTTCATATGCAACATGGCAACTCCAGGATAGGGTGGATCCAGACATGGATAGGAATCCAGCTCCACTATCTTCATTGCTCAATTAGCAAGTTCTCAGTAATCTTGAAATCCTAAGAGAAACAACGGTCTCCTCCATATCAGAGTATCACAACTGCATAGGGTCCTCAAAATCACAGTAGGGAGAGAACTTCAACGGTCCCATGCATGGCATAACCATGTAGTAGCAGTCATAGTCAATGGATCTACATTGTTGTAATGGATACAAGTCTTCACATAACAACCAAGTTAACACAAACACTCCAACAATACTTGAATAATTTTACCAATCAATCACATCTGGTCTCAATCTCGTAAATGTGTTATTCTCTGGTGAGTAATATAACTCATTGAATTCATATTATGTGACACGGACACAAGAAAGGCTCCTCAAAATCACAGATTTGAAAACATAATAGATAACATCAACCTTTACGGAATGCAATATGCCAACAGAAAAAATATCATTTCCGTCCAAACTCCCAATGTTTAAAATCAATGAATGAGATTATTTGAGTGCAACTTCATAGCTCTAGCATCATTTGAGTGTTGATTCACAACTCAAGACGGTCTTCTGGGTCACAACACAACTTGAACACACGTGTCCAATCCTGGTGGTGTTACACCTAAATCTCGTCATCAACATGTGATAAGATCCTAAACATCTATGTTTGCTCTCATTCCTAAATCTTGAAGTGAAAACCTTGATCCAAATGTCAAATTTGCATATAAAAACCTAGCACCGCTTCTACCCTTAAGCTTAGGAGTGGTACCTTCTTCAACACCACCTAAGTTGTGTTGAAGACAGGCGATGGCACCGTCTTTTCTATTTGTTTGAAGAGCGGTTCTGCCTAACACTGCTCTGTCATCAAGGAGCAAGAGTGGTGCCCTTGGTAAAAAGTGAAAAAGAGAGACTTCACGAAGCTTCTAGATCAAAAGCTTCGTGGCAGGCCTTATCCCTATTCACCTGGGTCAGTTGAGCTTGAGATCCATGCTTTGTGGATCTCCTATCCACCTCACCCACCAAAATTTCAACCATCTCTATCCATTTGAAGCTTATAAAAACAGGCTCATATCCCATGGTTGAGGAGAGAGCAAAGTCATGCTGCCATTTTGACATTCTAGCATGATCCATCAAGAGTGAGCATAGAGGAGCAAGTTGGAGCTATCGGGGATAAGACATCGGTTTTGTGAAGGAGTTCATCAACACTAAGGCGGAGGTTGTAAACTCTTTCATTATTTATCAATGCAAAGTTGGTTTTCTTCCCATATAAGTTGTCATGAATAATCTTGCATGTTTATTATTAGATTCCTTAGTCACCAATATAGAGCTATAGATAATACTTTGGTACTTTTGATCTTTTGTGTTTTGATGTGTTTTTGCAGGTATCTTCTTGGAGATCTTTTGCCATAGGTGAAGGACCACATCAATCTCTGAAGATTGTATTACAGGTGTTTGTAGCTTCTAGGAGAAGTCTATCATCCTTGTTGTGACTTATTTGTTCTAGATCTGAACCATTCAAACCAGAGGAACAGTTTCTGTCCACAGAAGGTGCAAAATTCCTAACAACAAATCTGGCGACCATGCTGGAGAAGACCTTCAATAGATCTGATCTTCCTTAGCCTTCGAACACTTGTCTGAATCCAAGCTCCAGCTTCTTATCATTTCAGTCGGATCTACCATCTGACCTAGTTGGGTTTTGAGTTGATATCATCAGATCTGAGCCATCCTGACCTTCTATGCTCTTTATTACTGTTGATTTATCATTTTTTTATGCTGGTTTTCCAAGCTTTGACTTTGTTTTTTTGCTCTTATTTTTTTTGGACACTTGCAGGGAACCGCGCTTGTAAAGTGAGTAATAAGCGGTGCCACTGCCTGTGCGTAGTTAGCAAGAAGCGGTGCCCCGCCTGTGAGCAGTTAGCAGGAAGCGGTGCCTCCTTAGAACCGCTCTGTCAACAACCCTCTACAAGCGGTGCCAGGTAGGCTTTCTCCAGACCTCTGTTTTTCAAAATTTTGCAAAGAAATTTTTTGGTTTTTGGATTTATTGTCTTTAGCTGGCATTGTCCAGGCTTGTTTGCAAATACCTGAGTGTTTCAAATCTGAAATTTTTGTTGTGGTAAATGCTTGTTTGTTAAAATCAAAAGACTAGGTTAGATTCATCATTGGTACTACTTGTAAGTTTGGTTATATTGAAAGGAGTGCTTGAAAGCTTTAGCTCAATTAGATCTATGCCTGCTATTGGATAATACTAAAAAGAAAGACCTGTTTGATCGGTTTGTTTGTTTCTATTTTTTCGTTAAGATAGTGAAGGACTTCTTTTTACTCTGAAAAAAAAAAAGAAATTTTTTTGGTTGAGATTCATTTACATCGTTATTTGAGGACGAATTGTTTGACCTCTGATTAGCCTCATAAGCTTTCGGATCTCCATTTTTCTTCCCTTTAGTTCATATTTTCATCTCATCAAAAGAAAAAATATTGGTAGTTTTAATTTAGATCTTTCCAGTTTAATAAAAAAATTGAAAAAATATCGAATATGCCTTTGTGTGCTTCTTGTCTTTCTTCTTAGGAACAAGATCTTATCATATCTGCTTGCTTTCAAAAGCTTTGATTTGAAGAAGTGTTGATTGCTTGTATTCTTGGAAAAGAATTGTTTAGTGTAGTTGTTTGAGAAGTTTTTGGTTTCAAAGCAAAATTGAAAAGAAAAATATCTTCTCTCCTTTTTGTAATTAAGCATACTCTGAATGGTAAAGTGAATGAACGTGCATTTCATATTTGCATGGTTTTACTTTCTATCAAAATCTCATGCATTCACCTAACTGTCCACTTTAAAATTAACGGTAGTTATAGGTCTAAAATTGTATAGAAATTTGAGTGATAGTTTAGAGACATGTTCGGGCATCGTAAAACGCAGGAGTTGTCGTTACTTGTCCGCACTATAACCCGGGACTCGCGCGGTTCTTCCACGTACCATCGGTATATCGAACGACCTTTCACGTACCCTTGAGGTATCTAGAAAGTTACTTCACGTACTCGATTGTATATCGAAAGGCCCCTTATGAACGATTGTGCATTAGACAACACTACTACCGATTTGAGCTCCCACCTACCTTGCGTATATCGAGAGACCCCACTAGGATACCCTGTCCATCTGAGAAAAACCCTTTGGTCATCATGTGTGAAGCAATACATCGAAAACAACATTCGGGGAGATTACTACGCACATACCCTTGTGGTATATCGCAAGTTGCACCTGCTTGACAATCCTGGTGAGAGACTGACTATTTGAGCTCATTCTGTCATTTAAGTTTGCTTGTTGGCCTATAGCTTGAGTAGGAGAAATTTTGGTGCGTTTTTTCTTAGTTTTGAGAGCCTAGGTTAGTTTAGTTACTGATACAATCTGGCTGAGTTTTAGTTGAGACGATCCAGAAGGAATCAGGGCTTGCCACCTGATTTTCCTCCTGTTACGAGAGAAAGTCCAATGGAAGCCATCGACCAAGGAGCTACAACTTGTTCCCATGAGGAAGAAAATATACTTGTATAAAGTGGAGACCAATTCACTTCTTATATTAATCCCTTGGTTCAACAGCCTCCTATGGCTGATAATGCCTTTCATCCACATATGGAAGGTCGTACCGATAGTACTGCTACAACTGAGTATGGCCCGGAAGCTCTGTTTTGGAGAACTTCCATTGGTCAAGCCATTTCCTCATTCGTGGTTAATAGAACCTCTCCTAAACAAACTTTTCCAGATGAAGAAGAATATAGACAAATCCAAGCATCTATTCATCGTGCACAAGATTTTCAAGAGAGAATGCAAAGGCTATACAGATTTTTGGTTGCACCTGCACCTCATACTGAAACTATATCAGCTAGATTACACCGTAATACAGATCCTTGGCCTGTGGCTAAAATTAGAGCTTCCACTGATGGTCATCCAGTATATGGTGAGACTTCTCGCAATCCAGGTCAAACCTCCAATTCCGCTCCTGCAGTTTTGAATTCTAGTTTTGTCTCTCTTCATCCCATACTTTCTATGGCTGGGGGGAAACCTTCAATTCCACTAGTGTTTGTACCTTCTAACACCGAGGGGCAACCCCCGGCGCGACCTACGTTACCCACTAATGGAATTGTTACTAATAATAGGCAAACCTCTACTGTAGGACAATCCACAGTATATGTCCCTCCCACCAACACAAATGTGGTAAAACCTCCTTCAAGTTCAGGTCAGCCCTTAGTGGCACAACCTGCAGTTAATCAACCCTCATGGGGTTATGGTTACCCAGCAAATCAAATGCCTGTAGGGAACATGAATTATCAACCTACCCCTATAGGAATGTCTTACACTGGAATTCCATACCCTTGGAATGCATTTACACCATGGGGGTAACCCAAACGGTCTTACATGCCGGTGATGGGAGGAATACATATTCATACTGCTGGAGGTGTCAGAGGACCACCTTATGGAGGTCCTCCCCCCGAACGGTCGGGTGGTCCTCCTCAGGGATGATTTTAGGGGTGAATTATAGCCCAATGGCGAATTTTAAGGGTTACCGAAAAAAAGGTGGGCAAATTTTTATATTAAAATGTTATTATTTTATTTAATATATTCACCCATTATTTATTTTGTATATAGCTATGCCAAGGTAAATCGCATTCATCCCGATTTAGGGAAAATCTAGAAAAAGAATATTAGCCCACGAAATTATTTATTTTTGCCCACATTTGCCTGAATTTTTCCGTCTGCCAGGAGATATTTGCCCAAATTCGCCCAATTTTCTTCGATTGGGAGGAGAAATGAAGATTGTTCGCCGGATTTATGGATAATAGTTTGAAATATTGGTATTTCGCCCAGGATTTATGGATAATACGATTAAAAAATTTCTATTTCGCCGGGATTTATGAATATTTATGTAAACTGGTATTACTTCCACCTCGATTGGGGTAAATTGGACATAATTCGTCCTGGATTTGGATTTGTGGACAATTATTTGAGTAAAATGTGGAGATTTAATTAATTGGGGAAGTTTTTTCACTTGATTTGGTCCATAAATTTAGTCAAGTGAGGAAGTTTTTTACCTATATAATGGTGCAAGAGTCAGGACTCAGGCTCAACATCAAGCTTGATTTCTATTGCAAATCGGTCTTTACAGTGGCTGTCGGGCTTAGTGGATTCGTGGGAAGCAATTTCAGAAAGTTTCTTCTATCTGCACTGTGTAGGCTTTTTACAGGTTAGTTTCTTGAATCTTCTTTTATTTGCAGGCTTTTTACAGGTTAGTTGCTGTGAGCACTCAACCTTGTTGCTAGACCACAGCTTGATGGGATTTTCCAAATTGGAATCTGGATATTATTCTTTGGTACTTTGTTGGTTTTAACTTTTATTTTGGGTGTAAGTTATAGTAATCAAGAGCCATGGAGCTCATTAGCAATTATTTGCCAGGGCACATGGTACAGATTCATAGATTTCTTCGCTTTTCCTTCTATTTTTCTTTTCAAGTATATTCATTTTCAATCCCACGATTTATTCAAAGGAACAACTGGAAAAAAATCTTCTGTTTTTCCACCTCGGGAGTCGGTGAGTTCTCTTCTGTTGAGCGATAGCGAATGGCCTGGTTTCTTGACGCTGGAAAATCCTTCCAATCTTATAAGTGGAAAATCAAGCAAATATCTATCTTTTTTATGGACCTTTATATGTTTGCGATGGGTGACCTGTTTAGTGTGAAAGTTGTACGGTGATGGGGCTTGGTCAATCAGATGGGGCACAGTGGGCGTATCCGCTCACCAGCTTGCGAGAGATGCGCAAGCTGGCAAATCACACTGTGGGATTGCTTGGAGCAGGCCTCCTCACAAGCTTGCTGCAATGGCTTGCAACTATTGCCGCCATGTGAGTACTACTACTTTTTTCATTTCTGTGTTTCCTTTTCTAGGAAGTGGCCCTTTGTTAACTAAGTGGCTTCTTCCTCTCTTGGGTTTGAATGCCAAGATCTAGCAGTATAGGTGTCTCTTTTGTCAAATCCACTTGGTACTTGTATTTAATTGAGGGGTATACTTGCACTAGACCTTACCTGTGAAGACACTTTGTATCCATACACTTTCAAAGTTCTTGGGACTTTTATCAGGTCTAGGTCTAGCCAAATACATTGATCAATTTTGTAGGTTACAGTAACAGGGTAGCATGTCCAGGGTCTGAGCACTGAAAGCACTTTGATTTAACTACTGGATCCAACCTGCTTGTTGTAACTCTACTTGTGTGCCTAGAATTTTGTCTTTTCAGTGCAATGTACATCAGTGTGGCTAATATTGCAATATTCATTGGGCAGATCAGGAGATTGGATATATTTACATCTCTTAGGCGTTAGATCATTCCTGCTTATCCTGAAAATGATACTGCATTTTTCCAATTCTGAAGATATTGGTTTCAAACCTGCATGTAGGGATGAGAGTTGTCTATATTATCAGTCTAAACAGCTTGGGTATCATGTGGTTAACTCTATACCCACTGTTTGTTAGTTTTCTCATCTGATGATTCCTATGTATTGAAATGCAATGCAGATACTGACTACCATATCACAGTATTTGTGATGTTGGTTTCCTTTAATTGTAAGAGTCTGAAATAGAAAATGAAGATAATGGGTCAGTTCAATTAATTAAATATTGATCGCATAGGATAGAGTCTGTTTAGGGTAGGATTTATTTCTCACTATTCAAATGATATGTCCATTTAGGCAAATTGTGGAGGTAAATCTACAGAATCTGTATACCAACTTTTTGTCAATTTCTGCTTGATCTGCACAAACATCATTCCCCGTTGATGTCACAATCCTAAACATACTCCCATTATAGGCACCATTTAGATCAAATAGCTACATTTTTTTTTCTCTTTGTCACAAAGCTCATCCATCCATTTAACTTCGATGGCAGTTTCTTATAAAGCAAGATTTAGACTTCAAACCTCCCATGGGGTCCAAAAGATGTAATCATACCTTCTTCGAGTGACTTATCTTTGCTAATTTGTATTTCCTATTATTCCCTGTACCACATTCACACTACGTTAGACACCCCAATCATCTCAGTTGTGTCAATAAGCAGACACTTATGTGTCCGAGTTGAGTCTTAAGTTTGACTCTATGGTTTTGAGAAAGACAAGTTGAGACAGCTCTTACCAGTCTAATTTTGTCTAAATTCATATTTGCAATTTCAATTTGCATGTCAAATGTGAGGCAGATTGATATGGTGAATCACGAGTCAGACTTAGTTGTCTATCTCTGAAAGACACTGAAAAACATCAAGCACTCATTTTACTTGTTTTTCGGATCTGATTTCACAATAGATAACCAATAGAACTGTCACCTGTTCAGAATCTCTGACATTTTGTAGTTTGAAGTATCATATATTATTGAAAATTTACATCATATGGAAATTATGAACTTTCAGATTAATCAAAAGTATATTTTAAACTGATATTTAATGTATTTTGATATTATTTTAATTTCCAAATTCATCTTGAGAGTTTGAGTTGACTCTTACTCTTCAAGCTTGTAGAAATTAGAATCATTCTCCAAGTCAATTCTGGTAACTTTGAGTATTTGTCTTCCATCAAATGTTTTTCTTGCCAGGGACATCATATGCCCTTTAAGAAATATGGTTTTGAAGGAGATTTGCAATCACATTGACTAATGGCTTATTAGCTACGTCAATCCAAGTTCCAACCATCTTAACAAATAAAGACTAGTAGTATTCCATTTGAAGCAAACAAATTCCACAAATATTTCAATAATTTGCTCCTCTTTTCTTAAGATGGTGTTTGATGCGGGCTTTCTCAGACAAGGGCTCTTGTTGGCCTTGGGAGATTCATTGCTTGCGCAGATCATTATCATGCCAATATGCTGAATGAACAACATTAAATGCAATGATGTATAAGCAAATATGTAACATACAAGGCAACCATGAAACATCTTCTCTACTTTCAATATCAAGTAGCTTGTCCAATGGCTCTGTGTTTAAAATCTTAAGACTCTTCAAAAATTAGAAATCCATTCAACATTCTCCAAATCCAAGGTAATAAAGGAGATGGGGGACTTTTTGTCATTGATCAACATACCAAATTCCCCTAAGAAAAGATCCAGAGTAAATTTGAGTGTTTCAATATCCCTTCTTGAACCATTAGTGAATAGGAGAATGTCATCAATGAAGAGTAAATTAGAATACATGAATTCCCATCCATTCTAATTCCTTATTACAGACCCTTCCCCCGTCTGAAGAAACCTGAAGCTTATCCATTTATCTTAACAATGAAAGAAACTGATTGTACAAAATAAAGGACCCAATTGAAAAATTGTAGCTAGACGTCAACCTGTAGAAGAATAATCCTTAAATATAACCAATTAACATGATCGTTAATCCCTGGAAAGATCCACCTTAATGATAGTTGATGGAATCTTTTTTGTTTTAGCAGTGTGTAGAACCTCTTGTGCAATACCTATGGCTTTGTGTACATGTCTTCCCTTCAGAAAGGCTAACCGTTCTTGTGAGAGAGAACTTGATAAAATATTCTTCAATCTACTAGCAATGAATTTAGCTATAATTTTTCTAGTACAATTACAAATGGATATGGGTCTATAGTCCTCCCGCTCGTTCACCTGATCAACTTTTGAAATAAGTGAAAGGAAAGTAGAATTTAAATTTGCAAGGATTCCCCTATTGATTCTATATTCTTCGATGATTGCTAAAAGATCAGATTCAAAAATATCTAGGATGTCGATGAAAAATTCCACCATCCAACCATTAGGGTCGGGACTTTTTTCCTTCTCTGGAGCGTGGATAGGCTCCCTTAGCTCCTTTAAAGAGGCCTATTCCATTAAATCTTGATTTTTTCTCTTGATTTACCAAAGAAGGTTAGGAATATGTTAACCTGAGCATCTAAGTAGCATATTCCCCTTCATCCTCTTTGAATGTGTTGTTCAAATGATTAGCCCTAGATATAACTAAATTCATGAATCACATCACCTCTCTACCATCTTCTTCCTCCAATTTACATATTGAATTTATATTTTTCCTATGCTTAACATAATTATGAAATATTTAGTGTTATCATCCCCTTTTTTAATTGAGATAGCCCCGCTTTTTATGTGCTAAGTGTATTCATTTTGATCTAAAATTTTAGTTCTTCTTAACTCCAGTTCAACAACATATCTCCTTTAATCCAAGGTAAGTAACCCTTCCTTATGAATATCATGAAAAACATCCAAAATTTGTTCAATATTTTTCAAGTCCATATCGTGTCTCTTTCTTCTTTTGGTGGCCCATGAAATAGATATAATCTCTATGATTTTGAGGTTGTTTAAAAATTGGATGCCAATAGATTCATGGTTGTTATCCTCAAATGGAATCCATAACCTTTTAACCATATTCTTGCATTCCTTATCTTCCATCCAACATGAATTAAACTTGAAAGAGACAGGTGGTTTTCCATTATCCATCACTGCCTCCAAGAAGATGGGAAAATGATCATAATCCCCACCCTCCCCAACCCATTGTCTTAAGTTGGTTGTAGATTGCACAACTCCTTTATTTACTAAGAATATTTTCAACCTTTTAGTAAGTTTTTCCTGTCTTATTCTCTTATTCCTCCAAGTAGGCATGACCTTAACAATGAGGATGTCAAAGAGTGACTTTTCATCTAATATCCTTAGGAAGTAATCTGCCAAGGGGTCCTTTTGAGATTTTGGGCCCCAAATATCTCCTTCGCCCAAATAAAAATTAATATCACCTCCAATTATAACTCTGTCCCCTTCCAACATTCCAATTATAATGGGCCAGCCTTCAAGCCAATGTCTGCGCCAATGATTTTCCTTGGGATAGCCACCTAGTGACAGTGAATAATGATGGCATTGTTGGAGAGAGGATACCATTATGAGTAGATGCACAAGGATGTAGAATAGTATGCCATGACTTGTCTTCTGTACAAACAAGACAAGGAAGATATATAAATGAAGGCATCCCTTCAATCCAATGTCTGCGCCAAAGACGAGCTACTTGCAATGGTGTCCACCTTTACCAGTAAACAAACAAAGAATTGAGACAAGAATGGCATTAGAACTAATCAAAAGTTGTACCTTATTGAAAGAATGGGTTCCAATTTAATAACAGCAGATTACATGCATCTATGAGGAGAGTAAAGTGGAAGTCTACATCAAACTAGTACATTGCAAAAATCACATAAATTGAATATGGTTCCATTTAAAAGGCATGCAATGAGATCAACGGGAAAGATGATTCCTTTGGTGGCTTGGGATATCTGCAATTTATCAAGAGACCAAAGGGGACAGGGCCAGGGCCTCCCTAACATAAGAGCTCAAGGAGGAGTTCTTTGTGACAAATGGGTAGTACATGTAGTGAAGAGGGATACTCCTTGTCAATTTTTAGTTCAGCACCAGATTGCGCAGGCTCAATGCATTCCAGGTATTAAACATCCCTTTAAGCTGTATGGCATAATCGCTAATGCTCAGGATTTCATGATTTCAAGTTCTGCCTAGCTCAAAAGGGTGTCAACTGCTTTGAAGACTGTTTATGGTTTTCACTGGATCAAAGGTAGACTTGATAGGTTCTATGCCAATTATCATGTAGTTACATTCTCATCCACTAGTAAGCCCTCTATTCTAGTTAACAAAGGGATCCTCCTTGGCAATTTTTTTTTTCAGCACCAGAATTAGCGGGCTCAATGAATTCCACGTATTAAACGTCCCTTTCAACTGTGGCATAATTGCTAATGCTCAGGATTTCGTGATTTCAAGTTCTTCCTGGCTCAAAAGGGTGGGGACTGCTTTGAAGACTGTTTTTGGTTTTCACTGGATCAAGGTAGACTTGATAGGTTCTATGCCAATTCTCATGTAGCTACATTCTCATCCACTAGTCAGCCCTCTATTCATTTGGACTTCACTATCATTGGCTCTAATCATTTTTCTATTTCCACTTGTACACTCATTGGTGCTAATTGTCAGTATGAGGATTACTCTTCTTTTAAGTTGAATGTCTCCCTTTCCGAGTTTGAATAGTCTCAAAACATTGTCACAAGGGTTTGGCACGCAGTGCCTCCTCTTATAAAGGATAGTGGTTGGATTCTTTTGGATTCTTTGGTTCGATTCCCCAGACTGGCTGCCTCTGTTGTGTGCCTCACTCATTGTCCCTAACAGGTTAGCTGCCATAATCAATGCTGACGGATTTGCACTAGGCATCATCTGCAAATGCAGGGATGTACTTGGGAGTTTTTCGGGTGAGGTTTTCCTAGGTAAAAAATGTAGTAAGTATGCAAAATGGTAAAGGAAGGCTGAGATCAAAAGATAGGAACAAGAAGAAAAGCCAACATGTGATATGCATAAAGATAATGCATTGTTTTGAATAAGGAAAGCTATAGTTAGAGTTAAGTTATAGATAAGTTCGTAATATTTATCTCCACGGTAGATAATGGTGGGTAGGAATGCCAATGAGACTTTTATTCAGTGGTAAGGTTACAAAGTTAAAGGAATCCGTCAGGGTTTCATTCACATTGTGTTCTGCCACACCTGAATTGCATGGTGGTATAGAAAGAGCTGATGCTAGGTGCATGTCCCAGGTGACTGTGGCAAAATAAATAGTCTTCCGAGCATGGCATCTAAACCACAGTAAAAACCGTACTATTCAGTGCAGCTCCTCAGGTGTGTTTCTAAGAATTGCTTCCTTAAAAAGAGTAGTAGGAACCCTATTTAAAGAAGATCTGTGTACCTTTTGAAAACAGAGCAAAAATGATTGGTTGTAATGAAGAATATAAATCACATCAGTTTCCTGCATTTCATATCTCTGAGATGAGCCCAGTCTGTCTTGTCTTCAAGGCACTCATAAGTGAACTATTAGGATTTCCTGATATTAACATTCACCTCCAATCATTTGGAGGAACATAATTTAGACAATGTCATAGATCACCAGGACAGCTATGAGAAAAATTGGGACTGGCGAAATTGCAATGGTCAAAACCCATAAGCAATCAATGCAGACCTCCCAAGCTATGGTGAGAATATGGGTGCCAATTAAAAAGAGAGTTACATAACTCTGGTGAGAATATGGGTGCCTATTAAACAGAGAGTTGCGTAAACTCTGAGTATCACCAACTCAAAATCAAAATCATCTATTGCAAATCTGTGAGAAGAACCCATGAGAAATTATTTTTGTTCTCTGATTGCCATTAGCCTTTAAGAGATGCATTGCAATCACATTTACTCAAGCCAGGAGAGTTCGACTGAAAATAACATCTCGTGTAATCTAATTCTGTTTTATATACATAGATAGATATGTGTCGCTCAAGCAAGATAATGGATTTTTCTCTTCATGACAATGCATTTCATGACAATGTTTCTTACAAAAGATAGCATACTACTGCTTTCAGGAAAACATGAGCATCTAAATCAGTTTCTTACAGAATGGCATGTTTTGTATATCTATGTGCAACACTAAAATTTATGAGACTTCTTAAATGACTAATTCATACTGTGAGAAAATCCAAAGTCAGATGTCTGACACATTTTACAGAAAAGACAATATTACTTATTCTAGCGGCACAAACATGTTTAGACCTATAATTCCTGGTTAGTCTAATTACAAGGATAAGCTATCATCCATGGAAAATATTCCACAAAAAGAACCAAATGATTCAGAACCTGAAATTAAAAAATACAGAAACAAAAAAAAGATATATTAGCATGCCATGCTTTCCCAAACCTGACAGAAGGTACAGCACAAAACCTGTCCATTCACTTGAACTTTCAATTTATATTTTAAAAATAGTTATCCTAATTAATAAGTCTAAATATATTCTTCCTGAATTTCAGTTTATTAATGGTCAACCAACAACAAATACCTTTTAGGAGATGAATTGGGCACTGTTCTTCCTAACTAATTAAATACATGGTGTACCTTTGAACAGTTAACATCAGATATAAATATTCATACCTAGCAATTTGCACAATGCTCATGAGAGGCAGTGCTAAATATCGAGATGGCGGAAAACATGGTACACCAGATTGGGAGCCACGAGCTAGCAGCCCTTCAAGCCAATGTTTGCGCCAAAGACAAGCTACTTGCAATGGTGTCCACCTTTACCAGTAAACAAACAAAGACTTGAGACAAGAATGGCATTAGAACTAATAAAAAGTTGTACCTTGGCTGACCTCCTAGTTAATTGCATCAACAGATCATAGGATCTTGTTTACATGTTCTTTGTATGAATTCCCCGACTATATTTCATCATCCACCAATTCAGGTACTCCTTGCACCATGAATTGATGTTGACAATCAATAAATCCCGTGGTTAGTTTTTTATGGCAAGTAACTGCCAACTGGAATCATTTTGTTGTTATAGCAAGCAACACTTACGGCATAAATCGAAATGGCATTTGGTTAAGAATTTGAACATGGCAAGAATTTTGCAACACAATTGTATAATTATTAGGAGATTGAGGATGTGATTAGATGGAGAACTATATAAGGAGCTTTGTGTCCATGTCTAGCATGTGTATCACTCATGTGAGGATGCACTGTGATTCAGCAATTTGCAATTTTGCATAGTTTTTCATTTCATGATTTATAAGGTAGAGTAACTAGTAGTCAGACAGCCTACCTTCAAGGACCATCACACATTAATTGGCAGGAAATTGATATATGAGGAAACAAATATGGTAAGGACTGGAAAGTGTGTTTTATTCTTTTCTAAATCATTATTCTTTTCATTAGAAGTATGTTTTCTTCTTTTCTAAATCATTATTCTTGTGATGTTTTAAAAAATTGTTAGTTATTCCCTTTTACACAAATTAATAGAAATTTGTAGATTACTTATTAAAGCGTGTACTCGTTTTTAATTTCGTTTATCATCATAGGGGGCCTCTTGTACCATAAAACTCAGAACTAGCCAGACTTAAAGTTTAGATGATTTTTACTATTGTTTATGCTCAGAGACTAGAGTTGGGTTTTGATGGTACTTCTACTTTCAATCTCAACCTAGAATTTGCTACAGCCTTCTGGTCATTGCTTTTCAGTGGCTGCAATATGACTTTTGGCCACTATTTGTGCTCAAAAATGCCCAGATTTGAGTACTAGGGCATTTTTAATGGTAGAATTAAACTCAAAACCCAAGATGAAGAGTGTTTACCTCATGAATGATTCCCAAAAGTGCTACAGGTCTCTTTTCAATGTTTTAATGCATAGAAAGCGCCTAGAATTAGGGATTTAAGACTGCTTGTTGTTGTTATTCATACCCAGATCTTACAGGCTCGATCTCTACATTGTATGACAGGCTCAGAAAATTAAATAAGAAACAGAGTGATTTTCTATATGAAGTCTTTGAGTTGAATAACATTGAAAATAGAATCTATTAGCTTGTTTTAATCTGATGGAAGAGTAAGTCATCTGTATAAATCTTTATCTTACATGGAATTGAATTTGAGTTTAGCAATCGAAACCCAGATAATAAATGGGAATCTATAAACATGAGAATTGTGTGCACAGATGCTGAAGGGATTATACGCATAGAATCTATGTTACGTGTAGTGATTGATATTATGCTCGACATTGTTACTCTGATTCTATACATTGTTAGCTTTGTATAACAAAGAAAATATGAAGGATAAGTGTTCTATCTAATGTGTTTTGATGAAGATAGAGCATCTCAGTTTCCTTTTCAAAAGGATAGGTTATGCTAAATACATAGATTCATTTAGTGGATCTTTCAAAAGCTAGGCATTTTGGCTAAATATACAAAGGATCATTTGCAAGTTGTACAACTTGGGCTTAGAATTCATTGATATATTATTCGTTTCTTCGTTGATGTGGTGTCAATGCTTGTTATTTCAAGTTGGTCAATAAGAAATTATAAAAATTGTGTCAAAAATGGGGCATTATATACCTATTCAGTACACACCATTGGAGACATTTGTCATCATATAAGGCAATGATCCTTTATGTTACATAGAACAAAGTCTACATATGTGTATATCATGAATGTTGTGATTTTACGGCATGATGTATGTCATGCTTGTTTGAATTATGTGGATTGTTTGCCAAAAGAATAATGTGGAGCATAATATCTGATTCTATTAGTTTATTGGTTTGTCAAGATTCAGGTCCCCACATGTCCACTGGACCATTAAGGAACGAGATAACAAGTGGAGTCCCCACTTGCCATGAATCTAGTCAGTGCAGTTGTGTTTCATTGACACCTTCCAGTTGTATTAGTGTTATACCTCCTTCAGGGAAAGAGTCAATGAAAGAGTCAATTAAAAGTCATTGAAAGAGTCAATGAAAATTAATTGAAAGAGTCAATGTAAACACTCATTGTAATTCGGGTCAATATAAATTGATAATGTGCCATTGTATTAATTTTATAGCATTTTTCTCATGCAGGCTTCACTTATGGTTTCTATATCGATTTGGAATTTCAATTTTGGAATATTAAGTAAGATGTCAAACATGGATTGTGGAAAGAA